>JXCR01147042.1:44460-107448 GCA_002079205.1 Phalaenopsis hybrid cultivar | reverse complement strand
ATGATATTGCACTTTAAAGAAAGGTATTTTTGATGTTTTGTTGCAAGAATGATGAATTAGGGTCAATGGAGCAAAAAGATGCAAAAAGGAGCAAATTTGGAGCAAAAAGGAACAAAATGTGGAGAATCGCACTAGGGCGCCGACATCGTCATCGAGGCCGCCAACGGCAAGCTTTTCCCGAGGCTACAAGACAAATTCTCCAGAAGTCCGCCGACGGCACCATCGAGGCCGCCGACGGCGGGATCGACGGTTATGTGACATGTACAATGGATAAAGCCGGATTTTAGAGTCCTGGAGGTTATAAAGGATCCATTAGTGCGTAGAAAGCTTGCTAGAGTGTAATTGTGAGGAATTATTCGAGAGATTGTAAGAGTGGAGGGAAAGTGAGAGATTTCTTCCTCCTTGCCGCTTTGAAGAAGAATTTTCGAGAGATTGTAAGAGTGGAGGGAAAGTGAGAGATTTCTTCCTCCTTGCTACTTCAAAGAGAAATTCTGTGTGCTGTAAAGAAAGGAAGAGATTCAGAGGAACTTCGAGGAGAGTTCTTGGGGAGAAATTAGAGATAAGTTATTTACTTGTTGTAGTTTGTATGACTTTGATTTTCTATATGAATTTCTCTTGGGGAGAAATTTAGAGATAAGTTATTTACTTGTTATAGTTTGTATGGCTTTGATTTTACCAAGTTATGCTGTGTTTTCCCCATGAGTTCTGAGTAGTTTTCTCTGTCTTTGTCCTTGTCTCGAGATTTGTGAAATTGTGATTTGAATTGGTGAAGCCATGAAAATGTTTTAGAAATTGTGATGATCTTTTCACTTCGATCTTAATTTACTTTCAATCTGGCCAATTGATTTGTTAAAATATGTTGAGTTTTATAACTAAAGTGAAGATTACATCCAAGATTCAGAGAGGTCAAAGCCCTTGGAAGTTAGGTGCAAATAAATAGGGAAATATTACTATCGAGCGTAGAATTGGAGATTTTAGAGTGACCGACAGAAATCCCTAATTCGGTCCTATCGTTTGGGTGCTGATGTGTAGATGTTAGCCCTCATGTGAGGGGAACGTGGGAGCTCCGAAGTGAGAGCCGGTATCCTCCCAGCCTAGCCGCATAATCAGTAACCAAGCATATGATTAGTTAATGTTCTTTATGCCTGAACCAATGCAGATTCAGTAAACAAGCGTAGGATTAATCAATGTTCTTTATGCCTGGACCAAAGGGTAACACGCAGATTCAGTAAACAAGTGTAGGATTAGTCAATGTTTTTTATGCCTGGACCAAAGGGTAAAGAATAGTCAGTAAACAAGCGTAGGATTAGTCAATGTTCTTTATGTCAGGACCAAAGGGTAAAGAATAGGTGCCTATTTGGCACAATATAATTTGAACCAATTCACTTTATCCATTCACTATAATTTCTTGACAGGGAGAAACTATTGGCACAATATAAATTGAACTAATTCATTTTATCCATTCACTATAATTTCTTGACAATAATATAAATTGAACTAATTCATTTTATCCATTCACTATAATTTCTTGACAAAGAGAAGGATGCTTTCTTATATATCATTTGGCACAATATAATTTGAACTGATTCACTTTATCCATTCACTATAATTTCTTGACAAGGTGTAGGATTAGTCAATGTTCTTTATGCTTGGACCAAAGGGTAAAGAATATTTAGCCGCAGAATCAGTAACCAAGCATAGGATTAGTCAATGTTCTTTATGCCTGGACCAAATGATTAGTCAATGTTTTTTATGCCCGGACCAAAGGGTAAAGAATAGGTATGCTCCTATTTGGCGCAATATAATTTGAACTGATTCACTTTATCCATTCACTATAATTTCTTGACAAGGAGAATGATTCCAATGTTCTTTATGCCTGGACCCAAGGGTAAAGAATAGGTATGCTCCTATTTGACACAATATACATTTGAACTAATTCATTTTATCCATTCACTATAATTTCTTGGCAAGGAGAAGGATGCTTTCTTATGTATTGAATATCAAAATTAAATGTTATTTTCTATAATTAGTTATTATTCAAATTATTTATTTATTTCAATTGCCTATTAGTGAAAGATAACCAACTTGAACGTCGTTGTAGCTGAAGTATTACTTTTTATTAAATCTTAGTCCGTAGTATTATATTTCTCCCTGTGGGATCGATATCGAGGACTCCATTAGTGCCCTATATTACTTGAGCGATACGTATACTTGCGTTGACAAATTTGACTTTGACATTATTGATTATTATATAATACGTATACTTGCGTTGACAAATTCGACTTTAACATTATTGAATATTATATTTATACATCTGAATCAAATTAGACACATCTATAAAGTCTTGCTTGACAAATTTACTTTTAACATATATTGATATTATATCTATACATCTTTATTAAATCAAACACATATATATAAAGTCGCAGTCAAGTTTTTGGCATCATTGCTGGAATTTAAATCTTCTAGTAGCGTCATCAAATTCTTGTAATTGTTGATTTACAAAAAATGGTCGGTCAGGATGTTTGTAAATATTTGAGAAATTTACATAAATTAGCTTAAGGTTCGGCCGCCCTAATACTTAATTTGCTCAGATCAGTTGGCTTTGGTTTAGCAAGGCTCTTTTGTCTGACTATGCTTACTTAGGGTTGTCGATTGGCTTGTGATGGTCTTCGAGTTGCCCGGACTAGACTCGGCCGACCTGGTTCTTTTGATCAACTGCTATAGTCTGGTTGTCGACTATCAATCCCGACATGAAGAGCTTATGTCACCAAGATGAGACTTGGTTGTCGGATAAAGAGTGAATCATCGTAATCTAACAAACAGCTCATTTTTTTACAAATGATCATTTGAGTTGTTCGTGGAGTATATTGTTGTAAACTTGGTCTCCTGATAAAGAGTCTCAGAGACTTTAATGGGATGGCTAACGATGCTAGGGAGAACATTGGGTTGATGCCTTCTGTTAGCTTGATATACCTTGGTCTTCAGTTCCAATGACAGGCTTCCGGTTGACTTCCATTCTCAATCTAATGGATCTGCAATTCTTCAATTAAGTTCTTCAATCTTTTATGATGGGCATTTGGTCTTACTTTGTGGCCCACCAACCTTAATTTTAAAATCCCCCCATACCTAATCTTAAAAAAGCCCAATTTCAAATTTCCTTTTAAAAGCACAAGCCCACATGGGAAATTTCTTTCATCATCATTTTAATCAAATTCATACACCATGGCGCCCCACATCATGCATCCATGTATGAACCCGTCCACTTTTGGTCCCATGACCCTCTCTCACAAAATTATCAAAATACCCAAATTCTTCTTTCATGAAATTTGATTGTGGTCACATGCATGTCATGGACTCACTCATGGAACCATCCATCAACATCATATAGGTCATATACACCAAATGTTGCAAAAGGAGCACTTCCATTCACCTCCCACCAAAGTGGCTTAACCAAAATCCTAACCGCACCAAATTCATATTCACAACCATACCATAAAGTTTATCAAAATCCCAAATTGATCCACCTATAAGCTTCACAAGAGCTTAAGGAGAACTCCCCCACAAAAATCAGCCCTTCCCGAGCACTCTAGCCTAGTTCTAAGCCAAAGTCGAGCCACCTCTTGATCAAAATCATACCTAGGCTACACTTTAGCTCAAACCAACAATTGGAGGACATTTGTGGACTCAAAGGCGAAGCTCAGGAACAAACCCAATTGAGGTCTCACCTCTTGGGCAAAGGTATGAATAAAAATCCCTAATTTTGCCCTCAGTTTGGAACTTTATGAGAAAAAAATATAATTTCATGTTTATCTAGCTATATAGATGTGTTCGTCTCACTTAGATGAAGGTGTGGGAACAAACTACACTTAATTTGGTTGAGTATCGAGCGAGATTTTAACGTTAGAACATGAAATGTTCTCGAGTTAGGTTGATCGGAGATGATGAACGGATGTCGTCTGTTTTTGTGTGTATTGAATGGGCGATTGAGATCGTGTCAGACGAGCGAACGGAACGTACCGCAAGCATGTGTGGCAGCCGACGTGGAAAGTGCAACCGATCAAAGCACGCTGCAAGGGAGTTCGGAGTTGTCGAGGATGACAGGACACAACATAGATAAATAGAAAATTATGGTATTTTGGAATTATTTAATTACATAAACTTCAAAAATTGATATCTTAATGTAGAAAAATCACAAAAATAAAATAAAAATCATCTGTTCTCGGTGAACAAAAGAGAATTTATTGAACCAAAAACCAAAAAATATTTATTAAATATTTTTTTAATTAATTAAAAACTCGAGAGGGAAAGCTTATTTTACTTGATTAGACAATTATTCAACTTAAATAAAATTTTGATGGTTTGCTCCTGCTGACATTAAAGACCTTCTCTGAATTTTCTAAGGTCAGAGGTCATCCCTATGATCAAAAGCCATAAATTTCTACGACTTTTAGTATTAACTTAATTAAAAAATTTTAAAAATTAAATAAAAGCTATAAAAATACAAAGTCAAGTTTGGTAAGTTCACTGTGATTAGAGGATCTTAGGAAAAATAAAATGAAATTTAAAAAAATCGAAATACATTTTTCCATTTGAAACCACTAAAAAATATTAAAATTTTGGAAAATTACAAAATAATTTAAAAAATCATAAGAATATCCCAAAATGAAGAAAATAACTTTGTAAAGTCCTTGTAAAAATTTAAAAGTCAGAAAAGTTATTTTTAATATAAAAATGTATTTTCTAATTAAATAGAAATTTTTGTTTGAAATAATTATGTAAAATAAAATAAAAATTAGAAATTTGTGAAAATTAGTTTTGATGATTCCTTAAGACCAGAGAAACTTAGGAAAAATAAAATTGAAGTAAAAAAAAGACCATTTTTTAGCCTTTTTTAAATTAAAAAAATAATTAAAAGTGATTAAAAATCACAAAAATATAAATATACGTCGACTTATCACAAATTATTCCCTAATTACATAAAACAGCTTAAAAATATTTTCATAAATTTTTAAAGATGTAAACATGTCTTTTTAGTATTTAAATGAATTTTCTCTTTTATTTGAATAAAATAATTATAAAAATAGAAATAAAAATTATAAAAATAATTTCTCTGAGTTCTTTAAAGAAAGAGAGACTTATGAAAAATATAAAAAATGAATTTTTGAAAATAAAATGTACTTTCTATTTTATTATCTTTTAAATTCAACTAAAAAATTATAAAAATAAAATTATAATTCAAACATTCACAAAATTTATTCCAAGTGGTCCTCTGACCTAGGTAAACCTCCTAAATTTTTCTTGAGGGCAGAAAAGATGTTTTTGGTTAACTAAGTTAATTAGCTTTGACAATTCTTTGTTTTGAATTAAAATAATTATAAAAATTAAATTAAAACCATAAAAATGTAAATTCTTCTTTGGTGTACAAATTCACCCACGAATAGTGTAACAAAAAAAGTTTCTAAGTCATTTGAGTTAAATTGAAGAAATTATAAAGTAAGGGACCCTAGGGGTAAATTTGTAATTTTGGAACTTTGAACTCTAAATTAAAATTTAGGTCAAATAAAAAGGTAAATGGGTAATAATTATGATGATTAATTCTCTGAAGTGCTTGAAACACAAAGGGTTGATAGGTAGGAACTAACTCACTTCACTTATTACAAAAGGTAAGATTGTAATTAATCAAATTGTTATAGATTGGAGGATGGTTATGTTTTGATGATCCTAATAAGAGGGGCTTGAGTTAGAAGAAGATAACTCACTAATTTAGACCCCCAATCAATGGTTGTGCAATTCAATCTTTCAATGAAGATTACACACCATATCATATAACTCTTATAAAATTATAACTTTAACCCTCAACCTTTAAGATCTTGGTAGTAAGTTAGGTTTAATTTAAAATTGCTTAATGAGGCTTAAAACGGTAACATAAGGGAGCATAAACATCACTGAACACTATGAGCTCAAGTTCAATTGAAAATAGATGCATGGTTCCTTGATAACTTGGTTTACCTTAAAGTTCCTTACTCTTATAATTCATCAATATAACAATGAATGATTAGTTGCCCCTACTCATGGGTTAATTTACACACCAAAGTTCACTGAGCACAAATTAAAGCACCATAACTAAACTTAACTTAATCAAGATTGGTTATTTTAATGACATAATAGACTTAAATGAACTCGAAATAATTTAGAAATATCTAAAGTGGTTTAGGGTTATGCCCCAAACCCCTTTTGCAAGATTCCAGAATTTGAATATCTTAAGGATGAAACCACTAATATTTATCTAAAGTTTTCTTAAATGACATCGGTCATTTAGGATTTAATTAAATATATGGGATTGCCCTTATATGGAACTTTAAAAACCCAGGTAAAGTAAACCTTGCCAAATTTTTCTATATTAGGCAGAGGAATCTATCAGCTATAAACAAGGTTCAAAGACCAAATGGATTTCATAAATTTATTTAGTTTATATGATCGAGATCACTGTCAAGTAGTATGCCTATCTTTTGGGATGGTGCATTGCTTGTAGTGTCGTGTTCGATCACTTAAACTATCAAATGTATGAGATATTGTTAATCTCATATTTTTCAAAAATTAAAATACTATTTTCAAAATCAAAATAATGTGTATATTCAATTACAAAATTATTTTTCAAACATTAAAACGACCGACATGGGTCAACAAAAACGTTCTGCATGATTAGACTTGAGAACAATAGAAATGACCAGTACTAGTGCTTCCTCATTGGGTTTGCCAATAATGAGGAATACAAACCCTTCCATCCAATAGAGTATATAAGAGAAAGAAGAATGTGCCTCTCTAGATTTGAGGCATGGTTTTGGCTATCGAGGAATGTTAGTTATTTATCCTCAAGCACACTGACAAGATTGTGGTGAAAAAAATTATAGACTTCAAATGATTTGGTGCAATGATTGTAGCCTTGTGAGTGAAGATGGAAGTTGAGGAGTGATAGATTGAGATCGTTGGCTAGCTTTCTCAGAAGAAAGCATACAAGAAGGCAATTTCATCTGAGGTTATTGATTCAATGAGAGTAGTGGTGACAATTGTCTGTGCTAATAATAATAATCAAGATTTGGATTATATTCACTATGGTTTTGAGACTGCTATTGTGACTCAAACCATTTATATTGGGAAAATGATTATAATTAACAGAAAAAATCATCTGTGGGGTATAATTGTCAATATCAATATTTGATGCTACACATGTAAGGTATCCAATTGAATGTTGAAGGACCTTATTTCCTTCATATAAAGGTCCTCATGGCTCAAGAAAGTAATTAAGGCTCTCTAAATTGTGTTTATGGAATGAGATGGGCATCTGAACTAGGTGCACAAGTGCCAAAGACTAGTGCACCCATCAGCATCAATTCTTGATGTTGCACATGTTGGATTTCTATTTTAATTTTATAGGACCATATTCCATTAATACATAGTTTCCAATAGCTTTGGACAACCAAAAGAAACTCTTCAGCACACTTCAAGCATGTAACTAGGGTTTAACTTGACATAATTGTGCCTAAAATTTGTTACCTTTACTTGGTAATATATTTAATGTCATACTTTTTTATTATCTGATTTAATGATTGGGGCCTTTATTCCATTCATTTAGAGTCTCTCGTGATCTAAGGAATAAAAAAAACCCTTGCGTGGGATATTTAGGCTCAAAATTAAGGCCTAAAATGGCATAGCCACAACACCTATAGCCTCTCTAGGCATACGTATGCTCAAAAATGGTGTTGCCACACTACCAAACAATGAAAGTTGCATAATGATGCTTTATTTTGGCATCGCTATGCCACCTGTAGTTAAATAAGTTGATTTTGTTGACTTCTTGGCCCTTATCTTTGATGAGCTAACTGTTAGCACTAATAATGAATATGTAGTTCAATCCTAATAAAAATAAATTCAGTATAAATAATTTTATCTTTTAAAATCTCTAAGCTGCCAAGCCCGTAATAATAACGTAAGAATATGTATCGCTCAAGTAATAAAGGGCTATAATGGAATCCTAAGTATCAATCCCATAGGGAGTTGGAAATTCTTATGGTTATAACATCAAACACAATATTCAAACTATAAAACTTAAATAAGCAAAATAAATTTAAAGCAAACTTAATGTGCGTTAAATGAAATGCAGTTAAAAGAACTAAGTTAACTAAACTAATTGCTAAACTTCAAAAGTAAACTTATAAAGACTAAACAAAGTTTTGAAACGAAGAGTTTAAATTTAAGAAAACATCATTCCCCTTTACAATGAGTTTATGGAATGTGAAGAAATTAAAATCATTTAAAATACATATATAAAATTGTATTATGCCAAATAGGAGCAATCATATTCTTTACCCTCTGAGAGTGCATAAAGAACATTGACTAATCAGGAGTTTGGTCCCTATATCCGTGGTTAGGTTGAGAGGATACTGACTGCCACTTTAGAGCTCTCACTTCTCCCTCGCCAGAGGGCTAACAATCTCACTTTAGTTTCCAAGCAGCTAGACCAAATTAAAGATTTTAATATGTCACCTTAAAATCTTCAATTTTATGCCTATCAAAGTATATTTCTCTATTTATTTGCACGCAATCACATGGATTACATTCTTACTCTTGAAATTGAATGTGACTCTTACCTTGTTGTAGAAAGCATATCCCTTTCACATCATATGTTTCTCAACAAATTTTAACCTTTCAACTGGTGTTAACCTCACTTTTGGTTGAGGTTTAGTTTTCCCTCTTTAGTAACCTAGGGTCTAGCCATAGGACTTTCCTGTTAACTATTCCTAAGGAATTAGAAAGAAACCATTACCATTAGAAATTCTAAACTCCTCTTTGCTCAACTTGAAGTTCCACATATTGGTATTATCCTCTAGCACTTAGTAGTTAGGGTCAGTATGGGGGATCTCAAGAAGGGTCCCTATAGGGCTGCTTGATCTTAGGGTCGACTCTGAGTGTTAGTTTGGAGCTAGTCCACTCACCTGCACTCACTATCACCCACAATCACTCATAACCCTAAACCCAAAATTGTTGACTTTGGTTCCTTGATCTTTTGGGGGGCTCATATAGATGGTCCCCTAGACCCATTAGCCCTAGACTAGGGTTGAGCTAAAACCAGTACAGAGGACCCAAATGGGGATCTCATTGGTCCATAGCTCATACATGGTGGTTGGCACCCCAATTCTATAAAAAATGTCCAACTTTGCCTTTTGCCCCTAAATCTACCCAAATTACCCAAACGCCCTTGAAACCCTAAATTTAGTCAAAACCCTCAAATTCACCAAAAATACCCAAAATTACTCAAAAATCCTCTCAAACCATTTGAAAATACCCAAATTGCCCAAATCCACCCAAAATTTCTAAAATTACACAAATACCCCCAACTTTGCCAAAATTACAAAAATACCCTTCACAACCCAAATTTTCCCAAAACCTCCAAAATCACTTCAAATGTCTCCAAAACCAATTTGGACCTTTCAATTGAACCCAATTTGCCTAATTTGATCATTTTGACCAAAACCCCCAAATTTTCTTTCCCCAAATTCATAAAAATCATGTTTATTCACTGTAAAAATTTGAAAATTATTTGATTGAATTCAAGTATTCAAATGGATTTTCTACAGAACCTTGTAATTTTGTACAAAAATAATTATAATAAATTAAATACACTTGGAAAAATTATGAAAAGTGGTTTTTTGGGTTCCTTGTGATCATGAGAACTTAGGAAAAATAAAATTTATTTTTGGTAAAATACTTGATTTTTTAGCTGTATTTTGAATTTAAAATAATTAAAATAATTAAAAATCCCAAAAATATCAAAATTTTTTACATTAAAATATTTTTCCTAAGTTAAAAATAAATTTTTTTAAGGCTTAAAAGTGGATTTTCCTCATTTTTCTCATTAAATTAATTATAATAAATTAATTCAAAAGACCATGAAATTTTGCTTAAGTATTTCTCTTACTTATGGAAACTTCTAATAATTTTCTCATAAAAAAAACCTTATCTTGGGAAGCCAAATATATTAATTCCTAAAAATCTTATATTCAAAATTTAAATAAATAATTAAATTAAATTGATTTTTGAGAAGTCCACATATTCTCCTCTAAACATTATAGTTACCTCATGGATATGACACTGTAAACCCTCATAGTCATTTTGAGTTGTGTTTAATGAGATATGAGGTGAAGTGCCCCAAGGGTAAAGTGGTAATTTTAAACTTTGGTGCCTTAATAAAAATTTAGGATTAACTAAGGGAAAATGGGCAATTTTGATCTTAATAAACATGTTTGAGTGATTGAAATATAATGGGATTAAAAGGTAGAAACTCACTCACTACCCTTACACAACATCAACAAAATCATAATCCTCATAACCTTGATGACTTGGAAGTTAATAAAGATCAAATGATTCTTAAGTGATTGGCTTAAGCTAGAAAGATGATAATTTACTTGTTTTAAGCCCAAAGTTGAGGATGATTTGACCATTTGATAAGAATACATATTACTTGAAATTAAAATTTTGATAGTCGCCATTTCACTTATCATGATTGTTAAGGGCTTAGTAGTGACATAGGCTCAATTTCTAAATTTAATTGATCGGATTTATATGATAACATAATTGGTGATTGGCATCTTTAAACACTACAAGCCTGACTTTAATTGTGGGCACCATAATCTTAAATATCCTAGACTTGCCTTAGGGGCACCCACTCACATAACTTTAAAATGAAACATCATTTGACTAATCGAGTATCTTATCCTTGGGATAATTAAATTTCTAAGTTTCACTGAGTAACGGGGTAGTTGACCTAAGAAAAATATGTTGAGATTTTCATACCTATTTTATATTGTCTTTAATGATATTGCACTTTAAAGAAATGTATTTTTGATGTTTTGTTGCAGGAATAATGAATTAGGGTCATTGGAGCAAAAAAAATGCAAAGAGGAATGAATTTGGAGCGAAAAAAGGCCAAAATGTGGATATTTAAACTAGGCCGTCGACGGCGCCCTCGACCCCGCCGACGGTGAGTTTTTCCCGAGACTACATGACAAAATTCTCCAGAAGCCTGCCGACGGCGCCCTTGAGGCCGCCGATGGTGCCCTTGAGGTCGTCGACGGCAAGATCGATGGTTATGCCGACTCAAGCTTTGGATAAGGCCAAATTTTGAAGGGATGCTTAAGCAACTCTTGGGAAAGCTCGTCCACGACTTTAAAATAAGATTTTGGCTGAAAATTGAGAGGAGTCTAGAGGACCTAGAGGTTAGAGAGGTTCCATTAGTGTATAGAATTTTCATTAGAGTGTAACAATTGTGAGGAATTCTTCGAGAGATTGTAAGAGTGGAGCAAAAGTGAGAGATTTCTTCCTCCTTGCTACTTTGAAGAGGAATTCTGTGTGCTGTAAAGAAAGGAAGAGATTCAGAGGAAATTTGAGGAGTGTTCTTGGGGAGAAATTAGAGATAAGTTATTTACTTGTTGTAGTTTGTATGACTTTGATTTTATGTATGAATTCTGAGTTTTGTTGTGTTTTCCTCATGAGATCTGGCTAGTTTTTTCTCTTTCTCCTTGTCTCGAGATTTGTGAAATGGTGATTTGAATTGGTGATGCCGTGAAAATGTTTAAGAAATTGTAATGATCTTTTCACTTCGATCTTAATTTACGTTCAATCTGGCCAATTGATTTGTTAAAATATGTTGAGTTTTACAACTAAAGTGAAGATTACATCCAAGATTCAAGGAGGTCAAAGCCCTTGGAAGTTAGGTGCAAATAAATAGGGAAATAATATTATCGGGCGTAGAATTGGAGATTTTAGAGTGACAGACTAAAATCCCTAATTCGGTCCTATCGTTTGGGTGCTGAAGTGCAGATGTTAGCCCTCAACATGGGACCTCCGAAGTGAGAGCCGGTATCCTCCCAGCCTAGTCGCAGATTCAGTAAACAAGCATAGGATAAGTCAATGTTCTTTATGTCTGGACCAAAGGGTAAAGAATAGGTATGCTTCTATTTGACACAATATAAATTAAACTAATTCACTTTATCCATTCACTATAATTTCTTGACATGGAGAAGGATGCTTTCTTATTTATTGAATATCACAATTAAACACATTCACTATAATTTATTGACAAGGAGAAGGATGCTTTCTTATATATTGAATATCACAATTAAACCTCTATAATTTCTTGACAAGGACAAGGATGCTTTCTTATATATTGAATATCACAATTAAACCCTACAGTATCATTAGTTATTTAATAGTTATTAAAATTATCTATTTATTTCAATTGCCTATTAGTGAGAGATAAGTAAATTGAACTTCGTTGTTGTGATTAAAGTATTGCTTTTCTAAAATCTTAGTTTGGAGTTCTAAACCACTCCATGTGGGATTGATATCTAGGGCTTTATTAGAGCCCTATATTACTTGAGCGATACATAAACTTACGTTGATAAGTGTGACTTTACAATTATTGAATATTTATTACATTCATATTTATCTTGTATTTTAAGCATATATAAAGTCACCGGTCAAGTTTGTGGCGCCGTTGCCGGGGAGTGATTGAGTGAGTGATTCAAATCACGATTAGAGTAACAGTCAAATTAGGATTATTAAAAAAATTTTACTTGAATTGCAACTTATTTTTATATTTTGTTAATTATATTACTGAGTACTGATTTCAAATTGTATGCATAAATTTGGATCTGAAAATCTTATACCTTACTATTCGGATTTAGAACATATTGTTAGAAGGATTAGAAAATTAAGAAGAGAACCTAGAAATTCTGATACAATGGAAAACAACCGGAATAATCAAGAAATTGAGAATGAACACCAACCTAGACCCCTAAGAGATTATGTAAATCCTACAACAGATGAAATTCACTTATCTATCCAAAATTCTGATGTAGCTGCTAATTCATTTGAGCTTAAACTTGCTATTATCCAAATGGTACAAAACAATCAATTTGGAGGTACACCAAATGAAGATCCGAACTTACACCTCGCTAGTTTTTTAGAACTGTGTGCTACTTTTAAATAGGACAGAGTCTCAAACGATGTTGTTAGACTTAGAGTTTTTTTCCTTTTTCACTGAGGAATAAGGCTAAGATGTGGTTAAATTCGTTAGCACTGGGATCTATTAGAACTTGGGGAGAACTTTCACAAAAATTCCTATCTAAATATTTCCCTCCATCCAAAACTGCTAAACTTAGAAATGACATAACATCGTTCTGTCAGATTGATGGAGAGTCAATATATGAAGCTTGGGAGAGATTTAAAGATCTTCTTAGGAAGTGCCCTCATCATTCGTTACCAGATTGGTTGATAATTCAAACTTTTAATAATTGATTAGTGGGATCTCTTAGATTATAGATGTTGCGACTGGTGGTTCTTTAATGTTAAAATTTTTTGATGAGGCTTATTCATTAATACAAGAGACGACTACCAACAATTTTCAATGGCCCTCTGAGCGGGTAAATTCTAAAAGAGTAGATTATTCATTAATAGAAGAGATGGCTACCAACAATTTTCAATGGACCTCTGAAAGGGTAAATCTTAAAAGAGTAGCTAGTATCATTCTGATGCAATATCTATGTTAGCTTCGCAGATTGCTGCAATATCAAAGAAATTAGATCATTGTGTCTGAACGGGTAAATCCTAAAAGAGTAGTTAGTATCCATGATTCTGATGCAATATCTATGTTTTCGCAGATTGCTACAATATCAAAGAAATTAGATCATTATGGGATGAATTATTCTCCAACACCGCCTATGATGGAAGAGAATTCATCTGGGCAATTTGTGGATGTTCAACCTTCATATGAGACCTTAAATGCTATTAATAGACCCAACAACCCTTATTCCAACTATTATAACACAGGTTGGATGAATCATCCAAATTTTAATTGGAATAACAATTCTTCTACAAATCAACAAAAGGCGAACATGAACCCATTAGGAAATTCATCCAACCAAGGAAATGTTAACAATAGACCTTCTTATCCTCTATGATTTAACAGTAATACTCAAATTAAGGAGATGAAGTTGTCTATGGAAGAGCTGCTATTAAACATGGGTCAACAATTGCAGAATCAAGAAAATCAATTACAAATTCAAGAAAATCAATTGCAAAACAGGAACTGCTATTAAGAATATTGAAAACCAATTAGAGCATATCGCTACTGCGCTTAGTAACCAAACATTAGAAACTTTTCCTAGTACTGTGGAACCAAATCCTAAAGACCAAGGAAAAGAACAAATCAAAGCAATACAATTACGAAGTGGAAATAAATTGGAAACAAGGGTGCAAAAAAAAATAGAAACTGAAAAGAAGAAAGTGGATATCAAAAAAAGAAAAGGATCATGAATACCCAGATTTAGAGTATCCATTTACACCAATGAAAATTAATGTCGAGAAAATGCCACCACTGTTTCCTCAAAGATTGAAGCAACACAAATAGAATAAAATTTTTTCCAAATTTTTAGAAATTCTAAAGAAATTAACAGTAAACATCCCCTTCATAGAAGCTTTAGAGCAAATGCCCAATTATGTGAAATTTATAAAAGATATTCTGAACAAGAAAAGGAAGTTTATGGATAATGAAACTGTTGCACTTAGCAAAAAGTGTAGTGCAATTATTCAGAAAAAGCTTCCTGCAAAATTAAAAGATCCTGGCAGTTTCACTATGCCGTGTGCTATCAGTGAAAAATTTTATGGAAGATCTTTATGTGATTTANATGGAAATTATTGAACATCTACTGAATGAACATTTTAAAGAACATTTTGAAGATAAAAAGCATTTTGAAGAACAAGAACATTTTGTAGAGAAGGAACAATTTGAACAGAATGACGAAGTTATTTTGGACGAATTAGAAATTAAAGAATTAGATTATGTTCAGGAAAGATTTGAGATGTTGGATAATATGAAAAATGCTGATAAAAATATATTTCCATCAATTATAAAACCACCTGAACTTAAGATGAAAGTATTGCCTAGCCACTTGAAGTACGTGTTTTTAGGAGACTCATCTACATTACCTGTTATTATATCTTTGGAATTAAATGATCTGCAAGAGCAAAGACTGTTAGATACATTAAAAAGATATAAAAAAAAACTTTTGGTTGGACCTTAGCTGATATTAAGGGAATCAGTCCTTCAATCTGTATGCACAGAATTATATTATATGAACAATATAAACCAAGATTTGATCCACAAAGGCGATTAAATCCGATGTTGAAAGAAGTAGTTAAGAAGAAAATTTTGAAATAGTTAGACACTGGAATAATATATCCTCTTTCAGATAGTGCTTGGGTAAGTCCAATTCATCGTGTTCCTAAGAATGGAGAGTGATTATTGAAATTTCAGATAGTGCGTGGGTAAGTACAATTCATTGTGTTCCTAAGAAAGGAGGAGTGACTGTTGAAGAAATATCCTATTTCTGACAGTGCTTGGGTAAATCCAATTCATTGTGTTCCTAAGAAAGGAGGGGAGACTATTGAAGCACAAAAAACAACGAATTAATACCTATCAGACAAGTTACTGGGTGGCGTATTTGTATTGATTATAGAAAATTAAACACTGCCACTAGGAAAAGACAAGTTACTGGGTGGCGTATTTATTGATTATAGAAAATTAAACACTGTCACCAGGAAATATCACTTCCCTTTACCCTTTTTAGATCAAATAGTAGATAGACTTGCTAGGCACAAATATTTTTGCTTTTTAGATGGATATACAGGTTACGNAGTTATATCTAAACTAACACCTCCTACTAATGTAAGAGAGGTTAAGAGTTTTCTTGGACATGTTGAATTTTACAACCGTTTTATTAAAGATTTTTCAAAAATTACTAAACCTCTATGCCAAATTTTAGAAAAGGACAAGAAATTTGAATTTACTGAAAGCTGTTTAAATGCCTTTGAGTTATTAAAGGAAAAATTAATCATTGCCTCTATTATAATTTCACCTAACTGGGAGAAACCATTTGAACTGATGTGTGATGCTAGTAATTATGCTATTGGAGCTGTTCTTAGACAAAGACATGAAAAGATTTTTAAAGTTATATACTAAGCTAGTGAAACTCTTAATGATGCACAAATTAACTATACTATTACTGAAAAAAGAGTTACTAGCAATTGGGTATGCTTTAGATAAATTCATATCTTATTTAATTATTACGAAAAAAGAGTTACTGGCCATTGTGTATGCTTTAGACAAATTTAGATCTTATTTAATTGGGTGAAAAAGAGTTACTGGCCATTGTATATGCTTTAGATATATATAGATCTTATTTAATTGGATACTGAAAAAGAGTTACTGGCCATTGTGTATGCTTTGGACAAATTTAGATCTTATTTAATTAGATATGTGTTGTGCATACTGATCACTCTGCTATTAAATATCTGATGCAAAAGAAGGATGCTAAACCTAGGTTGATTAGATGGATACTTTTGACATAAGAATTTGATCTTGTGGTTATTGATAGAAAGGAAACTGATAATCAAATTTTTTATCATTTGTCAAGATTAGAAAATCAAGAATTATCCTACACTGACAATGAAATTACAGACAGTTTCCCTAATGAATAACTTTATAATATTAATGAATGANAGGTACACCAAATGAAGATCCTAACTTACACCTCGCTAGTTTTTTAGAACAGTGTGCTACTTTTAAATATGAAAGAGTTTCAAACGATGCTGTTAGACTTAGACTTTTCCTTTTTCACTGAGGGATAAGGCTAAGATGTGGTTAAATTCGTTAACACCAGGATCTATTAGAACTTGGGGAGAACTTTCACAGAATATTCTATCNGCTCGAAATTGGCTCGTTAAACTAAAATTGAGAAAAATAAATGTAAAGTGTGGGATTCGAACCTGTATCAAATCTATACAAAAGAAGACACTAACAACATTGCCACATGAGGTATTATGATTTAAACTTAGACATAAATATATATAATATATTAGTATATAAATAATATATGTAATATATTGTTATATTAAAAAGTTATATAATTTTTTTTCGAGCCGAACACAAGAGAACAAACTATGGTTCGTGTTCGGCTCGTTTACATTTCGAGCTTAAAAATTTGTTCGTGTTCGGCTTGTTAGGCTTAACGAACGAGCCGAACAGAAGCTGCTTAACGAGCCGAACACGAGCTGTTCACGAACAACGAGCCAAATTGACAGCCCTATGCGTGAGGTGTATTTCACTTTTGTATATGTAACTGCTTCATTGATGTGATCAAAAATATTTGAGTGATATAAATGTAAAAAGTAAGCATTTGTGTGAGATATGTAAATGCAGAATAATTGGTTGTTTTATTATTAGTATTTTGTAGCAACATGAACTTTTTTCTATATGATATTATGTTTTTTGTGTCTAGATCTTTTTTTGAAATTTCACATACACATATCAACTCTTTTGTATTTTCATGTATTAACATTTGAACTTTAAATTTACAAATTTATCAAATTCCATATAAATTAATGTTACGTTCCATCTCCAAGAATAATAATGAATATCTCAAATTTTACTTATACGATTTCCATGAATCCCTCCCTTCCTCGCTCTGTGCGTGTTAGTGTCCAACTCTCCTCTCTGATTGGGAAATGAGTAAATTTTTCTTCTATGATTTCATGAATCTTTATTATTATCTCCTTTATATGATTACATTAAGAAGAATGGTAAATTTGTAAATAGTAATTTTTTGGTGGTCTGTATGTGTCGAATGAGTCTGAAAGAGATTAATTGGTTCTAAAATAGCTAAGGGGTAGGTATTATAGCTTTTTTGAAAACATTGCAACTTTTGTGTGCCAAATTGTTCATTTAACTAAAAAAATCTGCAAATCAGTTGTTTACAAAACACACAAACTCAACAGCTAAACAGTTTATCCAAAACTGGGGCAGAATGGTCGTTTATCCAGAATCAGTCGTTTTCCAACGCACAAACCAAACAATCAGTCAGCTTATCCGGATCAGCCACTCATCAGCAGAGTATCAGGATAAACTCTTTATCAGCATAAGCTGGATAAGTTGCAACTGCCCCAAACAGACTCTTAATTGAGATGAAATTAATTTGGCTTAAAGTAAGAATTCACCTTAGTATTTAAAATATTTTCCAAAAAATAAGAGCTACTTTATACTTAAAATTATAACTAAGGGTCTGTTTGGGGCAGTTGCAGCTTAAGTTGATAAACAGTTTATCGTGATAATCTGTCGATGAGCAACTGATCCGGATAAGCTGACTGACTGTTTGATTTGTGCATTTAGAAAAAAGTTGATTTTGGATAAAATGATTATTTTGTCTCTGTTCTGAATAAGTTGTTTAGTTGTTTGGTTTGTGCATTTTGTAAACACCTGATTTTCAAATTTTTTTAGTTAACTGAACAATCTGGCACGCAAAAGTTGTAAAGTTCTCCAAAAAACTATAATGTCTAACCCATAGCTATTTTAGAATCAATTAACCCCCTTCAAACTCATTTGACACATACAGACCACCCAAAAATTGTTATTTACAAATTTATCAACATTCTTAATGCAATCATATAGGGGAAGATAAAAGTAAAGATTCATAAAATCATAGAAGAAAATTTTTTCATTTCCCAATCACAGAGAGGGGAGTTGGACACTCACACGCACAAAGCCTGGGAGGGAGGGATTCATGGAAATTGCATAAGTAAAATTTGAGATATTCATTACTATTCTTGGAGATGCAACATAACATTAATTTATATGAAATGTGACAAGTTTATAAAATTAAAGTTCCGATGCTAAGACATGAAAATACAAAAGAGTTAAGTTACGTGTATGTAAAACTTCCAAAACAAATTCTATAAACAAAAAACATAATATCATATAGGAAAAGTCCAAGCTGCTACAAAATATTAATAATAAAACAACCAATTCTTTTGCATTTACATATTTCATATCAATGCTTACTTTTTACATTTATATCACTCAAATATTTCTGATCACATCAAAGAAGCACGATTACATACACAAAAGTGAAATATATCTTTACACACTAATATGTAATATCATGAGACCAAAAAAAAGAAAAAAATAACATGTTAAAATTACAAAAATGTAGAAGCATATCACGACGAATATTGTCCGATTCCGACACCCCAGAACCCCGAACAAATATGTCCGACTGGGATATCGTAGAAACAAAATCACTCGAACCACAAACATTGTTCTCAAGTTGTGATACCGTCGAACTCCGAGCAGCGGTCTCCGGTTGGGATATTATAGAAATGGACGTACTATTAGCCCACCTGAAGAAATTGCAGTCTTCCAGTTTGTGTGCCCACCGTAAGCATCTGTAGAATTGTCGCTCGTAGCTATGTGGCTGACGTGACGTGGGTAGCAAGGACGGAAACCCACAGCGGCACATCACTTGTCCGAACTTCCCTGAATATCTAAAACGCATCGTCCTGCAATTATTAAAAAGAGAATAGATCAGTCAAAAAAATAAAAGAAATAAAGAAAATTTACTTACCAAAGTATGGAGGCAACGGTTGCCGACAACAAAGTTTTGTGGTTATCCAAGCTGCTCCACAGTTATCTTATAAAGTCATTAGACAAAAAGTTAAAAAAAAATTAATAGAAGTTAAATCCATATTAGGTAAAGATCTCAACAAGCCATAATTAAAAAAGATAAAAGTTGTAGTGTCCAACTATTAACAACCAAATATAACTCCAACTTACACATTGCAATGGAGAGCTTGTGCCTGAATAAACAGTAAAAACACACAGGCAAGTAATCTCATTCCAGCCAATAAAAAACGTTGATTATAATCATTTTAAGCTTCATTTAAGATAAAAACATTTGGTCGTCCAATCTCATTCCAGCCAATAAAACAATTGGTCAAAATCAATGCTTTAGAAAAACATAAAACATCTTTGAAGTAGCACGAACATGCACAAGCTAACCCATGCACATGACAGACATCATTCATATTTGTTACAAAGCATCATTCATACATCAGGTACTTAGATATACCAGGTAACAACCAAAAAAGACAGTGATTTGTTATCATTAAAAAGGAGAAATATGTATATTTCAAATATCACCAATCATCTATCTCTAAGCATTACCAACCAATTTTTACAGTAATGCATTCAGAGATCATCAATCATCTATCTGTAAGCACTACCACCCAATCTCAGCATTACCACATCTATACCAGCAACAGGACATAAATGCCAGGAAGACATCTCAATTTTAATTTCGTCCAAACAAAAGAATTCAAAAGCTTAAACCCTCATCTAAATTTTAATTTATACGTAGCAAAAAAATAAGCCTTTGAAAGAATCTATAACAGTTCTCATTAATACAAACCTAAATATGGTGACAAATGATCAGAATTCAAAGTAATTTTGATTAATAAAGACCAAACAGAGAGTCTGCAACCCAGACAGTCAAAACAACTCCAACGAAATGCAGATAGAGCCAAAACACCCTCATAGCCAAAAATCTCTCAACTTCAGTGGTTCACTGCAACCATTCTCAAACTACCAGAAGTATGGAAGCAACGGTTGCCGAGAACAAAATTCTGTGGTTATCCTAGTCGCTACATACTTGATAGGTTAAAATATAAAAACACATTAATCAACAAACGGTGAGGGTTATAGGTTACCAAGGCTAATCAAGTAGCGTTAATCATGAAAAAGATAGTTTATATAGGTGTTACTTGTAGTGACAATATAGTAGCAGTTGCAAAGCTCTTAGATAAAATTGAGATTTGTATAATAACAAAATGAATGAATTTCTCAGCCATTGGCCAATTGTAGAATCTACACAAGAAGGTTAGCATTAAGGGACATTACTTCCATTCATTTTCTCATAATGGTAACAATCATTTCAATAGTTCATCTCTTGTATTCTCATTTAAAATCAAAGTGTCAAAGTTAAACATTATTTCAGAAATAACCATTTACTTATAGAAATAAGCATTGCTTGAGAAAAGCGAAAAAAATATTTGAAGCAATATACACTAGTAAACCTCCCTGAAAGCATATACACTAGTACATGAAGAATATTATAAATCTTCCTTACCATCATTTATTAAAGAAGGAAGCAACTGAATCCTAAAGCAAGCAACTGAGCCCTACAGGTAGCAACTGAACCCTGATTGACATGTGTGACAACAAATTAAAATGTTTGTATTGCTATTATGCTCAAAACAAATTAAAAGAGAAGTTGAAGGCATGTTTCTATTAATACTGTATTGTTATTATGCTCAAGACATGTTCACATTATAGAGAAAAAGCACAAGACATATTCCTATTAATAAGAATGATATTGTACTGCTATAATATTATCACTAATATCGTATCTTTGGTAGGGCAGAGCTTGTCAAATTACAAGAAAGATCATCCGATTTCATTTTCAAAATAATAATAATACCCGCTAAATATTATCATTATTAATATTGTACTGCTATTATCCAATTACTCGCTAAATTTGAATTTTTTTTTGTCGGCACTGCCTATACTAGAAAAGATAAATTATTAGCAAAAATCTTTTGAATGTGAAAATCTACGCAAAAAATAAATTTAGAAAAGTATTTACATCTAACTTCTCAGCTCATCATTCCTCTGGTGCATCAATTGTCTGCTTCAGTGGATCCCAACCTAATCCCATTGTTCCCCTTTTGCGTTCTTTTCAAATTTTTCAATCTTTTTTTAATTGATTTCACTTGTTTTTTAGTTTCATCCGATCGTAATCTCTTCCGGTTAGTTCCTTGAATTTAATCATAAGATTTTGTCAACCTTTTTTATTAAAATAGGTGGTCGGCCTATTACTCAGCTCGACCTCCCTCAGACAGATATCACAAAATGTAAGGGTGGTATCTTTATCACATATGGCTGATGATCCAGACTCTTTAGTTTTACTCATTTTAACTGTAAGATAAACGAGCTTGCATAAAATTAAGACTATTCAAGAAAGAAAACGTCAAAATAGACAAGAATAACTAATATTGTATAAAGAATGTAGTATATTACAGTTTATATGTTGTCATGACTAATAAAAATAACTATTCCAATCTAGCAGTTTATATGAAGAATGTGTTCCTTAAAATATATGCACTCCATGAAACTCTTCTTGAAGTCCAAAAATGGGATTATGAATAAACTTTCCAACTAAAAAAAAAAATAAGCGGATTCAAAAAATTATAACTGATTTTTATACCAAATCAAAAGCACCACTATCTTCACTTTTAAATGATGAAAGTTGAAATACACCCTTTAGTGCATATGTAAAGTGGTATACATGTAAAAATTGAAGCTCAGTTGTTAGCTACACAAATAAATAAGAATTGGCTATTGAAAGAAGCTCTACAGTAAAGTGGTATACATGTAAAATGCATATGTAAAAATTTAACTATTGAAAGAAGCTCTACAAAGCCCTTCTACTCATCATTGTCGGCACTCGAAAAAATAATAGCAATAATAACATCAAAACTTTGCAATGCAAGGAGCGCCCGATGTCATGAACAAATAAATAAAAATGCAAAACCCAAATGCCCAGTCCATCCCAGTAAACCCAAATATTTTTCTGAACCTGATACAGAATTGTAAAATCAGGTATTTCTTTACAAGAAGAAATTTCATTCCAAAGGTTCCATCAGTAACTACCAGTCGTAAATTTGCAATATTAGGTTAACAAAACCTCAGATTAACCAATTCCCGGAAAACATATCATCAAATTCGCAGCACCTAAAAGATCACACGAATGATTCTCAATGCTTAAAAAATTTCAGCAAAACAAGTGGACTAGATTTTTAGTAGCTTTGATCATTCTCAACAAGTGGATCTAGATTTTTAGCCTTTTTTTTCTCAACGCTTGTAGATTCACCGCAATATTCAAGAGAGGAAATGTCGAAATTTGAGAAGGCTTTGGGCCAAATGGGGGAGAGGAGGGAGGAGAGAAGGAAGGAGAAGAATTTAGATACTTGCGGAACGAATTGTGGTAGCGACAGAGGCAGAAGAGGCCCCTTCGACAGAGAGGAAAGGTAGGGCGTAGATTGGGTTTAGCGAGGGTAAGGGGCAAAAGTTGGAGGGCAAACGCAGATCGCGGGGATATACCCGCGGACCGCGGGTAATAGAAAATAAAAAACACATTTATTAAAAACTCACTTTAAACGTGAGAAACAAACAGTGAGGCTGCGTTTTGAAAACGCCGCCGCACTTATAAGTTGCCCCAAACGGGCTCTAATTGAACTGTTTCAATAGTTCAAGATGGCCACAATCAAGTTAAGATTTTGCACTTCATAAGGAGAGATATTTAGAGTGAAGTATGTAAAAAGGCAATGTGCAGAGGAGAGCAAATTAGAAAAATTATCAGAATATAACAATGATTTTAATTTGGGAGAAAGAAAAAGGATCTAACAATGGCAATGGTGTCAACAAAAAAAAGATTTTACTTCAAAGTTCAAAGGAAGATGATGACTCAAGAATGTTATTTGCTAAAACTTCATTTGGTTGCTTGAAGATGAAATTATGTTATGAAACTAAGCATATTGTTTTCAATCATTTTGAGTGTCGAATTGAAATTCTCACTTATATCAAAATTTTGAGTTTGCAGAGTTTGGCATCAATATTAGCCTTCAAATATATTCAATCAAATGATGGATTTAACAAAATTTGTCATGTTTCATGATATGATTACTATATCGAATCAAATGATGGATTTGACCATGTTTGTCATTTTTCATAATATGCTTTCTATTTTTAAAGAAACCAAATGAGCCATAATGATGATGATCATAAAAACAATGATTCAATGATAAAATTTTAAGGGAGCAACAATTTGTAACAATAAAGTTGGTGGAGGCTAGATTTGAGGAATTGTTAAACCGACCATAAGTAATATTGTGGCGCAAATGTTGTTATTTTGTAATTAGGGTAATTATGCATATCAAAGATGGAGACTGTTGTGATAATGATCAATATGGGAGAGAAATAAAGAATGTGATGATAAAGGGAATCATGGAATTAGATTCTAGCTATTCCAATACTCAAATTTGACCATGATCCATCGAGGACTAACCCAAACCAAATATTTTATGTTCATTTAGATTAATTCTTTGGCAATTTTTTCACACCTTTGATCTTTATGCTGATTATCAAGTGCTAGGGTAAAAAGAGCCTTTACATGAAATTAATTATTACTCAAAGATTGCTTATGCCTGCGTAAGTATATGTTATAGTCCATAATATTGTAGTAGTATTTAATAGCACATATGTTAGTACTCTTTAATAGCACATGCTTTGGTGTCATCTGGAATTATATTGTTGAATTGTATTGTGCTAAATAGGTGCAACCTTACGCCAAATAAAATACTACCAAAAACAAAGTGACTGCAATCTTATTACTCTATTTATTTTGTGGTCAACCAAACAAACTCCAATGCAAAATATACATGTAGTTTCTAACTCTTTAGAACAATAAATTGTAAACTCAATATATTTAAGAAATGTTTTGATAAAAAAAAAATGAAGAATGGAAGGCAAATTACAGAATTTTTATGGCTTAATTCTTATCATACAATAATGATATGGGTATAATGACTACTCATATATTGGGTTGTGATACTTAAATTAGAAAAAAAAAAACTACTACAAGATCAAGGGAGATGTCATATAAATTATTTTTTTTTAATCTAAATAGTATTATCCTACAACTAACATAATTCAACTCTATAGGCTTTAGTTTCCCATCTAGGATCAACGAGACAAATCAAATAGCTAAAGATAAAAAAATTAGGACCTGTAATCTTTTAATGCTAGTTTCCTTGACTGGTTGGGATGAAAATTTAATAGTAAAATGAATCTCTCTAAAGTAGTGAAGTACTAAATTGGTAACACAACAATTTATAAAAATTATTTAGGCTAGATATTTAGCTAGTCTATTATGAATGGAGAATAACTATTTGAGATAATGAACATATCCAAGCCGTCTTCATAAAAAAAGGATGCATTAGCTTCCTAAGTGAACACCATATTGTTGGCTAGGCAATGGAACAAAAATAACAATGCTAGTGAATATCAATCAAAAACTATCAACTATGGTAATTTTCATCTGAGCAAAAAGTCACATCTTCTACCTTTAAATGATAATGTCTGAGCTGCCAAAATAATTCTCTTTCCATTCAACTTCAAGCTTTGTCCAGGAATTCACAGCAGAGCCTTTAACAGCCTTCCTCATCTTATCAAAGAGATATTTGGCCTCAATAACCTTAGAATCCTGCACCAATCGGTTGATGAGAGCTTTTAAGGTTTCAAATGGAGGGACATACTTTCTAATTAAGCTTTCCCTGCATATCTCCTCTGCTGAAGTAAAGTCTCCACTATCCACCAAGCCACGAATAAGCATAACATAAGTATCAGCGTTGGGTAAAAAACCTCTCTCCCCTTTGGCTCGTTTCATAGATTTCATTCTCTTAAAAACCCTAGTTGCAGATTCCAAATTTCCTTCTTTGCAAAACCCATCAATTATTATATTAAAGGATAAAACATATGGTCGAATTCCTTTTGAAATCATCACCTCAAGTAGCTCTTCAGCCTTGAAGCTCTCCAACCTCTTGCAAAAATTCAACATCCTCAAATTGTATGTGACTACATTAGGAGCAATGCCTTTGCTGTTCATCTCCTTAAATGTATCCACAAACCCAACCCCATCTTCTTTTTTTAAATAACCACTCAAGACCACGTTGTAAGAAATGACATCAGGCTGTAATCCTTTCTTTGGTAATTCATCGAGCACCTTGCGGGCGTCATCCATTTCACCAGAATCACTCAAAGCGGAAATATAAATATTATGCGCGGCCACGCCAGGGAAAATGCAAAACTCACCGGGAATGCGATTGAAGAGATCGCGAACTTGGTCAAAGCGACGTTGCTTGAGGAAGGCTGTGAGAAGAGCGCAGAGAGACTTCTCCGTGCGTACTGTGCCGGGGATTTGCTCAAAGGTTCGAAAGGCAAGGTCAGGCATGGAAGCGTTGGTGTAAAGTAACATTATGCGGATGAAAAAGCCCTCGGATTTAGGTGCCGCGGGGTAGGCTTTCTGAGATTCGAGAAGACGCTCGACAAGATCGAGGCGGCGGCAGCGGTAGAGCTTTTTGATGGATATGTCGTAGAGTGCGCGACTAGAATGGAAACGAGGGAGGTTAGTGGAGGACTGGAGGAGGTCAACTATCTTCTCGGGGTCAGATTCCGAGAGTAGAGCATATTTAAGGTGGGAGATGGGTTTGGAGGGAGAAAGAGAGGTGTCAATGACGGAAGTCGAAGGAGGAGGAGCGTTGAGAGCGGCGGTAGTGGACAGGCGGCGTCTAATGATGAAAGAAGCGTAGCTGCCGCGCATGGCTGCTCCTTTGGAGGGGACTGGAGGACTGGAGCTTCTGGGAGAAGGGTTTGTCGGCGGAGATTGCAGCGGGCTGTGGGAAGAGTGAGCCGAAGGGAGGAAAATTTATTGCAAGTTGAACTAATATATTAAAATTTAAAATAAAAAACATAGTTAATGTGACCCAGCCCAAATTACCCAAATTACCTGTGTTAGGCTTGAATTTAGCCCGTTGAAACGTCAAAACAGAGAAAAAGTCATTTTATACTAGAGTTGGGCGGTTTTGGAGCATTTCATTATTTTTATTCTTCGTTTTTGTTTGTCGAAAGAGACAAAATGTCATTTTTGTTCTTTGGAATTTGCGTCGGTTCGCATTCGTAGTTCTTCCACATCTTCGGCTGCTTCAGGCATTCTCCATTCGGCTTGCAACGGTAATGCTTCTCCATACGGTCGACGATACAACGGTTTCTTTCGATGGTAGTAATTCTTCATTCAAAATGAAAGGTCAGTTTCGAAAAACGCATCATTATAAGTGTTAGTTCTCAGTCGTTCGGCAAGTCATTTTTGTCTTTCTTTCTCTAGCACACAAAATGGAAGGTGGGAACGATCTGGAAGAAGAAGCTAGCGGTCTCGCGAAGTTGTTGAGGTAATATGCTACAATGTTTATTTTAGAGAAAAGTTGAGGCTATAGACTTGTTATATTCGTGTTATAGTCATGTTATAGTTGTGTTATTGTGTGTTATAGATGTGTTATTGTTATATTATGTTGTTATAGATGTGTTATAGATGTGTTATGTTATTATAATCGTGTTATACATGAGTTATGGATGTGTTTTGGATGTGTTATTGTGTGTTATTGCATGTTATTGATGTGTTATTTTGTGTTATTTTTGTGTTATGTTGTTAGAATTGTGTTATAGATATGTTATAAATGTGTTATTGTTATGTTATATTAATTTTATTTTGTTATACATGTGTTATAGATGTGTTATGGATGTGTTATAGATGTGTTATAGATGTGTTATTGTGTGTTATTGTTGTGTGATGTTAATAACACAATGATAACACTAGCAAGACACACAATAACACAGCAATAACACAATAATAACACAATAACACGTCTATAACATTACAATAACACAATAATAACACAATATAAAACAATTTTTACACAAATATAACATAATAACTCATATGTAACACAACAACAACACACATGTAACATGATAATAACTCATCTGTAACACAACAATAACTCACATGTAACACAACAATAACTCATATGTAATACAACAATAATTGAACGATAACACACATATAACACAACAATAAATCATCTGTAACACGATAATAACTCAATTGTAACACAACAATAACTCATATGTAACACAACAATAATTGAACGATAACACGCATATAATACAACAATAACACATATGTAACACATCTATAACACATTTGTTATATGAAAATATGTGAATGAGAAATGTTATATATTAACTAATATTTTCTTCCTTATGTTTATTATTGTAGGTATATGAACACAAGAACGTTCAATTGTGAATGTCGTCCTTTCGCAGTGAGAAGAGCACTCGATACTGTTAGACATATTGTACCTGAAGAGACCATGAATTTTTAAGAGAAATAAATGTCAGTTAGTTTTTTGGCATGCCTCCTTATCTCCAAGATAACGTGTTCACTCTGCATATTAATGAAAGAAGAGCTTTTGTGATTGGTGGGAAGTTGATAAAACTCCACCCCGACCATGTTGCACTATTATTAGGCATGCCCAACAGAGGAGAATCATTTAGTTGGAGGAAAAATCCCTCATCTCGTGTAGATGCAAGAGCAATAAAGGAAGATGTGACTAAGATTTCAAGAGAGTCTTCCACTCATTTTGAGAAATTATTTTTTAAGTTTTTGCTAACAAATTTATTCTTTCCCTTGAGCAATTTCAGTGTGCCCGCAAGGCTTTATGCATTTAAGGAGAACGTACAGACCTTATCTTTGTTTAACAGGCCTGCTGTTATCTGTGATTATTTGATAGATCAAAAGAACTTTGTTGCAATCAAAATAAGGTGGAATCAACCACTTGGTTACATAAGTTGTTTTGTTTTTCTTTTATCTGTAAGTTCATATTGTTCATATTTAAAAATTTTCTTTTCACTTACTGTTATTCTTTTTTCTTGCCTTATGAAAAATTGGTTTTTGATGTGTCAACTACAGCTTTGTTTTTTTAGCACACTCCTTTGTTCACTCTTGCTGCCCCTGAGGCTAGACCACGCATGCTGAAATGGCAAAAAGTTCATGGGTGGACAACACCACAAATTCAGGAATCCTTTAGGGTGATTGATCATGTGCATGTAACTTAATTTAATTTGTTATAAGATTTTATTTGGATAAGTTTTGTTTCTATGTTTGTTTACTAACATTGTGATCTTTAATGTAAGTTAATGACACCTTCATCGACATGAAGGAAGATGAGCTCCACTTGTTGTTTAATCATTGTCATGGACCACCTGCTATGACTCTTCCTAGTACTGCTCGTCGTGAAACTCCGGTCGGACTGCCATCAACCAAATCACATGGTGTTGGTCCAATTGTTTCGAGCGAGGCAACCCCATAAGCAACAAATAGAAGGGGAGGAAATGAACTTGAACGAATAATCGAGCTACTTAAAGCTCAGGAATAAATATGTTTAAGTTTACGGGAATCTATGTTTACTATGAATAAATAAATGGATAATGTTGAAGAGTCATTGTCCACTCTAACAACTATAGTTAAGAGGTTAGAAGAAACCAAAGATGATAAAAAGCATGAAAGTCTCCAAGAGAGTAAGTCCAAACATGTGAAAAGGAAAAGGAGTAGAATTAATGAGAATTTACCAGTTCATATAGAAGAGCCTGCTGAAGTTCTTGTTGCTGGGGTTGACAAATTAGAAGAGCTAGTTGAGATTATTACTCAGAATCTTCTTTGCTCTCTGTCTCATACGGTGAGTAACTCAGTTTTTCCGTACACTAGCTTATTCGATCAAACTTGATAGTTTTAATATTTTTTGTTTTTTTAAGGTTCATCTTGTGTGGTCCATTGTAGATACTGAAGCCTAAGAGGCAATATCGAATAATTGTTGTACAGGACAATGTCGTAATAGGGGACGAGCCACTACCGGAGGAACACGATGAAGTCGAAGGAACAACACATCATGTTCTAGATATTATGCCATTTACGGTAAACGACTCATTTTATATTGTTCTCCATTATTTAACCTGACACATTAGTTATTGCGAGCGGAGGTGGGAAAACTTTTGTTATACCACCAATAAAGCTGATGCAAATGTTGTAAAGGAGTTCTACGCTAATGTGATTTATTCTGATAACGGAATCGTTCAAGTGCGTAGATTCCCTGTTGAGTTTACTACCGCCCGCATCAACACTTTTTTATGAAATCCCAGACTCTTATAGCTGTCATTGTGAATCCTTTAGTACGATGGAAGGCCCCCTCAATGAANCCGCCACTATTCATCATCCCCTTCCTCCTAAAAACGTAATTTTTGACCTAGGGCTTGAGAGATCTTGGATTGAGAGGCAATTTCAAGGCTTTTTGACACCAAATTTGATCATCTCTAAGTAAGAGCTTCACTCCAAACTAAAAATATTTGATTTTTACCAAGGATTTCTTCCACATTGAGGAGATTAAAAAATTTTGAGAATGTGAAGAAAATATTGGGAAGAAGTTCATGGATCTTAGTGTTAAACTCTTAGAATTACTTTTGGAAGCCATTCTTTGAATATTTGAAGTATATTTTGGAATTTTTTTTATAATTTGATTAGATTGAAATGAGTCCACATAAAAAGAGGCAAATTGAGTTTGATGAGTCTCGCTTTGTCAATGCGATGGCTCAAACAAGATTTACTTTAGTCTTTAAAGGAAAAAAGTGTATACAAGATCGAGTTTTTGAGAGTCCTGGAGGAGAAATTGAACGAGTTATTGTCGAGCGGGGGTGGGAAAACTTTTGTTACACCACTAATAAAGCTGATGCAAATGTTGTGAAGGAGTTCTATACCAATGTAATCTATTTTGAATATGGAATCGTTCAAGTGCGGGAAGTTCTTGTTGAATTTACTGCCGCCCGCATCAATACCTTTTACGAATTCCCAGACTTTTATAGCTGCCACTATGAATCCTTTAGTACGATGGAAGGCCTCCTGAATGATGTGATCAACTTTCTCACTGATGGGAAAGGAACTTGGAAGATTAAACATCGAGAACGGGTAAATTTTTCTGCTTTCATGCTGAATGCCGNTGCCGAGCGGAGGTGGGAAAACTTTTGTTACACCACAAATAAAGTTGATGCAAATGTTGTGAAGGAGTTCTATGCCAATGTGATTTATTCTAATGATGGAATCGTTCAAGTGCGTAGATTTCCTGTTGAGTGTACTACTGCCCACATCAACACTTTTTACGAAGTCCCAGACTCTTATAGCTGCCACTATGAATCCTTTAGTGCAATGGAAGGCCCCCTCAATGATGTGATCAAATTTGTCACTGATGGGAAAGGAATAAGGAAGATAAAGCAACGAGAATGGGTTACTTTTTCTGCTTCCATGTTAAATGCCACCTCTGNTGGGGAGAATTATTTTTAAGAATATATTGACTACGATAAGGAGTGAAACAAGTGGAGGGCTAGGACATCCTGACCTTATTTATGCAGTTTGCCAACTTTATGGAGTGGAAGCTAGAGATGAAGAATGGGTTTACCCTATGAAACCCATTAGTAAAGCCAATTTAAAAACTTACTCCCATGAGAAATGGAGAATTGGGAGTAGAAGTCAAGAACCTTCTACTAGTAGAGATGTCCCTGATGAAGAATTGGTTTACCTTATGAGAACCACTAGTAAGGCCAATTTAAAAACCTATGAATCTGAAATGGATCCTATGAAACCCATTAGTAAAGCTAATTTGAAGACTTATGAATCCCATGAGAAATGGAGAAAAGATGAGGAATGGGTTTACCCTATGAAACCCATTAGTAAAGTTAATTTGAAAACTTATGAATTCCATGAGAAATGGAGAACTCGAAGTAGAAGTGAGAACCTTCTACTAGTAGAGATGTTCCCTCTACAAGTTATGATCTTCCACCTTCTAGTTCCCGTACCCTACCTTCTACTAGTAGAGATGTCCCCTCTACAAGTTATGACCTTCCACCTTCTAGTTCCCCTATGCCTTCTACTAGTAGAGATGTCCCCTCTACAAGTTATGACCTTCCATCTTCTAGTTCCCCTACTCTGATTGACTTGATGAATGTGTTGACCTTGCAGCGGAAGAGCATAAAATTAATAAATGAAAGGATTGGAGGTTTAGAACGTCGACATGATTACGATAGTGAGTACCTCTAGACACATTCAAATTTTGAGATAGCTTATTATGAAGCTCAGGCCCGACACTACAGAGGTGAGCCTGATGTTACTTTTTCTGAGTGCCCCCGGTATACTCAGTATCATCCTATTATGAAGCTCAGGCCCGACACTACAGAGGTGAGCCTGATGTTACTTTTCTTGAGTGCCCCCAATATACTCAGTATCAGCCTGATCCACCTGCTGATCAAGGAGATGAAGAAATAGTTTGGTATTTTGATATTTGAATGTAATTGATGTACTTGTATTTGTACTTTTATTTCTATGATCTTTTGTAATAGAAATGGATGTTTATGTGTATTTGGACTTTCATTTTTATTATTATGTTGTACTTGGATGATTTTTAATTTTTGTTATAAAGTTAGTGCTATAGTTAAATTTGCATGTGTAGTTTAATAGATGTTGAGTAGTATTTTGTAATGTAATGTGATTTTTTATTTTTGCATTTTAATTTTAATTATTTTGTTTAGTGGTTGTGTTAGGAAATGTTGTGCTTGTTTAATGTTTTAGTTTTATACTTATGTCAAAATTTCATTACCCAGAAATTTCTCTAATGATTTATATGATTAGAAAGCTTCAGTTACAAACCAGGTGAAGTAAAAATTTGAGAAGGCCTGCAAAAATTTCAGAATGATGAAAATGCATAAAATACTGAGTGAAGTAAAAATTTGAGAAGGCCTGCAGAAATTTCAGAATGATAAAAATGCCTACAATACTAAGGTGAAGTAGAAATTTTGAGAAGGCTAATTTATATGTGTAGAAAGCTCCTAATATTACAGACCAGGTGAAGTAAAAAATTTGAGAAGGCCTGTAAAAATTTCAGAATGATGAAAATGCCTAAAATACTAAGGTATGATTTATATTTAGAGTTTTTTTTTCTTTCCATCTGTATCATTTTATATTTAAAAATTTAAGTTTAGGGGAGGGAAGAAAAAGATTAACTATTAGATGTTCTCTATTTAATTATTTTCAAAAATTATTAATATGATTTTATGTAGTGAATTTAATTCAGATAACTATATTTTTGTAACTATTTAAATATTATGGTAGATTTAAAGAAATATTTTTGTAATGAAAATTAATTTTGTAACTTAAGATGTTTAGTATAAGAGGATAAGATTATAGTTAACTATTGAAAGTAAAGGAAACTATATTTTGAAGTATTAAAAATCTGAAAATTCATTTGATAAGAAAAGATTAGGGCTTTAACTATATTTTGAAGTATTAAGAATCTGGAAATTCATTTGAGAAGAAAAGATTGAGGCTTAACATGTAAAAACTATGAAATATTTATAAGGTAAAGGAATGCTTTGAGTTTCAAATTTAGGGAAAAAAGGTGATGTTAAAAATCTAAAGGCTATCCAGATATAGTAATCCTCACTTGAAAAAGGAAAAAGAAAGGATTGACAACAAACCCTGAAAGGCTATCCAGATATAGTAATCCTCACTTGAAAAAGGAAAAAGAAAGGATTGACAACAATTAGGCTATCCAGATATAGTAATCCTCACTTGAAAAAGGAAAAAGAAAGGATTGAAAACAATCCCCGAAAAGAAAAGAAAAATATTTAGCATTGAAAGCAATCCAAATGAAAAAGACAAAAGAAAGAAAAAAATTATGGAAGTGAGGAGAAGTTTAAGGATATGCCTAATCAAAAATTGGCTTCACTGGACCTACCTAAAGGGAAAACCTAAATACATTCCTGAACTTATATTTATAGAATAGATCTTTTACTAGTAGAGTTCTCATGAAGTTCCTATCATTTGAATATTCTAAGTAACTTAATATTGCAACATATAGTCATTCTTGAAATGAATTGAAAACTAGAACTCTTAAATTTGATGACTAGATAATCTTGTGACAGCAGAGTTAATTCAATTACTTTGATTTTTTTTGAAAATCTCACTATGATATTTATTTAAATCAAACTTATAGTATTTCTGAATTAAAACTTTACTACAATAGATCATAACTTTTATATAGTACTAAAATTATTTGAGGACAAGTAATAGTTAAGTTTGGGGGATTTTGACCAGAGGAAAATATGTTGAGATTTGGATACCTATTTTATACTATTTTTGATGATATTGCACTTCAAAGAAAGATATTTTTGATGTTTTGTTGCAGGAATGATGAATTAGGATCATTGGAACAAAAAGATATAAAAAGGAACGAATTTGGAGCGAAAAGGACCAAAATGTGAAGAATTGAACTAGGGCGCCGACGACGCCATCGACCCCGCCGACGGTGAGATTTTCCCAAGACTCAAGAATAAATTCATTAAGAAGGTCGCCGACGGCGAGCTCGGCGATTATGACCAATCAGGGTATGGATAAGGACAAATTTTGAAGGGATGCTTAAGAAACTCTTGGGAAAACTCATCCACAACTTTAAATGAAGATTTTGGCCAAAAATTGAGAGGAGTCAGAAGACTCTAGAGTTCCTGGAGGTTAGAAAGGTTCCATTAGTGTTTGCTAGAGTGTAAGAATTGTTAGGAATTCTTCGAGAGATTGTAAGAGTGGAGGAAAAGTGAGAGATTTATTCCTACTTGCTTGAGGAATTCTTTGAGAGATTGTAAGAGTAGAGGGAAAGTGAGAGATTTCTTCCTCCTTGCCGTGTGTTGTAAAGAAAGGAAGAGATTCAGAGGAACTTCGAGGAGTTTTGAATTCTTCGAGAGATTGTAAAAGTGGAGGGAAAGTGAGAGATTTCTTCCTCCTTGCCGCTTTAGAGGAATTCTGTGTGTTGTAAAGAAAGGAAGAGATTCAGAGGAACTTTGAGGAGTTTTTGAGGAATTCTGTGTGTTGTAAAGAAAGGAAGAGATTCAGAGGAACTTCGAGGAGTGTTCTTGAGGTGGAGAAATTAGGTAAAGAAAGGAAGAGATTAAGAGGAACTTCGAGGAGTTTTCTTGGGGAGAAATTAGAGATAAAAGAGATTCAGAGGAACTTCGAGGTGTTTTCTTGGGGAGAAATTATAGATAAGTTTATTTATTTTTGTAGTTTGTATGACTTTGATTTTATATATGAATTCTGAGTTTTGTTGTGTTTTCCCCATGCAATCTGAGTAGTTTTCTCTATTCNTCAATGTTCTTTATTCTTGGACCAAAGGGTAAAAAATAGGAATGCTCCTATTTGACACAATATAATTTCAACTAATTCATTTTATCCATTTACTATAATTTCTTGACAAGGAGAAGGATGCTTTCTTATATATTGAATATCACATTTGAAACTTCATTAGTATAATTAGTTATTTAATAATTATTAAAATTACATATTTATTTCAGTTTTTTATTAGTGACAGATAAGCAAATTCAACTTCATTGTTGTGATTAAGGTATTTCTTTTCTAAATCTTAGTTCGTAGTTCTAATCTTACTCTCTCTGGGATTGATATCTAGGACTCTATTAGAGCCCTATATTACTTGAGCAATATGTATACTTGCGTTGATAAGTTTGACTTTACAATTATTGAATATTTACTACATCCATATTTATTGAATCTATAACTGTTATTAAGTTTTGGTACTGTTGCTGAGGAATTAAACCTTTTAGCAACAGTATTAAATACTTATATTTTTAAGCATATATAAAGTTACGGTCAAGTTACAAATGGGTAATCAATTATAGAGTTAGAGTGTTATTATAAGAAACATAGAGAAATCAATTGGGACAAATTGTTAACGCACTTAACAATAGACCTCTAATGCACCAAAAATATATGTATTTTTAGAACTTTATTTTATACTCACTTTTGGTGATATTACGCTTCAAAGGAATATGTTTTTCATGTTTTGATTGCAGGTTGTTGATTTTTAGCACTTGAAGCAAAGAGGAAGCAAAATGGATGGAATTTGGAGTCAAAATGGAGTTTTAGAATAAATGTTCAGCACCGACGGTGCCAGACTGGGCTTCGATGACTCCACTTGACAGAAAGCATAAAATTAATTAAAGGGCCACTGGTGCCGATGGCGCCAATGTCGGTGCAAGGCCTATATCTAGAACTTTCGACAAATTTGGATGCTTTTTGAAGAGTTTTTTTATGCACCTCTTGAAAAATCGACTTAGGCTCTATTTAGAGCAAAAATTGATCAGCAAAAGCCCTCCCCCCCGGACCTTGTGTCCATTAGTCCTTTAGTTCCTTAGAGTTTTGAGTTAGATCTTTGAGTTTTATGGTGAGTTTAAGTGTGAATTCTTTTCTAACAATTGTTGGAGAGGGAGAGAAGTGAGAGATTTCTTCTTGCTTACATCTTCTAAGAGAGAATCAAGAGTCTTGTAAAGAGAGAAAGAGTCCAAGAGAGGCTACAAGGATTTGATTTGAGAAAGAGTTTCAGATAAGTGTTGTTTGTTTGCTATTGTTGAATGAACTTTCTTTTATGTATGAAATTTGTATTTTGTCATATCTTTCTCATAAAGTCTGAGTAATTTTCTTTATCATTCTTCCTACTCTGAGATATGGTGAAATGGAGAGATAATTTGGATGTGCCAATTTTAAAATATAAAAGAAATTGTGATGGCTTTTCCACTCCGTTCTTAATTTACTTTTCAATCTGGCCAATTAAAATGTTAAAATTTGTTGTAAAAAATATGATCTGGGAAATACAATATAAGTTCTACAATAGAGTGAGAATCACATTTAATTCCATGGAGGAGTGTTTTGTTCTTAGAATTAAGTGCAATAAATAGAAAAATATACATTGTTGGGTGTAGAATTGGAGAACTAAAGCGAGTGTTAGCCTTCAGAGGAAGGGAAGTGGGAGCTTTGGAGTGAGGGCCAGTATCCTCCCAGCCTAATCACAGATTTAGGGACTAAACCTAAGATTAGCCAACAATTCACTATAACATTGAATAAGGGTAGATAATTAAAATTGTTCTTATTTGGCACAATACAAATTTAAACCAATTATCTCATCTCATTTAACAAAAAACTCATTGTACTGGGAAAGATGCTTTTTCATATTAGACAACTTCTTCATATAAACATAGTTTGGTAGTTATTGTTTAACTTTACATTGCAGTTTTACTAGTAGTTAATGACTTAGATCTGATAGTACCTTAAATATTTGAAATTAGTGAAAGTATTTTTATTTTATTGCTGTGAGTTTTCAAGTTAATTTATCATTTCAAATTTAAACCTTCCTCATGGGATCGATATTTGGGGCTTAAACTGAAAGTCTTGTATTACTTGATAACGATACATATACTTGCGCAGAATCCCAACATAAATTACTTAAATTTTTTATACATAAAATAATGCATCAAGTTTTTTGCGTCGTTGCAAAGCGGAGTCAATTTTATAAATTTTGCACAACTATATTTATTGACAACCAAGTTTTTGACGCCGTTGACAGAGAATGTAATGATAAATTTNTGCTGATGGGGTCAGAGCTTCACGCTACTCTCTCAACATAATGATCGATGGTTTGTTTAGAAATGACCGTCCAGCTGCTGCTTTTGCACTCTTCTCTGAATTGAAGAAGAGGGGCCAGTTTGTTGATGCCATTTCTTATAGTATTGTTATTTCTCGTTTGTGCAAGGAGGGCCGGGTATCTGAAGCTCTTGACTTGGTTACGGAGATGGAGGAGAGAGGATTTTCTGTTGATTTGGTGACAATAACATCGCTTCTGATGGGACTCCATAAGAATGGAAGATGGGATTCAGCAGAGAAGTTAATGAAACACGTGAGAGATACTGTTCTGTTGCCTAGTGTTCTCAGCTGGAAAGAGAACATGGAAACTTCACTTAGAGCTCCTCAGGACAAGGAGAAGGATTTCACCCCACTCTTCCCTTGTGTTGGTAGTCTTAGCGATATAATAGGTTTGATTGATCATGCTTCAGAAAATGGCTCTACAGAGCCCGTTTCTAGTAGCTCTTATGAAGATGAATGGTCTTCTTCTCCCTACCTGGTTAAACTTGCTGAAAATTTCAAGACATTTGATGGATCTAAATTCTTTATACTTAGTAGAGGACAGAGGATTCAGGTGAATGGAATCAAATCATTCGACATGGATATGATGAACACTTACTTGTCAATTTTTTTGTCTAATGGTAAGCTGAGCTTGGCTTGCAAATTGTTTGAGATATTCAGATCTTTGGGAACTGAACCTGTGGGATACACATATAACTCTTTATTGAGCTCATTTGTTAAGAAGGGGTATTTAAAAGATGCATGGGGCATAGTTCAAGATATGAGGGACAAGAAATGCCCAGCTGATATTGCCACTTTTAACTTGATAATACAAGGTTTGAGCAAGATGGGAAAGGCTGATCTTGCCACCAGCATTCTTGATTGGTTTGTGAAAAATGGGGGCTATCTTGACATTGTATTGTATAATACTATGATTCACGCACTAGGAAAGGCTGGTAGTGTGGATGAGGCTAATAAGCTGTTCAAGAAAATGATAGAGATTGGAATTAACCCAGATGTAGTTACTTTCAATACACTCATTGAAGTCAATTCTAAAGCTGGGAGAGTCAAAGAAGCACATAAGTTTTTGAGGAAGATGCTCGCTGCAGGGTGCATGCCAAATCATGTTACTGACACAATTCTTGATTTCCTTGAGAGGGAGATTGAGAAAACAAGGCTCCATAAGGCAACCATTAGGCGTGATGAGGACTTTAATCCTGATATTATTTAGTGATTTTCTATGATATTGGATCCATTTAAGTTCTCTACCATTTTTTGTGGCAGGAGTTTGTAAAACTATTGTTGTAAAGTTTTTCTTTTAAACGCTATTGTTAATATTATAAATGTTTTCTTAATACTACTATAAAGCTATTTTCTCATGGAGATTTTGGAAAGATATATTTATGAGATACCAGGTCTACGGTAATGTTGGAAAGGGTGATGTGAATATTAGGTCATCTAATTGAACAGTTCGAAAACTCAATCAAATTAGACCTATTCAATGTTTAAATAAATTTGATCTTGGTGAGTCAACTTGCAAGGTTAGGGTATGTGACTACTTTTACAAGTGATTCGTGGATGGTGACTAGAAAGGCAATGGAAATGACTCAGAGCAACACTCTTTATCTTATTAATGAGATGTTTAAATTCATTGATGCAGCTCGAACAAAGTTTGTTATATGACCTTAGCACCGCGGATTTGGTCATATGAATGAGAAATGTATGAAGTCCCTACTCTTTAAGAACAAGCTTCAAAATTTAAAGTTTATAAAGTTAGATTTTATGCAAAGATTGCATCTATGGCAAACAAAAGAATATTACTTTCTCAAAAAGTGAGTCAAATGTGAAGCTAAAAAAACTTGAGTTATCGTATATTGTTGTATTGGTTTCTTCTATAGTTTAGACTAGTGGAGATTCCCAATAAATTGTCACTTTCATTGATGATAATACTAGAAAGGTTTGAGTATACTTTTTTAAAACACAACTCTGATGTATTTGAGGTGTTTCAAAAGTTTAAGATCGATGTTAAAATTGAGACATACACATGAGTTTTGTGATTAGAGGTTCAGGAGTTATTATGCATTAGAAAGATTCAAGAATGAGATCTCCTTCCTAAGAAAACTACAACAGAATGGTGTGATTGGGCGCATGAATAGAAAAATCATAAAGAATGCTAGGAGTATGAGGTTGCATGCATGCTTGCTAAAACATGTATAATCAGAAGCAGTGAGCACTACAGTTCATCTCATACATCGTTGTTTATTAGTACCTTCAAATGAAAGCTCACATGACAACATTTAGAGCTGTAAAGAGGTAAATTATCTCACCTGAGAGTTTTTTGCTATTCGTCTTATGTTCATGTTGATGCAAAATTTTGTAGTAAATTTAATTCAAAATTTTTCAAGTGTGCTTTCATTGAGTATGACTCATGAATTTGGATATAAATTCTTTAACTATTGAAATGAAAAATTTGTCATGATTAGTGAAGTTACTTTCAATGAAGGAGAGACATACAAAGAAATGAACAAAAACTACATGGACGGTTATGAACCTGCATAGAAATTCAAACTGCCTCCTTGCTTTCTTTGAAACCCTACATAGATGGTCATGAACCTCCAAAACTTGGAAGGTTGAGACTGATCCACTTTAAAATTACCTGTTTTTAGTGCATATTTTATGATCGTTCTATGCATATTTTTAGTCATATTGCACTTGAAAGGAATGTATTTTTGTATGTTTTTTTATTTCAGGTACAAGAAATGGACATTTGAAAAAAATGAGGGAAATTGAGAAAAAATTGTGCATATTTTATGGCACCATAGCGCCGCCCCCACGCGCTATAGCGCCGCAAACACGGGCAAAGGGCACTATAGCACCCAGACTAGCGCTATAGCGCGAGTAACTTCCCTTCTAAAAGATCCAATAAATTTGGCCAAATTTTGAAGAGATGTTTGAAGCAACCATTGGTTATTTTCAGAGATCTATTAATATGAACAAAGATTGGATGAAATAGAGAACCTTTTTTCAGTATTTGAAGTTCCTTGTTACTTTTTAAGTGTATGTTTTAGTGTGTTTTGAGTTGTAAAATTAAGAGTTTGAGGATTTCTTCAAGGAGACTCCATAATTTGTGTTGGGGAGAAGACATAAGGTACTTTATATTTGTGTTCAAGTTTTTAGACTTGGATTTCAATACAACTGAGTAGTTCCCTTTCTTTCTTCTTTCTCTTGAGAATGATTTAAGGATTTCTATTTATTTTCAAAAATCGTGATGATATTTTCACTGATTTTTCATTGACTTTACAAATTGGCCACTTGTGAGGTTAAAATTTGTTGAGAAATATAGAGACCAAGGAAGGTTATGATTTCACCTAACTAGTGAGTGTCATACTTCATTCTAGGCAAAGCCGTTGCGATCACCTAAGGGGGAGTGCAAATAGAGAGATAAGTTTTGATGGGCGTAATTGATGTCTTAGGGTGACAGGTTAGATTCTTTTTCAAATTCAGTTTAGAGTTTAGATCATAAGGATCCCTAGTAGGTCTTACAGAGAGGATACAGTGGGTAATGTGGAGGTGAGAGGTCATAATCTACTCAGCACTACTACACAAGTTGATGAAAAACTCTAAATTAGCCTATTTTCTTTGCTAGCACTTGGAGGGGGTAAAGAATACGAATGCTCTATTTGTAACAATACATCATCATACTTTTAGTCATTCAAATCTTACAAAGATTATTATCTCATTGCAAGGGGAATGATCTTTACATATAATTCAAACTCGTTAAAACTACTTTATTAAATTGTTAATATAGTTGTTTTTATCTGCTTTAATTTAGTCTTAAACATTGTTATCATTTCATTTTCATTTAAATATGCAATTTAAATAGAATTTTCTTTTGAGTTTAACAAACCAATTTAAATAGTTCAATTATCCTCGTGAGATCGATAATGAGGTTATTAAGGAAAGTCAGATATTACTTGAAACGATACATATACTTGCGTAGTACCTTTAGTATGCAGTTTTATTTTTATTTTTCATATCATTATATTTATTCACACTAGCCGTTGAATATAATTTGGGTCAAGCTTTCAATTATATTTTGGAGATTAAAAAAATACACGTAATTACCGGTCGGGTCAAGTTTTTTGGGTCATTGCTTGGGATAGGTAACAGAAACATTTTAAATTTGGAAAGTAAACTTTTGATTTGCAATTTTGTTTAATTTGTAGATTTTATTTTATTAAAATTAAAAAAAAATTAAAAACAAAAAATTTAAAAAAAAAAGAAAAACAGAAAAATTAAAAAATTTTGAAAATTATAAAAAATGAAAATATAAAGAAAATTTTATTTTATTTTGTTGTGTTATTTTAAGTTTTGAATTTTATTATTTTGTATTCATAGTTCGAGATCTGAAGTTTTAGTGCCTTATAATTCTGAATTAGAACGTACTGTAAGAAAAATTCAAAAACAAGGAAGACTTCATAATTTTCATGATATGACGAACACTTCACAAAATTATATTGAAATTCAAATTGGTGAAAATGAACATCCTAATTTACAAAAAACTTTAATGGATTATGCAAGCCCTACAACAGATAAAATTCACTTAAGTATTCAAATTCCTACTATAGTGGCTAACTCTTTTGAACTTAAACCTACAATAATACAAATGGTACAAAACAGTCAATTTAAGGGAACACCAAATGAGGATCCAAATTTACATCCTGTAAGTTTTTTAGAACTGTGTGCAACATTTAAATCAAATGATGTCGTCAGACTTAGACTTTTTCCTTTTTCATTAAGGGATAAAGCAAAGATGTGGTTAAATTCATTAGCACCAATATCTAGTTGAACTTGGGGAGATTTGGTACAAAAATTTCTAGCTAAGTATTTTCCACATTTAAAAACTATTAAACTTAGAAATTATATTACTTCTTTTACTCAGTATGAAGGGCAGCCAATTTTTGAAGCCTGGAAAAGATTTAAGGAACTCCTTAGAAAGTGTTCACATCATGCTTTACCAGACTATTTAATTGTTCAAATTTTTTGTAATAGGTTAGTTGGATCGCATAGATCTCTCATAGATGCTACTGTTAAAGGTTCATTAATGTTTAAATCATATGATGAAGCCTACACTTTAATTGAAGAAATGACTACAAATAATTTTCAATGGTCTTCTGAAAGGACAAATCCTAAGAAAGTAGTCAGTATTCATGATAATGATGTTATTTCAATGGTTGCTTCACAAGTTGCTACATTATCTAGGAAAATAAGCCAAATTAGAATAAAATTTTCTCAAACACCTCATTTGATTGAAGAAAATTCATTATCACAAATGCTTGATTCTCACACTTTATTAGAAACTATAAATGCTATTAATAGACGCAGTAATCCATATTGTAATTATTATATCCCATGTTGGAAAAACCATCCAAACTTTAACTGGAATAATAATTCTAGTTGTGGAAGTCAACAATTTGGAAACTAGAACAATCAGGGTAATTCTAACTTTAGACCTACTTATCCTTTTGTATTTAATAGTAATCAACAAGTTAAGGAGAAGAAGTTGTCTTTAGTAGAAGTGGTGTTACAAATGGGTAATCAATTACAGAGTTAGTGTTTTTATAAGAAACATAGAGAAATCAATTGGGACAAATTATTAACGCACTTAGCAATAGATCTCTGATGCACGAAAAATATATGTATTTTTAGACCTATATTTTATACTTATTTTTGGTGATATTACGCTTTAAAGGAATTTTTTTTCATGTTTTGATTTCAGGTTGTTGATTTTTAGCACTTGAAGCAAAAAGGAAGCAAAATGGATGGAATTAGGAGTCAAAATAGTGTTTTAGAAGAAATGTTCAACACCAACAGCGCCAGACTGGGCATTGATAGTGTCATTTGACAGAAAGCACAAAATTAATTAAAAGGCCACTGGTGTCGACCACGCCAATGCTGGTAAAAGGCCTGTTTCTAGAAGATTTGACAAATTTGGATGCTTTTTTAAGAGTTTTTAATGCACCTCTTGAAAAACTGACTTAGGCTCTATTTAGAGCAAAAATTGATCAGAAAAAGCTCTCCCCTCACCTTCTATCCATTAGTCCTTTAGTTCTTTAGAGTTTTGAGTTAGATCTTTGAGTTTTATGGTGAATTTAAGTGTGAATTCTTTTCTAAGAATTGTTGGAGTGGGAGAGAAGTGAGAGATTTCTTCTTCCTTACATCTTCTAGGAGAGAATCAAGAGTCTTGTAAAGAGAGAAAGAGTCCAAGAGAAGCTACAAGAGATTTGAATTGAGAAAGAGTTTCAGATAAGTGTTGTTTGTTTATTATTGTTGAATGAACTTTATTTTATATATGAAATTTGTGTTTTGTCATATCTTTCTCATGAAGTCTAAGTAGTTTTCTTTATCATTCTCCCTACTCTGAGATATGGTGAAATGGAGAGATAATTTGAATGTGTCAATTTTAAAATATAAAATAAATTGTGATGCTTTTTCCACTCAGTTCTTACTTTACTTTTCAATCTCGCCAATTGAAATGATAAAATTTGTTGTAAAAAATATGATTTGGGAAGTAGAATATGAGTTCTATAACGGAGTTAAAATCACATTTAATTCCATGGAGGAGTGTTTCGTTCTTGGAATTAAGTGCAATAAATAGAAAAATATACATTGTTGGGTGTAGAATTGGAGAACTAAAGTGAGCGTTAGCCTTCAGAGGAAGGGAAGTGGGAGCTCTAGAGTGAGAGTCAGTATCCTCCCACCCTAATCAAAAATTTAGGGACTAAACCTAAGATTAGCCAACAATTCACGATAACACTAAATAAGGATAAAGAATTAAAATTGTTCCTATTTGGCACAATACAGATTTAAACCATTTATCTCATCTCGTTTAACCAAAAACTTATTGTAATTAGAATGAGGTTTTTTCATATTAGATAACTTCTTCATATAAACATAGTTTGGTAGTTATTGTTTAACTTTACATTGCAGTTGTGCTAGTAGTTAATGACTTAGTTCTGATAGTACCTTAAATATTTGAAATTAGTGAAAGTATTTTTATTTCATTGTTGTGAGTTTTCTAGTTACTTTATCATTTCAAATGTAAACCTTCCTCATGGGATAGATATTTGGGGCTTAAACAAAAAATCTTGTATTACTTGATAACGATACGTATACTTGCGTAGAATCCCAACATAAATTGCTTAAATTTCTTATTCATAAAATAACACATAAATGTTTTATGCGCTGCTACAAAGCGAGGTCAAATTTATAAATTTTGCACAACTATAATTATCGGGGACCAAGTTTTTGGCGCTGTTGCCGGGAATGTAATGATAAATTAAATAGATTTGGTAAATTAGAAAATTTAGTGATAAAAATTAAAGATTAAAAATTTTAAAAAAAATTAAAATCATTAAAAAATCATAAAAAATATATATATATTCAAGAGTATTTTTAAGAAATTTTTCTTTGGTTATTATATTTTTTTATGCGTAATATTGGATATGAAGGTTTAGTACCTTACGATTCAAAATTATAATGTGCTATTAGAAAATTTTGAAAACAACAAAAAGAAATTAAAAATTTGAACAAAATGGTGAATAACTTAGATAATCAATAAATGAAAATTGACAAAGACCTTTAAAAGATAATGCTAATCCAACAATAGATGAACTTCACTTGACTATTCAAAATCCTGATGTTGCTGCTAATTTATTTGAGCTTAAACCTGCTATTATCCAAATGTTACAAGATAATCAATTTGGAGAAACACTTACTGAAGATCCCAACTTACATCTTGCTAGTTTTCTTGAAATATGTGCTACTTTTAAATATGATAGAGTGTCTAATGATGCTGTCAGGCTCAGACATTTTCCTTTTTCATTAAGGGATAAAACTGAAGCTTGGTTAATTTCATTAGCATTTGAATCTATCAGAACTTTAGGAGAACTATCACAAAAATTTTGGCTAAATATTTTCCACCCTAAAAAATTGCTAAGCTTAGAAATGATATTACATCTTTTTGTCGGTTTGAAGGGGAATCGATGTATGAAGCCTGAGATAGATTTAAAGATCTCCTTAGGAAATGTCCACACCATGCTATACTGGATTGGTTAATAATTCAAAACTTTTTACAATGGATTAGTAGGATCACTTAAATCTATTATAGATGCTGCTGTAGGTAGATCATTAATGTCAAAACTTTTTGATGAAGCATACTCTTTAATAGAGGAAATGACTACTAATAATTTTCAGTATCCCTCTGAACGGGTAAATCCTAAGAGAGTAGCTAGTATTCATGATTCTTATACGATGTCTATTTTAGTATCTCAAATTACCGCTATATTGAAAAGATTGATCAAATTGGAGTGATTTATTCTCAAATACCACCAGTATTATCGAAAAATTTACTAGGATTGATAATTGATACTCAATGATCTTATAAAACTTTGAATGTTATAAATAATCAAAATAATAAACCTTATTCTAATTGTTATAACCCTGGATGGAAAAATGACCCTAATTTTAGTTGAAATAGTTATAACAATTCGGTGAACCCCTCAGGAAATTCAAATAACCAAGGAAATCCTAATTATCAACCTTATTATTCTCCTGGATTTAACTCTAACCCTAACCCAAAAGTTAAGGTAAAGAAGTTGACTATGGAATAATTAATGTTGAACATGAGCAATCAAATACAAAATCAAGGGGCTACTATTAGAAATATTGAAAATCAATTAGGAAATATAGCTACTGCACTTAATAACAGACCATCCAGAATTCTTCCTGACACTGTGGAAGTTAATCCAAAAGATCAAAATAAGGAGCAAATTAAAGCTATTCGATTACGAAGTGGAAACAAGAATACATAGAGAAACTGAAGTAGAGAAGGATAAGGAAGAGATTGAAAGCAACCACAATGAAAAAGAACCAATACAAGTTTCTTTAGAAAAATCAGCACCTCTGTTTCCTCAATGATTGAAGCAGAAGAATAATGATAAACAATTTACAAAATTTTTGGAAATCCTTAAGAATTTAACTATAAATATTCCTTTCATTGAGGATTTGGAATAAATGCCAAGTTATGTGAAATTTATGAAGGATATAATAAACAAGCAAAGGAAGTTTGTAGATTACGAGACCGTTGCACTTAGTGAAGAGTGTAGTATTATTCAGAAAAAACTTCCTAAAAAATTAAATGATCCTGGTAGTTTTACTATACCTTGTTCTATTGGTGAAAAATTTTTCAGAAAAGACTTATGTGATCTAGGAGCTAGTATTAACCTAATGCCTTTATCAATTTTTAACCATTTAGATTTAGATGAAATTTCTCCTACTACTGTAACTCTTCAATTAGGTGATTGATCAATAACTTTTCCTAAATAAGTTATAGAAGATGTATTAGTGAAAGTGGATAAATTTATTTTTCTTGTAGACTTTATCATATTAGACATGAAGGAAGATAAAGAGATTCCTATTATTTTGGGGAGAACATTTATTGCAATAGGGAGAGATGTGAAAAAAGGAGAATTAATAATGAGAGTCAATGATCAAGAAGTAACATTTAATATTGCAAAAGCTATGAAATATCTTGCAATAGAAAGAGATAATGAATGTTTTAGAATGGAAGTTACTGATTATCTGAGTAATGAGTAATTTAAGGGAATGTTTGAACAAAAATAAGGCAAGAAGAGTATTTTGAGAATGAAAATGAAATAAAAGAAGAAAATTTAGATTATGTTCAAGACAAATTTAAAACTTTAGAATTTTTAGAAAATGATAATAAAAATCTTATTCTTTCATGTATTAAACCCCCTGAACCTAAACTGAAAGTATTACCTGCTCATTTAAAATATATGTTTTTAGGAGATTCATCTACATTGCCTATCATTATATCTTTTGATTTAACTGAAATTCAAGAACAAAAATTAATAGAAAGGTTAAAAAGATATAAAAAGGCTTTCGGATGGACTTTAGCATATATTAAAGGAGTCAGTCCTTCAGTTTGTATGCATAGAGTTATATTAGATGAACAATATGAACCTAAAGCTGGTCCTCAGAAGAGATTAAACCTAATAATGAAAGAAGTTGTTAAAAATAAATCTTAAAATTGTTAGATGCTGGAATTATATATCCTAATTAAGATAGTGCTTTGGTAAGTCTGATTCACTGCGTTCCAAAGAAAGGAGGAGTGACATTTCAAATAAATGAGAAAAATAAATTAATTTCAATAAGACAAGTTACTGGTTGGTGAATTTATATAGACTATAGAAAATTAAACATGGAGACCAGGAAAGATCACTTTCCTTTACCCTTTCTAGACTAAATGTTGGATAGATTGGCTGGAAACAAATATTACTACTTTCTAGATGGATATTTCGGGTAACACCAACTTCTAATTGCTCCTGAGCACTAAGAGAAAAAAACATTTACAAGCCCTTATGGAACATTTGTTTTTCGTAGAATGCCTTTTGGACTATGTAACACACCTGCAACATTTCAAAGATGTATGATGTCATTTTTTAGTAATTTAATTGAACGTGGAATGGAAGTATTTATGGATGATTTTTTGTATTCGAAACTTCATTTGAATTATTTTTATATAATTTAGAAAAAATTCTGGAATTATGTGATAAAATCAACATAGTACTAAATTGGGAAAAATGTCAATTTATGGTTGCAGGAGGAATTATACTTGGGCATAAAATTTCTAAAAATGACATGGAAGTGGATCTAGTTAAAATTCAAGATGTTGAGAAATTACCACCTCCTACTACAGTTAGAGGGGTGAGAAGTTTTATAGGACATGCTGGTTTCTACAAGCGTTATATAAAAAAAATTTAAAAAATTACTAAACCATTATGCCAACTTTTAGATAAAGATACAAAATTTAATTTTAATGAGGAATGCATAAAATAATTTGAACTGTTGAAAGAAAAATTAATCACTGCACCTATAATAGTTCCACTTGATTGGGAGAAGCCATTTGAAATAATGTGTAATGTTAGTGATTATGCTATTGGAGTTATTTTAGGAAAAAGGCACAATAAAGTTTTTAAAGTAATATATTATGCTAGTAAAACTATTAATGATGCTAAAATTAATTACTCCACTACTAAAAGAGAGTTATTAGTTATTGTAAATGACTTTGATAAGTTTAGACCTTACTTAATTGGAGCCAAATATATAGTGCATAGAGATCATGTTGCTATCAAATATTTGATGCAAAAGAAGGATACTAACCCAAGATTAATTAGATTGATACTTCTACTACAAGAGTTTGATTTTATGGTAGTTGATAGAAATGAAAATGACAGTCAAATAGTAGATCATTTGTCTAAACTAGAACAAGAAATATTAACTATTTTTTCAAATGAAAATTTTGAAACTTTCCCTAATGAACAACTATATAATATTGATATAAAGGATATATCGTTGTATGTTGATATAGTAAATTATATTGTGAGTGATATTCTGCCACCAGATGTTAAGAATCAACAATTAAAGAAATTTATTCATATTGAAAATTTTATTTTGGGGATGACCCACATTTATATAAACAGTGTAAAGATCAATTATTAGAAGATTTGTGCCTTACTAAGAAACTCAATAAATAATTGAACAATGTCATGATTCTGAATTTGGAGGACATTTTGGTACAAATAGAACTCTGAAAAAAAATCGCAAGCTGGTTTTTATTGGCCTACTCTTTTTAGAGATGTTAATGAAAATATTAAAACATGCGATTGATGTCAATATGAAGGAAATATTTCTAGAAGAAATGAAATGCCTCTAAATTACACATTGGAAGTTGAAATTTTTGATGTGTGGGGATTAGATTTATGGGACCATTTATTAAAGTTTATCATTATGGAACTGCAGTTATTAAAGATCCTAAAATTGGAAAGATATTTAAAGTTAATGGCCTTCGATTGAAACATTATTATGAGGGGCACATGCCACAATTTAAGGAAATTTTGATGTTGAGTCATCCTGATTAAATAATGGTACGTCGAGGTNTATATATATATATATATATATATATTTATCTTACTATTTTGTTTAATAAGTGTTCTATGTATATAAGGAAATAATAATATCTTAAAATCCTACACAATGTGTTATATCATAAATCAAGACAAATATTATTATTTAAAGAAAATTTGAAATTAAATTGAACCAAAAGAGAAGCAATGCAATATTGGCCTCTGGCGCTTACGATGCCCCTTTAAAAAAGCCATGGCACTAATAGCACCATCGGGAGCACTAACAACGCCCAGAGAAGTTCCTGCGATTCAGGATGTATTTGGCGGACTTTGGTGGGATTGCACTCTGAAATAACTGCCTAGAGGTGTTTTTAAAGGCATGAAAACCACTTTGGATGACCAGAAACTTTCATATTTTGAAATCCATGGCTTCCACTTCCAGAAGTTCTTCAAGGTATTGAGTTTTCAATAGAAGAAAGTTTATCAGTTTTTACACACAGAGATTATAAGACAAATTCATCATTAAGAAGAAATTTATCAAGGAGAGAGGTTGTATCAATCATGGATTGAGTAATCCAAGTTCATAGATTGATAAAATCATATTACAAAGATGTTGGGACGTTCTATGTTACACTATCGCTGCAGTAGTTGTTCCACTGGTAAAGGAATTCTATGATAAGTTGCATTGAATTACCCAAAGAGTTGTCTTCATTTGTGGTAAGGGTGTATTATTTACTCCTCCTCAAATTAATGATTTGTATATGATAGAAAGTGTGTCGATCTGCCATTATACAAATTTTATCCCAACAAAAGATATGATGCATGATGTATGCCAATTTCTGATGGATGAAAATGATAATCGGGAAATTAGAGATGAGGGGTACATTAGTTTCTCTGCTAAACTACTTAATCTGAAATTTAAACAATTACATTTCTTTATCTCTCCAAAATTATTCCCTACAATAAAAATTAGTAGATTTACATAAGAAAGTGTAATTTTAAACTATTGCATTCAAATGGGAAAACCCATTGATGTGGGATAAATTATTTTTCAAATCTATTATGGGTATTATGTTGAAAGGTCCTATATATGGATTGGGGCATCCTTCTATAATCTTCTTATTTTGTAGTCAATATCAAGTGCCATATAAAAGTTGAGAGAAATTATTATTACCCTAGGAGCCCATGATTTCTATTGATGAAAATTATATTGGGAATGGAAAAGAAGTACTGGATATTATCTTGGATCATTCATCACATGCTTCAACACCATTAATGCCCTATACAGTTGGAAGTTCAATAGCTTTGGAGAAGAAAATGAAGAAATTTGAAAGAGAACTTTAGAGTATCATGAATATAATAGGAAATCTTAATTACCTATTTGATCACTTAGATTGGAGGATGAAGGAAAACTTTGATCATACTTAACAATTGAAGCAGGTTTGCTGCATATGTTCAAGAAAAATGGATGGATCGATGAAAATTTGATTGATCAATTCATGTATTGACCCATCTACTCTTTGTACATCCATTATCAGTCAATGGGAGATATTAGAGGATGAGAAAGTACTGAAGATGAAGAGGAATAATTGAAGAAGTTGGAGTCTCTACTGTTTTAAATTAATTATGCTTTTAATGTGATTATGTTGGATTTACTTTGCTTTAAACTCATAAAACTTTAATTGTACGTTTACTTTAGTTTGCAGCATTCTAGTGTTGTGGCTTGATTTCAACGCTGAATTATAGTTGGTTTGCTTTATGTATGTGTGAGTGTGATTAAAGATGCGTGTTTGTAAAAATTTAGATTTTCATATATAAAAGTTAGTTTGGTTTTATTCATAAAAATACTTGTTTGTGAATTATTTTAGGATGAATATTAGTGTTTAAAACAACTAATTAGACTTTGGACTGAATTGAAAGAAAATTAAAATTATGAAAAGTTAAGAAATTTGAATTTTTGGCTCTGGCACCAACAACGTCAGCATGGGCGCCGACAACACCCTCAACTCAAAAGTGCCTAGATCCTTGAAATTTCGTGATTTGCATAGTAAAATACAATTTTTACCCCTTTGGTTACCTTCAACCTCTGGTTTGTGCACCTAGGGCTTATTAGTGCTTGGATTTGAGGTGATTTGAAGGCAAAAGAAGTTTGAATTTCTTCTTATCTTGGTAAGAGCTACACTTTGCACTCAAAACTTTTGATTTTTACCAAGTATTTCTCTTACATTGCCGAGATCTGAAATTTTGAAATTATTGGGAAGATTTTGAAAAAAATTCTTTGGTGAAGAACTCTTACTTAGTATATTTAGGTTTAGAACGTTCCACATTGCGATTTTCAGAATTTAGGAATTTATTTGGATTTTATCAATTTTTCTTAGATTACCATGACACCGAGAACGAGCAAAGGGAAGAGGAAAGTGGATTTTGATGATAAAAAACGTGTCAATTACAAAGTTAGCATTTGTTTGAATAGTCTACTTACAACAAAGAAAGTAATTCAGGATCGAGCTTTCAAAAATCCGGGTGGTGAAGTTGAGGGATTGATTGTAGCTCGACAGTGGGAGAGTTTATGTTACTTTGTTACCGAGGCTATTATTGGTGTACTCATGGAGTTTTATGCCAACTATAGAGAAACTTCTGATGACCAAATCTATGTTCGTAGAAAAATGGTTGAATTCACCCCAAGGAGAATTAATGAATTTTATCAGTTGGGGGACATATATAGTTGTCAGTACAAAGCATTCTCTTCTACAAATGAGGCCTTGGAGGAAGTTATTTCATTTCTTACTGATGGGAAAGGAGCTTGGAAGTTAAAGAATAATGTTAAAGTAAACTTCCCTCTTTTTATGTTAAATGTAGTCTCCAAGGCCTGACATTATTTTATATCAGCCAGAAATATACCTACCTACCATCATAGTGAAGTTACTAGAGATAGAGCCATCCTGAACTTCTGTATTAAGCAAATGATCAGGATAGATGTAGGCTCTATTATTTATAGAAACACTCATTATATTGCTTTGGGTGATACGAGTAGTGGATTAGCACACCCTGCACTAATTTTCACATTATGTAAGTAGGCAGGAGTTGATTTTGTAATGGATGAGGAGAGGATTGAACCTCTAAAACCTATTGGGCCTGCAAATATTAAGACTTATGAATCTCATGTTGGATGGAGATCTGGAAGTAAAAGTAGGGACATTTCTTCTACTTCTAGTACCTCTACTCTCCAGGGACCAATGGAGCAGATGATGATCCAAAAGGGAGATATACTAAGGATGGAAGGCAAGATGGAAAATATAGAAGCCAGACATGACATAATGTCATGTTGACACTATTTTGGTTATGGAGTTGCCTGTTGGAAGTTGTCTGCCGCCGGAATCGGAATCCCGTGGCCCGCTTCGGAAGGACATTTAATTTACATATATATATATATATATATATTCAAGCCATGTATTTATCTTGAAAGATGAGCACAAGACTTGAGGGTTAGAATCAATCAAATAAATTAAAAAAATATATGACATCCGTTTGGTCTGCAAATCCATTTTATTTATAAGCCAACAAGTTCCCCTATTTAATATGAAAAATCAAATAGGGTTTATATTAAGCTGGGTTCGGAAAAGCTTCCTATATGAGCAAGCCACTATAAACTATAGTTAATTACATCTTAAATAACTGAAGTCACTCAAAAAAACTCTCAATAAAAATTAGGGAATATTATCTTCAAGGAGTTCAAAAGGATAGAACTTTTTCAACGAGATCAGACAAAGAGGTGTGAAAGGGAAATGACTTAAATTTAGAACATTTATTATAGAATCCAAAGGAAGAAAGACTACGAGATGTCATAGATCCTGAGGTGAACATCAATGAATTCCCAAACTATCCTATGGATTTGCTTTAATTTTGAAGAGAAATTATTCGAGTGATTCATCTTGCAAATTTTATTTGTTTAGGGCTTACAATCATGTGAAACGATCAAACAAATAGCTTGGAAGATGTGATGATTTAGGTCGTAACAAACGACAACCTCGAAATCCTAAGATGAGTTAGGGCTTATAATGTATAATAAAGCTATGCAAAAGGCCTAAAGATGAGTTGAGGATTTATGTTGCATAAGCAAACAGCCTCAAAATTCTATGGCTTGTTATTTAAATCTAAGGAAAGATATGCTGTTGTAGATCCTCTTGCTGATGAAGATGGTCGTGCCACCCATAATTCTAGCTTTATGCTCCTCATTGTGACAAGTTTAAATTTTCTAATGTGTCAGGTTATGATGTCAAAATAGATGTCCCTATGGTTATGGTCATTTAAATATTATGGGGCATATTAAAGTTGATTAGAGCGACACCGGTTAGGATCCTACGGTTCCCTCATTTTGGTAACACCATTTTTATTTGGATTCACTTAATCCAAATGAATTTACTAAACTCAACTCAATGAGATCCATACTTTCATTTAAACAATGGGAAATCTCGTTAGCAACCGTAGGTTACCTCCTCTGAGTGATTCCCAATCATCCGATAGAGACATCTTAATTTAGTTGCAATTGTTATTTTGTGATGTTTGTGATTAAATTTTGAGTTGTCTTAAATTTTGAATGTTGTGGTAGTGAATTTTACCTTGATTAATTTTAATTTTGGTTTTGGTTTTGGTTTTGTGGCTATCCTAGCACTTTTGGTTTTCATGCACTGTGACATTATTGTTTACAATGCAAGCTCGAGGCAAGAAGTATAATAAGGTAAATGTAATAATTTAAAAGTGTCTATAAGCTGATCAGTAGAGTCATCTGATTCACTAGTAACAATCATGCAAAATTTTGAGTCATCAACTGGTCTGACTGTACCAAATCCTAGACCCTCTTTTGAGTTGGGAGTTCAACTTTTAACATTCCATAATTTTTCAAAAAGTTGTAATTTAACTATTTGCATTCATTTTAGTAAATGTCCCTGTTAAATTAACTTTTGTACAAAAGGCAAAAAGTAACCAAAAGGTAATTTCATTAATTCATTAGGATCCACATCGAAATTTACATGATTTTCAAGATTAGTAGAAGTAGAAGCACGATAAAACTTTATCGGCTTTGAACCAGTGCTACGAACTTCCTTGACCTCTACTCTTGGCCTTTTGAGGGAGAATCAGAGTAAGGTTCATGGTGTTCACCTAGTGGTTTATTTGATCATACATTGTCTCATATTAATTTTTCTCCGTATCTTCTATGGATATCTCGTACTGAGGTTTCTTCTTATTTATCATTATTATTTCATCTTCAGAACTTTCTTAAACATTAATGTTGATGGTCAGTCTAGTTCATTTAACAATTAAGTTGGTTCTTACTTATCCATGTCCTCAACGTCGACCTCAGGTGCGCAAACTAAAAGAACTCCCACCAACTTATTGCAAAAGAGTGGTGGAAGCTCACTGAAGTAGAGCTGAATGGCCTCCTCTTTTTGATTCTTTTGAATCTTCCACTTTGTTTACCATAACTTCACGAGAGAAGACAATTTTTTCTGGAGGTGCATAGTAGGCGACATCTTCATGAATGCCAACTTCATGAACTGAAAATGGTTATAAATCTCCCTTGAAGCAATGTTCTTGTCCTTCCTTGTAATACTTAATAGATTTGTGTAGAGACGATAGAACAATTTTATGTTCGTGAATCCATGGTTGATCCAGTAGAGCATTAAAACAAGTCTCAGCATCGATGATATGGAATTTAGTGGTTGTTACTAGTTCTCTAACTTTCATAAGTAGTGTAATTGATCCAAGGGCTCTCTCTTCCTTTTGGTTGAATCCTCTTAGCATCATTTTATCGGTTGTAAGCTCCTGAGCTTCAATATACAAATTGGCAAATGTCTGCAGGCTCACCAAGATGAGAGATGCTCCAGGATCTACCAAACTATGGACAAGACAAATCACCCGATGTTAACGGAGATATAGAGTGGACGAATATGGTCGGCAGTACCAAGTAGCAAGTCTTCATCTGTGAAGCTTATCCCAGACCATTCTTTTAATGAGAAAACTTCATCTGAGGATGTACTGGCCAACTGGGCTAAGCAAATCTCCGGTTCAAGCAAAGCTGTAACGAGAGACTTGGTTACGTCGTAGATTCTTAATTTGGTCGGTAACTTCCTAAGACGAGCTAGCACATTGTAATCCACTTTGTATAATCCTATAATTTTCTCTTGGTTACGTGGATCTTCCATTGGCGGAGGTGGAGGTAGCTTCTCTCGAGTTACTATTTTCTTTCTATTATCCGTTGGAGCTGACCTCGGGGGTAATACTTTCTTGCTCCTTAAATTCACCACTGTAATTTCTTCTTCTTAAGAAATAATTTTTGAATATTTCAGTGTTTTTTATTTGTTGGAAAGATCTAAGTTGATGGAAAATGGTGCACCGTGGTGCTCGAGGGTTGGTCCCTCACTCCCAATGCTGTCGTAATTGGTATTATTGATGTATTCTTTGGTCTTTTTAACGAGTTCATTGGGGACTCAAACATGATTTGAGGATCCTTTTAGGAATCAAGATCAAGGTTATATTGATCATAATCGATCACGTTATCACTAGAAATATTTAAAATGTAGCCAAAATCATAATCATTATATTCATAAGACCCAGGGCGGACAAAAAGATAATCATACAAGGTTAGATGTTTGAGGATTTTATTCCCTGAGTCTGAGACAACTAATCTAGCAAAGGCTTCCCTTATCCTACCCCCCGTGCTATCAGTCTTTGTGGTGGTGTTCTTCTTCTTCTTCTTTGGTGCCAACGGATTTCCTGGCAGAATCTTCATCTCGGGCCCGATAAACTGGAGACTCTGAACGGAAGCTTGCACTGATGCATTCTATTTTTGGTTGAGTATTTTCTTTGATGATTTGCTCCACTGTACTCCATACATCTTCTTCTGAATAGGGGTCAATTGAAGAGACTGGCTCAGCTAAAATCATATTTATAGAACCTTTTTTAGGTTCTTTTAAATATTCTTTCTAGTTCGTTATATTTCCTTCCTTAAGATTCCTCTCAAGCCAATCTTTGAAAATGAAACCTTCCTCTATAGTGTGTCTAAGCAATCTATGATACGGACAGTAATTTGGGTGATCTTTCTTGTGGACCTCTTATAGTTTTTTTGGATCTAGTAATCTGAACTCAGACTTTTGAACATTATGGGCACGGCTTCATCTTTGAAGGAATATACCACTTTTCATTGTTTTAAAATGGACATTTTCTTATTCTCTGTTTGGAATGATCCTCCCTGATGTGGCTGCTTATTAGACTGGTCATACTATTGTGTCTGTTGTTGAGCATGCTGCGATGACGACTAACGAGAATTCTTTGCATGTATCCTCATTGGTTGTTTTCCTTTATCAACCGTTGCCACTGTTCCAGACTTCTTTTCAAATACTCTAGTCGTCCTAGACTTCTCGGCCTTCTCATGAGAATCCATATGTTTGAGTTCATCTTGAAGATTGCTAGCTTTGCTGAGTACCTTCTCAAAGGATTTAATGGTGAGTCCCTTGAGCATGAAAGCTACTTGCCCATGAATGCTTTTGAGTAAGTTCTTAATCACATGATGTTCCTATTGTTGAGGTTCACATTTCATGGTAAGATTTCTCCACCTCAAAATATAGGACATTAAAGTCTCGTTGAGCTTCTGCTTTTCGATTACGAGATCTCCAACAGAGACATGATGTTGTGCTCTGGTAAATCTCTTCATGACCAATTGTTCTAATTTGGTGAATGGCTTGAGTGATCCGTTGGGTAATTTGGCATGCCAATCAAAAGTGATCCCTTATAGGTTGCTACCAAACTATCATAAGAGTAAGGCTTCGTTACCTCCAGTATTACCACAACTGGCTCGAAAATGCGCTATATGCTGCCTTGTATTTCCAGTCCCATCAAATATCTTGAAGTTTGGCAACACAAAACCCTTAGGGTAAGGTACGACATAAAATTCCTCCTGGTAAGGTCTGCCTTTCAAAATCAATGCACCACCCTTAAATTGGGCTAAGGCCTCTTGAACTTGCTCGACCATTTGCTTAAATTCTTTTTCTGGCATGGCGCTTGATGGAGAATTCTTCTTTTGTTGATCATCTCTATTTGCTTAGGAGACTTTCCTCTCATCTGTGATATATATAATCTCTAATTGATTGAATTTTGCGGAGGCTAACAGTTGGGGTTGAGATTGTCCTTGAGTTGTGGTCATGGTGGTCATGGCAGCAACCATCTCTTCCAATCTATTCTCCATTTAGCTAATTTGTTCATCCCTTAGAAAAATAGCACTACACAGCTCATCTATGACATTCTCTTTGACAAGAGGTTGAGTGTCGCACACAGATGCAGTAGCTTGGGTCTCTATGACATGTATATCCATGAAATCTTCCTCGAGGTAATCATTTAAGTCAAAATCATCATCATCATCATTGATGGAAACTCCATGTTCTCAAACCAACTCAAAAATTTCAACTCTAAGCTTTACGACCTTTCCTTCAATTATTGATTCTTGTAGCACCTTAAGATCTGAAGGACTTTGTTGGACATCCTCTACTTGCTCATCCATCTCGCTAGTAATTACCGCAACAATGTCAAATACTTAGGACCCTTGCTTCATTCCATGATCCTGCTCTATGGGCTTACTGGATCGTATCAGTACGGTGACCTTGGGTATCCATACCTTTTTCTTTGATGGTGACATCTTGAGATAGAGTGTCTCAGTAGAAACATCGACATGTTGAAGAAAAGTATGCTCCCCATGGTGTAGATCAGATACAATACTGGGTAACCTATTCTTCTTTCCCTTCAGAACTTTAAGAACATCCTTATGGCTGGTAATCAATAGAATTCTCAAACCCAAACATGACTTAACTGGTTGACGTCCTACAGGTCTAGTGACGGTAGAATCAGTAGCAACAATGGTGGTATCAACTCTCCTTCCCAAGCATAACCAGAGATGAATGCAAGCAGGAAAAGCTTCAGTTGATTTTTGAGATTGTCTGGTAAATCTGACATTCCTTAAAATTTCTTTCTTCATGCGAGGAGATATTGCAAACCCCACTCTTTTAAGTAACTCGCCAATCGAACAACCTTTTTTGGCGGTTAGTTTCTGAAAAATTGAACTGAATCTGGTGATAGGAGGAAGCTTCTTCCTCTCCCTACCATGTGCATGAGGTGACAGTAAAGTAGCGGTGATCTTTTGGATACTTTCATACCCATTAGCATTCATTAAGGGGTGGAATCTACTCCCTTATAGAAATGGATTGGTGTCTGGTAATCCCGACTCATCCTGGTGAGAAACTTCATCAAAAGGTACTTCCTTAGAAAATTGGGCTTTAGTAGCTCTTCAAACCGTACGGCTGAGGTTTCTCCTTTAGGTTTGGGTTAATGATGCATTCCTCAAACTTGATCCAATTTCAAATACTAACGACGGGACAACCAATCCTTCAGTCGGGTCTTCAACGATCATAGCTTCTTTTCCCTTAGTAGAAACAGGAACAGCAGGCTTGGTAGGTGCCACTGTGGCAGTAGTCTAGACCTTCTTGTAAGAAAAGAAGTCGTAAGGACAGTTCAGGTTAAATTTAACAGGCAATTCTTAAACCTTTAGAGAGGCAACTTTTCTCAAGACAGAAGGGGCTTTCCCGAGAATGACCTTGAGATCTTCAAATCCTGCTCCAAACTTGATGGTGGGATTGACATTGCGAGCCCTGCGGCTTGTCGGCAGGTTGGAGGAAAAAGTGAGTGTTGGGAACGCCATTGGAGTAGCTTCAAAAAAAAAAAAGAATGCTCTTGGGTTAGCTATTTGATCAATACCTTGTAATTATAGTGTGAGCATTAAAAATTAGTAGAGGTCTGTGGACCGGATAAGTCATTTTTTAATTTGTGGAGATTTTAAGATTTTAGTAAACGTAGTTTGAAAGTAGAAAGAATTAATTAATATAACAAAAATTAAAGTGGAAGAAAAATAAGACACAATTTGATTTAATTTGCAAAATAACAAATCAAACTCCAAAAGGAAAAAGTGAACTTTAGAACCCAGTGCGGGACCAACTTTACATCGGACAATGCCCAGGCAGAACTAGTCCACCAACACGCCTATTGGGGGTTCAATCCCACACAAATATTAAAAAGTCTTTAATGGTATTTTGAACCTTCTTGTTCAAGGGTGATTGAATAGATGGTCCTGAAGTCCAAAAGAGTTGACCGTACTTTCCCAAGACATAAATGGGTAAAGCATGCCAATGAAAGAAGGTTAATTCAGTCAAAGAGGGATGTTGACACATTACTGATGTATGAGGATAATATTTCCTGATTTAAATGGATAGAAAAACTCATCCCCGGCGGAGTGCCAAAAGCTGTTGACACTATTTTAGTGTGGTGTTGCCCATTAGAAGCTGTCAATCGCTGGAATTGAAATCTTTTCCCACGCTTCAGAAGGACATTTGATATATATATATATATATATATATATATTAAAAGAAAAGGGTTCTATTTCATTGCAAAATCAGATACAATTCTGAGGTGTGGAACCTTTAGAAGGTCACCCTCTAGCAAAAAAAGAAGAGTGGGAGAGAGAATTGGATACATTAGTCTCAATAGTAGCTAGCCCTTTTCTAGCCAGCTAATTGGCTGGGTTGTTTCCTTCCTTGAAAATAAAATATATCTTGACCAACATTGACTTCTTGAGCTACTGTATCTTTTCAAACCATTGTGACAGTCTCTAGGAAGGACCCTCATTGTCCCATAGTAGCTTCAGTAAGTTTGTAGAATCCACCTCCACCCACAGATTACACCAGTTGTACAAGGAAGTCAGCTTAATTGACTAGTACACATCAATGAGTTCGGCCTCTAAGGCATTTTTAGTTAGGATGAGGGAGGAGAACCATAAAATGCATTTTCCTTTATGATTTCTCAACACTCCACCCATCCCAACATCAAGATTTGAGAAGCTGCCATCAGTGTTTACCTTGATACATGGAAAGGGGGGGAGGTATTTCAATAAACCTTAGTCACTTTGGGTATCTTGATAGGTTCTGCTAGCTGCACATTACAGATCTAGGGGAAGGACATTTATTCAGTTAGTTTAAGAAAATAAGAGCTGCAGTTCTTAGCCACCTTGTTGGCAATGGAAGAGACTTCCTAAAATTTGACAGTGTTCCTTTCCATCTATATGAACCAGGAAACAATGAAAGGGACAGAGTCAACATTGGCCCTTTTCCAGCTGCTCCAACAGTCAGTCAGGTGCTTCCATTGCAAATTGATAGTATTCAGCTGTAACATATTTAAGAGCTCTCTCCAGACTTGTTTTAAGAAGATACATTCAAAAAACAGATGAGGAATAGTCTCCTCATTAATCTTACAAAGGTAGCATCAGGATGGGCCTCTCAGACCCTTCAACTTCAGTATGCTATCAGTTGGCAACAGGTTTTGGAAAATTCTCAAACATTAAAATGACATGGAAGGGGACAAGAACTTATTCCATATAGTCTCCTTCCAAGGAACCTCATTCCAGTTATTAGTTTGAGATAAATGGATTAGGGATGTTGTTGTGATTCTAGTATGTCCATTTAATCTTGTCGGGTTTTGTTCTATCAAAAGATATCTTGGAGATGTCCAGAGGAGAAGCATCCTTTACAAGTGAATTAAGAGCCTCCAAAGACCAGCTATCCCCCTCCCAACAGTTAACAACTCTAAGATTTAGATCAAAAGTATTGGATGAAGGATCGAGCATATCTTTAGGACACCAATGATCTAGCCAAAAATAAACATTTCCTTTCCCCAGGTCCCAAAGGAAGAGGTCTTCAGCTAACTCCCTCACCTTGAGCATGTTGGTCCAAGTCTTTGAGTCCCCAGTCTTTTTATTAACCAGATTGGGGTGAACATCCTGGCAGTACTTCCCCTACATGAACTTTGCCCATAATGAATCTTGTTGTCTTAATTTGACCCAAATCTTGCAGAAGTTAACAAGTTGTAGCTATTTTAGCCCATTAAACCCCAATCCACCAACAGTAAAAGGTTTGCCAACCTTCTGCCAACTAGCCCAGTGAAGTTGTTGTCTGCTTCCAACCTAAAGGAACCTGTTGAAAATTGTTTTCATTTCAATTTGAGAGCTCTTCTTCATAGTTGTCATCTGTAAAATATATGAAGAAAAAGTTTTTAGGATGCTTTTAAGGAGGGTGATCCTTCCTTCACTAGATAGGAATGAGAAAGTCCAATTGGACAGTTGATCTGCAATCTTTCCCAGGACTTCATCAAATTGAGTTATTTTCACCCTTCCTTTGATAAGAGGAACACCAAGATATCTGAGGGGAGATGTGGCTTCAGTAAACTCTGTCCGCTCTATTATCTAGTTTCTAATATTGGGGGGAGAGTTCTTGCTGAAGATTACATTATATTTTCCCTTATTGAAGATCAATCCAAAGTGTTGTTGAAAAAGCATGAGACACCTAATAACTTTCTTAATAGCATTTTTGTTAGCCCTTGAAAAAATCATAGTATCATCTGCATACACTAGGTGAGATAGAGCAATGTTAGATCTGTGATGGTACCTGGCATATAAGTTAGGAAGGAGACAATTGTCAAGCATTCTTGAGAGATAATCCAAGGTTAGTATGAAAATGGTGGGAGAGAGAGGATCCCTTGAGGGAGCCCTCTGGTAGCAGTAAAATGACCCCAAGCCTGGTCATTAAGAAGAATGGAGTGATTGTTAGAGTTTAGCCATCTATTAATCAGATCACAGAAGTCTTTTTCAAAGCCCCTGACATTTAGGATCTCCAATATGAATTCCCACCCAATGGTGTCATAGGCTTTCTGAATATCAAATTTGTAGATCACATCCCTCCTCTACAAGTTTTATCAAGGTCCAGTAACAGTTCTTGAGCTAGTAACACATTTTTTGCAATAGTTCTGCCCTTTACAAAGGCAGTCTGGTTTGTCTTGATAAGTCTTCCCAGGTGTGGTTGTAGTCTTTCCAATAACATCTTGATAAGAATTTTAAAAGAGACAGGAATGAGGCTGATGGGCCTATACTCGCTCCAATTCTTTCTTTCAGCTTGCTTGAGCATGAGCACCAGACAGGAAGCATCAAAGTATTGGGGGATCTGGTGACCTAGGAAGAAACTTTGAATACCCCTAATGAGGTCTTGCTTGATGATATTCCAGGCTTTCTTGTAAAAATCAGCAGTGAACCCATCTGGACCAGTAGTTTTTGCACTGTCAATGGAATTTATTTCCTGCCAAATTTCCAGCTCCTCAAGTAGACTAGTCAGATTCAGTGCACTAGTATATGAATGATCAGTAGAAAAGATGCTAACATCAATGGGGGATCTGTCAGCTTCAGGTTGGGTCAACAATTTTCAAAAAAACTGAACAGCATTTTCCGCAATATCTTCATTTTTAGAAATTCAATTTCCTTCAGCATCTTGAATACCATGTATGGTGTTACATTTTCTTTTATATTTGATGTAAGTATGATAGAACCTTATGTTCCTATCCCCATCTTTGAATTTGTTGATAGCACCTTTTTGGCTAAGAAAAGCTTCTTGCCATTCAATTGCATATAATAAGTTTTCCTGACCAGTGATCAGAGAATCCTCTTCAGCCTCTTTATTTAAAGCATCAACTTCAGTGAAATTTAGTTGCCTTTCAGCCATATCTAGAATCAATAAGATGTTCCCAAAGGAGTTCCAACTCCAAGTTCTTAGGGCTTTACTGAGTTTAAGATGTAGGAGCCAAAGTTTGATAAGAGGGTCTTCATCGTAGATGTCCCTCCACTGGTAAGCAACAAATTTAGTGAAAGTGTGGTGGTCAGACCAAATGTTTAAGTATCTGAA
>JXCR01147042.1:12001-44245 GCA_002079205.1 Phalaenopsis hybrid cultivar | reverse complement strand
GGGGGGGGGCTGGATGGTAATTGGGGGGGAGCATCTATGGAAATCAATAAAGGCCTGTAGTCAGGCCCAACCATGCTCAAATGAGTAACTGATGTGTGTAGAAAATGTGTTAGCCAATAGTCATTAACTAAGAATATTTCTCACCTTTCCAAAATTTTCCCCCTCTCCATGTGAAGGAAGGTCCACTGAAACAAAGATGAAATAGATGTGTTGCCTGAATGTTGTCACTAAAGTTGGTTAGTTTAGTAAGAATAGGGATCTTCCACCAATTTTTTAGAAGAATTAGTAATATAGTTGAAATCTTTCCCCACCATCCAACTTTCTGTCATATTAGCACTAATAGAATGTAAGGTGAACCATAACTCAGTTCTGGATGCTTTATTACAACCATCATAAACAAAAGTAACCAACCATGAAAGCCCACGCATGCTAAAAGAAATGTGATCAAGTTGAGGATGATCCAGTAGGACAGTCCAATTAAGTTCTTTCCTAAAAAAAGCCATATCTTATTATTGATACTGGTAAATTGAGAGAAGCCTTGGAATTTAGTAAATAGTCTTTGTGGATTTTTATGGACCAGAGGTTCCAAAATAGATAAACACCAAAGTTGATGTTTTTTTATTGAGTGAATTAATCTCTTAATGGAGAGGAGGTGGGAAATCCACCTAATATTCCAACAAAGGAATTTAACCATGAGAGTTAGGTTGGGATCTGGACCTTCTCATTCAACTTCTGGCTCTAGAAGTTGAAACCAGTCTTGGAGTGCTGCTTATGGATTTTGAAGTACTTTTCTGAAGCCTTTGTATTTTTGTGTTCATTTTATTTTTCTTTTTTTTTTGTCTTACGGATTTGCCTATCCTGATCCAAGACCAGGGTCATTTCCTGGAGAGATTCGGGAGATGGAATCAAGTTTGCTGTGTGGGGGGCATAATCCTCCTCCTGTTGCTTATTTGGGCTGGGCTTGGGGTTGATTTCTCCCATAGGCTTAATGTGAACTTCTATTACCACATTTGAGATTTCAAATGTGTTATTTATTTCAGGAGGATCATCCAACAAAGGTTCAGTGAGGACATGGTCCACCTGGCTTTGAGTCCCCCTTTCCATAACACCAATTTCCAGAGGTGATTCAAGTGTATTGCCAGTAGCATCCTTGCTTAAATCTTTGGATTTTTTCTTAGAAGGTGGATGTAGCATGTAGCATCTGTCTTTAGTGAGCCCAAACATTCTGCAATGGGGGCAGTACTAAGGTTTCTACTCCATTACAATTTTTTGCCGGTGACTCTCCTCCATGGTCCCGAACCAAATTTCATTTACTTCAGGCAAGGTGATGTCCCTCTCCACAAGGATTCTAGCCACTGATGGCCTTGACAGGTTTTAGGCGGGGAAGTACATTTTGAGAGGTCTTCCTAGAGCCATCCCTATATTAAACAACTCTTTATGATTAAATAAATGTATAGGTAAACCAGGTAACTTAAACCAAATAGGTAAAATGGGAGGCTTTTTGCTGGGGTCAAAGTTTGGTGTCCACTTTATAATCTTCGTAGTTGTTCCTCCCAATAAGACAAATTGTTTTGCAAAAATCTTTGCATAGTCCTCTTCCAGAGCTAACTTGATTAAGATGTGCCTGCCATCTTGCAGTCCAATCTGCCAAGCACCAGTAAAGGGGAAGTTTTTAAGGAATCTTCTCACCAGCTCCATCCTAGGGTGGCCAAGTTGAAACTTGCCAACCAGTAGAAACTTACAGTAGCTTTTAAGCAGTTTAAGTCATCCACTTGGTAAAAAATTTCAGGTTTCCCCTCTTTCACACAGAGTGGGTTAACTAGATGACAACTCTCTTTTCCCAAGGTAGCTTCATGAAAAGCTTGGGGGAAGACAAGTACTTCAACATCAGCAAGGGGTTTAATCCCATGTCCACCACCCTAGCATAGGTGGCCTTAGACCATTGGGCATTGGTCTCCACATCAATAATGTGACCCTAAACCATCAAAGGACACAACCATCAGGTCCATAACACAGTCAATGAAACAGTAACCCAGAGCAAACCAGGGCAGTGACACAACAATCAAAATTAGAAGACCCACCCTCAGAGGGGGAAATGGGAAACACAACAACAAAAAAATAGAAAGAGAACCAAGAAACTCAAGCACAAAGCCAGGGAGTCAAGACCTCCAACCCCAATGAAACGATGCCTGCAAGTTTGGAAACCCAGAGCTTGGCAATCCAAAACAAGCAGAAAACCAAAGCACTCCAGCAAAAAAGCTACAAAAGGGGTCCCAAAAGAGTGAAGAGCTCCTCCACCTCCAACTTACTAGCAAACTAAGAAGAACCACCATGTTGGAAACCCTAGCAGAGTAGCTAGCGCCGCCACCTCCATCTTTTTTTATTTACATATACANTATATATATATATATATATATTTATTTAAGAATATTTTTAAGAAATTTTTCTTTGCTCATTATATTTGTTTATGCGTAGTATTATATATGAAGGTTTAGTACCTTATGATTTAAAATTATAAGGTACTATTAGAAAAGTTTGAAAACAACACAAAAAATTAAAAATTTGAACAAAATGGCGAATAACTTAGATAATTAATAAATGAAAATCGGCAAAGACCTTTAAAAGATTATGTTAATCCTACAACAGATGAACTTCACTTGACTATTCAAAATCCTGATGTTGCTGCTAATTAATTTGAGCTTAAACCTACTATTATCCAAATGTTACAAGATAATCAATTTGGAGGAACACCTACTGAAGATCCTAACTTACATCTTACTAGTTTTCTTGAAATATATGCTACTTTTAAATATGATAGTGTCTAATGATGTTGTCAGGCTCAAACATTTTCCTTTTTCATTAAGGGATAAAGCTAAAACTTAGATAAATTCATTAGAATTTGAATCTATCAAAACTTGAGGAGAACTATCACAAAAATTTTTGGCTAAATATTTTCCACCCTAGAAAACTGCTAAGCTTGAAATGATATTACATCTTTTTGTCAGTTTCAAGGGGAATCGATGTATGAAGCCTGAGATAGATTTAAAGATCTCATTAGGAAACTTCCACACCATGCTATATCAGATTGGTTAATGTTTCAAAACTTTTTACAATGGATTAGTAGGTTCACTTAAATTTATTAAAGATGTTGCTGCGGGTAGATCATTAATGTCAAAACTTTTTGGTGAAGCATACTTTTTAATAGAGGAAATGACTACTAATAATTTTTAATACCCCTCTGAACGGGTAAATTCTAAGACAGTAGCTAGTATTCATGATTATGATGCGATGTCTATTTTAGTATCTCAAATTGCTGCTATATCAAAAAAGATTGATTAAATTGGAGTGAATTATTCTCAAATACCACCAGTATTAGCAGAAAATTTACTAAGCCTGATAATTGATACTCAATCATCTTATGAAACTTTGAATGTTATAAATAATCAAAATAATAATCCCAATTCTAATTATTATAACCTTGGATGGAAAAATGACCCTAATTTTAATTGGAATCGTTATAACAATTCAGTGAACCCCTCAGGAAATTCAAATAACCAAGGAAATCCTAACTATCAACCTTATTATTCTCCTGGATTTAACTCTAACCCTAACACACAAGTTAAGGAAAAGAAGTTGACTATGGAAGAATTAATGTTGAACATGAGAAATCAAATACAAAATCAAGGGGCTGCTATTAGAAATAGTGAAAATCAATTAGGACATATAGTCACTGCACTCAGTAATAGACCATCCGAAATTCTTCCCGACACTGTGGAAGTTAATCCAAAAGATCAAAATAAGGAGCAAATCAAAGCTATTCAATTACGAAGTGGAAACAAGAATCCAAAGAGAAACTGAAGTAGAAGAGGAGAAGGAAGAAATTGAAAGCGACCACAATGAAAAAGAAACAATACAAGTTTCTTTAGAAAAACCACCACCTCTGTTTCCTCAATGATTGAAGCAGAAGAATAATGATAAAAAATTTAAAATTTTTTTAGAAATCCTTAAAAAGTTAACTATAAATATTCCTTTTTTTGAGGCTTTGGAATAAATGCCAAGTTATGTGAAATTTATGAAGGATATACTAAACAAGCAAAGGAAGTTTGTAGATTACGAGACTGTTGCACTTAGTGAAGAGTGTAGTATTATTCAGAAAAAGCTTTCTAAAAAATTAAATCATCCAGGTAGTTTTACTATACCTTGTGCTATTGGTGAAAAATTTTTCGGAAAAAACTTATGTGATCTAGGAGCTAGTATTAACCTAATGCCTCTATCAATTTTTAACCATTTAGAGTTAGAATAAATTTCCCCTACTACAACTCTTCAATTAGGCGATCGATCAATAACTTATCCTAAATGAGTTATAGAAGATATATTAGTGAAAGTGGATAAATTTATTTTTCCTGTAGATTTATCGCATTAGATATGAAGGAAAATAAAGAGATTCCTATTATTTTAAAGAGAACATTCATTGAAATAGGGAGAGATGTGATAGATGTGCAAAAAGGAAAATTAATAATGAGAGTTAATGATCAAGAAGTAACATTTAATATTGTAACATCTATGAAATATCCTGCAATAGAAAGAGATAATGAATATTTTAGGATGAAAGTTATTGATTATCTGAGTAATGAGTAATTTAAGGGAATGTTTGAACAAAAATAAGGCAAGAAGAGTATTTTGAGAATGAGAATGAAAAAAAAGAAGAGAATTTAGATTATGTTCAGGATAAATTTGAAACTTTAGACCTTTTAGAAAATGATAATAAAAATCTTATTCCTTCAAGTAATAAACCCCTGAACCTGAACTAAAAGTATTACCTGCCCATTTAAAATATGTGTGTTTAGGAGATTCATCTACATTTCCTATCATTATATCTTCTGATTTAACTAAAGAACAAAAATTAATAGAAAAGTTGAAAAGATGTAAAAAGTCTTTTAGATGGACTTTAGCTGATATTAAAGGAATCAGTCCTTTAATTTGTATGCACGGAATTCTATTAGATGAACAATATGAACTTAAAGCTGGTCCTCAAAGGAGATTAAACCCAATAATGGAAGAAGTTGTTAAAAATAAATCTTAAAATGGTTAGATGCTGGAATTATATATCCTAATTCAGATAGTGCTTGGGAAAGTTCGATTCACTGGGTTTTAAAGAAAGGAGAAGTGATATTTGAAATAAATGATAAAAATGAATTAATTCCAATAAGATAAGTTACTAGTTGGTAAATTTGTATAGACTATAGAAAATTAAACATGGCCATCAGGAAAGATCACTTTCCTTTACCCTTTCTACACTAAATGTTGGATAGATTAACCGGATCCTTTGCTTTTCTATGCCTGATCCTTTTTCTTTTATGGCTGACAAAGCGCCATTGAAGTACATTTCCTAGCATTGTGCATCGGAGAATTCCATTTTTAGCATTTGCTCGTCTGGTAACTTGTCATTGAGAGAGGACCCAGCTGACAGTGGGTGTGCAGTGAGAAAGTCTGCTAGTATTTATCCCTTGATAGCACAGAGGGGAACAAAAGTTGTATCAAATTGCAATAAGAGCATTAACCGTCTTGCTAAATGTCTGAAGAGTGTTGGTCAGGTTATCAGATATTGAAACAGATTAACTTTTGAGATTAGGGCAATCTTATGAGAAAGCATATAATGTTTAAACTTTTGAGTGGAAAAAATTAATGTCAAACAATGCTTCTCAATAGGTTGATACCTTATCTCTGTCGGTATTAGGCGACGGCTCAAGTAGTAGAGTGCATTTTCTTTACCCTGATCATTGAATTGGGCTAAGAGGGCTTTAGAAGAGTCATCTAAGGTCGCGAAATAAAGTATCAATGGTTTCCTTGAAATAAGAGTTGCCAAAATAGAAGGTGTCATTAGATAATGTTTAACATCCTTAAAAGCTCGCTAACATTTCTCTTGCCAAACAAATTTGACGTCCTTTTTAATTAATGTCGAGAAAAGCTGACACTTACCTGAGAGATTAGAAATAAAGCGTCTCAGATGTGCCAACTTCCCCTGAAAGGAACGTAGTTGCTTTAAGGTTTTAGGAGGAGGCATTTTCAAGAAAGCTTTAACTTTATCTGGGTTGATCTCGATTCCCCGATGACAGACAACGAATCCCTGAAATTTTTTGAAAGTTACGTCGAATGCACACTTTAAGGGATTTTTTTAAGGTCATATCGTCATAACCGTTCGAACAAGATCCTTAAATCGTACAAATGATCTATTTTTTGTTTACTTTTGATGACCAAATCATCCACGTAGCATTCTACTTAGTTATGGATGAGGTCATTAAAAATCTTTGTCATTGCGCGCTGATATGTTGCTCCGGCGTTCTTTAGGCCGAATGACATCATTGTGTAGCAAAAAAATTCCAATTGATGTTCTGAAGGCTGTAAGTGTTGCATCTTCAGGAGCCATATTGATTCGGTTGTATCCTGAGGATCTGTCCATGAAAGAAAAAATTTTGTGTGTTGAAGCGATATCCACCATCATTTCAGGCATTGGTAGCGGAAACTCGTCTTTTGGACATGCCTTGTTCAAACCTCTGAAGTCAACACAAACACCGATCTGCCCATTTTTGTTCTTAAGAGGTACAATGTTATCTAACCACGTGGGGTATTGTTCTTCTTTTACAAAGTTTGCATCTATTAATTTCTTCACCTCGGTGATGACTTGTTTTTCTATTTTGAGGCACATTCTCTTGGAAGCTTGTTTTACTGGGGTTATATTCTTTTCCACCCTGAGTTTATGAACTAAAATCTCTGTTGATAGTCTTGACATTTCATCATAGCTCCATGAGAAGTAATCTTTAAATTCTGTTATTAGTTTGATCAATTCTGAAGATTCTCCGTCATTGAGTAGAGAACTTATAAATGTAGGTCGGAGTTGTTCTTCAGCCCCTAGGTTAAACTCTTTCATTCATCAATAGTAGATTTAATTTCCTCCTCAAATTCTTGCGGAGCATCTTCTATTAGTTGATCAATAGATTCATCCTCTATATCAAGGCAATCCTCTTCTGGCTCACTAGTAACAACCATACAAAATTTAGAATCATCGACTGGTCCAACTATACCACATTTGAGACCCTCTTTTGAGTTGGGAGTTTGACTTTTAACATTCCATAATTTCTTAGCAAGTTGAAATTTATCTTTTGGTATTTGTTTTTGGTAAGTTTCCCTGTTGAATTAACTTTTGAACACAAGGCAAAAAAGTAACCAAAAGGCAATTCCATTAATTCGTTAGGATCGTCATCCAAATTTACATATTTTTCAAGCTCAGTAGAGGTAGAAGCATGGTAAAATTTGATCAGCTTTGAACCAAAATTATGGACTTGCTTGACCTCTAAACTCTTGACCTTTTGAGGGAGAATCAAAGGGTCATAGCATTGACCTAGTGGTTTATCCAATCATACATTGTTTCATATTCATTCTTCTCTGTATCTTCTAAGGATATTTCGTACTGAGGTTTCTTCTATTTTGTCATCATTATTTTGTCTTTGGAACTGTCTTCATTACCAATGTTGATAGTTGGCCTAGTCCGTTCAACGATTAAGTTGATTCTTCCTTGTCCATGTCCTTGGCCTCGACCTCGGGTGCGTGAACTAAAAGAACCTCCACCAACTCGTTGTAAGGGAATGGTTGAAGATCGTTGAAGGAGAGTTGAATGGCTTCCTCTTTGTGATTTTTCTAAATCTTCCTTTTTATTTGTGACAATTTTATGAGAGAAGACATTCATCTTTAGACGCGTAGTAGGCAGCATCTTCATGGATACCAACTTCATGCACTAAAAATGGTTGTAGATCTCCCTTGATGCAATTTTCTTGACCATCTTTGTGATTCTCACGCGAGAAGACAGTCTTCTTTGGAGGCGCGTAGTAGGCAGCATCTTCATGGATACAACCTTCATGCACTGAAAATGGTTGTAGGTCTCATTTGATGCAATTTTCTTGACCATCTTTGCAGTACCTGATGTATTGGTGTAAGGATGATAGAACCATGTTGTGCTCATGAATCCATGATTGACCCAAGGTCGCGACCTCGATGATATGAAATTTAGCGATTGTCACTATTTCTCCAACCTTCATAAGTAATGTAATTGATCCAAGGGCTCTTTCTCCCTTTTGGTTGAATCCTCTTAACATCATTTTATCAGCCGTATGCTCTTGAGCTTCAATATCCAAATAGGCCAATGTCCATAGCCTCATCAAGTTAAGAGATGCTCCAGTATCTACTAAAACTCTGGACAACACAAATTTGCTGATGTTGACAGAGATGTAGAGTGGACGGTTGTGGTCGGCTAAACCAAGCAGCAAGTCTTCATCTGTGAAGGTTACCTCAGGCTATTCTTTCAGTGAACAAAAATTTCATCTAAGGATGTGCTGGCGAATTGAGTTAAGTAAATCTCTGGGTCAAGCAAAGTTGTAACCAGAGACTCTCTTATCTCCTATGACAGGATCAGAGTGTCGTAGATGCTTAATCGGGTCAGTACCTTCCTAATATGAGCTAACACATTGTAATCTATTTTATATTATCCTCTGATTTTTTTTATTATGTGGTTCTTCCACTGGTGGAGGTGGATGTATCTCTTCTCAGGTCATTATCTGCTTTCTTTTATCTGTTGGAGTTGTTCTTGGTGGTAATACTTTTTCGCTCCTTAAGTTAACTTCTGTGATTTCTTCTTCTTGAGCTACCACTGTTGAATCTTGTGGTGTCTCCTCTTTGTTAGAAAGATCTAGGTTGATGGTAAGTAGTGTACCGCAGTGCTCGAGAATTGGCTGCTCTCTTCCTGTGGTGTCGTAAGCGGCGTCATTGATGTCTTCTTTGGACTTGACAACAAGTTCATCAGACTCGAGTACGATTTGAGGATCTTTTTAGGGATCAAGATGGAAGTTAGATTGGTCATAATCAGTTACGTTTTCACTAGAAACAGTTAAAATGTAGCTAAAATCACAATCATTATATTCATAAGACCCCAGAGGGGCAACAAGATAATCATACAAAGTCAAGGGTTCAAGGATTTTCTTCTCCAAATTCGAGACAACTAATATGGTAGAGGTGGCCTCTTTTCTACCCCCCGTGCTATCAATCATTGTAGTGATACTTTTCTTCTTCTTATTTATCCTTGACGATGATGGATCTCCTGGCGAAATCTTCACCACGGGCTTGGATGCTGCAGACTATGAATGGAGGCTTATCTTGATGCAGACTGGATCTTGTTCAGTATTTTCTTGGATGATCTACTCCAGACCTCATTCCATCCTTCTTCTCTGGTATATGCAGAAGATTGTTTTGATAAATCTTATATTTGATTGAGGACCCTTTTGAGTTTTTCCCAAGTTGTACTCCATCCATCTGTTCTAATATACAGACCGAAATCATATTTATGGAACCTCTTTTAGGTTCTCTTAAATATTCTTTCGGGATTGCTATGTTCCCTTATTTAAGGTTCCTCTCGAGCCAGTCCTTAAAGACGAAGCATACCTCTATAGTGCGTCCGAGCAATAGGTAGTATGGGAAATAATATGGTTCATTTTTCCTACCCACCTCTTCGGGCTTCTTCGGTTCTGGAAGTCTGAATTCCAGCTTCTTCATCAGACTTCTGAATATTTTAGGTATAGCTTCATATTTGAAAGTATACATCATTTTACATCATTCTGTCAGGGACATTTTCTTATCCCTTGTTCGAGGTGATCCTTCTTGAGGCGGTCGCTGGTTGGATTGGCTACTCAATTTCCGAGCATACTGTGACGAAGACTGGCGAGGATCTTCTGCATATATCTTCATCCGTTGCTTTTCTTGATTTCTTTTCAAACACTCTGGTCACCTTAGCCTTTTCATGTGACTCCATGTGCTTGATTTCTTCTTAAAGACTGTTGGCTTTATTGAGTAGCTTTATAAAGGATTTGAAGGTGAGTCCCTTAAGCATGAAAGCTACTGGCCCATGAATGCTCTTGAGTAGAATCTCAATCGTTTGATGTTCGTCCCGAGCATGAAAGCTACTGGTCCATGAATGCTCTTGAGTAGAATTTCAATCGCATGATGTTCCTATGACTGAGGTTCATATTTCATGCTAAGGTTTCTCCACCTCAAAATATAGTCCACCAAAGTTTTGTTAGGAATTTGTTTTTCCATCATGAGCACTTTAATAGACACATGATGTTGCGCTCCAGCGAATCATTTCACCAACAGCTGTTCCAACTCGAAAAATGTTTTAACTGACTTGTTGGGCAAGTCAGCGTACCAGTCAAAAGCAATTCCTGACAAGCTGCTGACGAACTGCTGGAAGAGTAGAGCTTTACTATTTCTCGTGTTGCCACAACTGGCTCAAAAATGTGTTTTATGTTATATGGGATTCCCAGTCTCATCAAATATCTTGAAGCTTGGGGCCATAAAACCCTAGGGGAAAGGCACGACATCAAACTCCTCTAGGTAAGGTATACCCTTTAAAATTAATGCAACACCCTTAGATTGGGTTAAGGTGTCCCGCACTTGTTCAACAATTTGCTTGAATTCCTTTTCTAGTATAGCACCTGATGGAAAATCCTTTCTATGTTTTTCGTTTCTTTTTTTTTGAAGCAACCTCTGTTCTTTCATCTGTGATGTGTATGATCTTTGGCTGATTTATCTCTGGAGAAGCCAATTGTGGTGCTTGTGATTGCCTCTGAATAGTGGCCTTAGAGGTCATGGATGCGGCCATTTCTTTTATTCTTTTCTCCAGTAGACTAACTTGTTCATCTCTTAGGAGGATAGCCCTACGCAACTCTTCTACGACGTTCTCTTCGACAAGAGGTTGAGCCTCACATGCAGATGTGGGGGCTGTGGTTTCAATTACATGGACTTCCATGAAATCTTCCTCCAGGTAATCATTGTAATCAAAAATTTCCTCATTGCAATCGTCAAAAACTCTGTGTTCTCGAGCCAACTCAGAAATCTCGATCATGAGCTTCTCAAATATTTCTTCAATTATTTATTCCTTGATCGCTTTAAGTTCTGGAGCACTCTGATGAATCTCCTCTTCTTGTTCCTCCATCTCACTGGTTTCATTCTATGTTCTTGTCCCGCAGATATTTCAGACCCTAACTTCATTCTATGTTCTTGTCCCGCAGACTTACCGAACTGTATCGATGCATCGACCTTGGGTACCCATACCTTTTTTTTTTTTGACAATGATGTCTCAGGACGGAGTGTCTTAGTAGAAACATTAGTATGTCGAGGAAAAGTATGCTCCCCGTTGTGTAGACCGGCTACAGTGTCAGGTAATCGTCTTGTCTTTGCCTTTGGGATTGTAGGAATATCTCCATAATGGGTGACTGATAAGATTTTTGGACCCAGTATTACTTAACCGGTCAACGACCTGCGGTCCTGGTGCGGTATAATTAGTAGTAATCACTGTGGTATCAACTCTGTTCCCTAAAAGGAACCAAATAGGGATGCGAGTAGGTGACACTTCAGTTGTCTTGTGAGACTGTCTGGCGAACTTGACGTCCTTCAAAATTTTCTTCTTCGTGTGAGGGGAAATTGCATGTCCCATTCATTTAAGTAACTCACTAACTGAACATCTTTCTTTGGCAGCTAGCCTTTTGAAAACTGCACTAACTCAGTTGATAAGAGTGAACTTCTTTCTCTCCTCACCATGTCCATGAAGTGGTGGTAATGAAGCGGCAATTTGCTTGATACTCTTGTATCCATCGGTATCCGTCATAGGATGGACTCAACTCCCTCATAGGAGTGGATAAATTTACAATCTTCTCAGGAGCTTGGGCTTTGATGGCCCTCCCAACCCTTCTGTTACGGTTCCTTTTTTGAGTTTGGTTTAGTGGTATAGTCCTTGAGCTTGATCTGATTTCAAATACGGGTGGTGAGACAGTTAATCCCTTAGTTGGATCCTAAATAATAATTACTTCTTTCCCCTTACCAGCAACGGGGATAACAGGTTTGGTGGGTGCCGTGAAGACAGTAGTTTTGGCCTTCTTGCAGGTAGAGAAGTCTTAAAGGCATTTCAGATTGAATTCTACAGACGGTTCCTGTATTTCTAGAGCAACAATCTTCATCACTACAAACGTGGCTTTCCCTAGGATGACCTCAAGATCTTCAAATTTGGCTCCAAATTTGATGGTAGGAACGAGGTTACGGGCTTCGTGGCTCGTTGACAGGTTGTAGGAAAAGGTCAGCGTTGGGTAGGCCATTGTAGCAGGCTTTAAAACAGAAAGTTTTGGGGTTAGCTATCTGACCAAAACCTCATGGTTTTTAGTGTAAGCACTGAATGTAGAGGTTGATCTGTAGATCGGGCGGGTCTTAATTTATGGGTATTTTAAAATTTTATTTAAGAAAATTCAAGAGGTGGAAAATTTAATTAATATAAGAAAATTTTAAAGTGCTCACAACACAACACTATTTGGTTTAATTTGCAGAATACTAAATCAAATTTGGAAGGGAGATGTGAAGTATTTTAGGACCCAGTGCAAAACCCATTTAGCGGCAGACAATGCCCAGGTGGAACTAGTCCAGCGACACACCTATTGGGGGTCCAACCCCACATGAAAATTTAAAGAGTACTTAATGGCCTCCTGAACCCCTCTGTTCTTGAACAGATAGTCCTGAAGTCCAAGGAGCTAGTCGACTTTCCCAAGACAGAAATGGGTAAAGTATGTCAATGGAAGAAGGGTAATTTAGTCCAAGAGGGACATGGACACATTACCGATGTGTGAAGATAATATTCCTTGATTTGTATGGAGAGAAAATTTTGTCCCCAACAAAGTCGCCAGAAGCTGTCGATGCTATTTTTGGTTGGAGGAGTTGGTCATAAGCTGTCCGTCACCAGAATCAAAATCCGGTCACCTGCTTCGAAAGGACGTTTTAATTTACATATATATTTAGTTTTAGAAAATTAAAATCAAACTGACCCCATATTTTTCATAGTTTAAATGAAAGAGCATTGTACCTCAAATCCTGTGTTTATCCCGAAGGATAAACACAAGACTTGAGGATGAAGCTTGATCAAATAAGCTAAGGAATATATGACATCCATTTGATCTAAAAAATCTTTATATTTGCTGACAAGTTTTGTTATTTAATATAAAGAATTAAATAGGGTTTATATTAAGTTGGGTTCAGACATGCTTCCTATAAGGGCAAGACCCTATAGTTAATTACATTTTAAATGACCAAAGTCATCTAAGAAGACTCTCGATAAAAATCAGGAAATCTATCACCAAGGAGTTTCAAAGGGTAGGACTTTTCAATGAGATCGAACGTAGAGTTGTGAAAGGGGATTGGTTCAAATTTGGAACATTTTGTTGTAGAGTCCAAAGAAGGAAGAACTTGGGGATGTCATGGATCTAGAAGAGAACCCCGGTGACTTCCCAAGCTATCCTAAAGTTTGGCTTCATTTCTGAGGAGAAATTTTTAGGTGTTTCATCCTGCCAATTTTTTTAGATAGGGCTTACATTCGTGTGAAACTATCACATAAATAGCCTGGAAGATGTGAGGGTTTAGGTCATGATGAACGATGACATCGGAATCCTAGGACGAGTTAGGGCTTATATTGTATAGCAGGGTTGTAAAAAAGCCTAAAGATAAGGTGTGGATTTGCGTTGCATAAGAAAGCAACCTCAAAGTCCTATGGCTTTGTTGCTTTTATCTAAGGAAGGAAGACTTGTTTAGCTAGGGAAGACGGGTTTTGCTGTTGAAGATGGCCGTGTTGCCCACCATGGTAGCTCCAAGCTCTTTGCCATGACGAGTTTGAGTTTTTTAGTGTGTCAAGTTATGATGTCAAATCAGGTGGCTCTATGGTTATAGTTCTTTAAATTTTATGGGGGCATGCTAAAGTTTATTAGAGCGACACCGGTTAAGATTCTATGGTTCCCTCATTCCAGCACCACTATTTTATATTGGATTCACTTAGTCCAAATGAGCTTACTAAACTTAACTTAATGAGTTCCATAATTTCATTTAGACAGTGGGAAGTCTCGTTAGCAACCGTAGGTTGCCTCATCCAAGGAATTCCCGATCATCCAATAGAGACATCTTAATTTAGTTGCAATTGTAGTTTTGTGTGATGCTTGTGATTAAATTTTGAGTTATTTTATATTTTTAATGTTGTGGCGAAGAATTTTATCTTAGTTGATTTTAGTTTTAGTTTTGGTTTTGGTTTTGTGAATATCCTGATAGTTTTAGTTTTCATGCAGGGCGACATCATTGTTTTGCATGCAAATTTATGTAAGCATAAAAGTATAGCATAAAAGTACAAGAAAAACAACACTGAAAACTATAAAAGCGTACCTGACAAGTCTTCTTGTTCCACCACCTGAAACTTAAAATGCATGTGAAGGCAGTTCATGTAGACGGAAAAAAAGTAAAGTTTTGGTAGTTTTCCTAACCCTATGTCATATCTAGGTGGGTCCTTAGGAGTTTATTTAAGGATGATTTTGTCAAGAAAAACATATTAAGTTTAGTAGATCTCTGAGGTATCCAACGGTTCATGCTACTCTCTCGCCGCCTAGTGAAAAATCCCGAGTTCTTTTAAACTTATTATGTTGCTTAATAATTCATCCTGTAAATAACCTTAGTACTCAGTGAGCATTGATGTCTCAATTATCCCTAAAAATAGGGTAATTATAACATCGTGATTCAATTTAAGAATTATGTGGGTGAAGACCCTTAAAGAGACAAGTTTAAGAGACTTAGCCAAATTCTGAATTGGGCTTGTAGTATTTGAAAGATGTTTTAATTTTCAATGATGTTTTCACTACTAAGCCCTTAAGATTTTGGTGAGTGTCTTAGTCATTGCAAATGAAATTGACTTATAAGTAATAGTGATAATTCATGTTTTTATTTTTTTTTTCATCAAGTAAGTGTATTAAATTAGTGAGTTATTAACACCCAAAATCATATCCCTAAATTTAGGATCATTTAATCAGCAAGACTCCAAAATTTATGTAATTTAAGGAAATTGCAAATTTATCCTTTTTAATTAAGACAAGTGAGGTTGGTTTCTACTAGTTAACCCCTTATGTTTCAAACATCCAAATATGTTAATTAGAATCAAAGATTTTCCATTTCCCTTTCTGAAATTAGTCCTAAATGTTAATTAAGGATAAATTTCTAAAATTACACATTTGCCCATAAGGCTCTATCACTACATAATTCATCAAATTTAATCCAAATTACTTTGGAACTTTTGTCCTACCTCACTCATGGGACAATTGAGACATCAGAGAAGAAAGTGTGAATTTTCAAAATTTAATTTATATATATAATTATTTTTAATGCAAAAATAGGGTTTTTCAAAGAAAATTCCTAACTTGACCAAGGTAAATTCTAATCCCTTGAAATTCTTATGGAGGTAGGTTTAGACCAAAGAAGCCTTTGGACTAAATTTCATGATTTTTTTGAATTTTATTCAAATTTTAAGAATTATTTTAAGTTCTAGGGTGTTTATTAATTATAAAATATTTTAAATATGGAAAATAAACTTTTATATTTTTATTAAATCTCTCTGATGTCAAGGGACATAGAGAAACAAATTTCACATTTTTCTAATTTTTCTTTGAATTATTGGAATTATTTTAGTAAAAATCTATTTTTAGCCTTTAAAAATTATTTTAAGCTTCAAAATTCAATATATTTATTTAGAAAATCAGAAAAAATATTCCAATTGTTCCTAAGTGCTTAGGAAGAAATTTAGAGCATTTTGATTAATTTTATTATCTTTGTGATTTTTATCATTTTTTAATTATTTAAATATTGAAGAAAAGGCTAAAAAATGAAGTTTTTATTTTTATTTCAAATTTATTTTTATAAAATCTCCCTGAACATAGAGAACTCCAAAAATTAAGTTTTATAATTTTTTAAGTTATATTTTAATTATTAAAAAATTATTTTAGTGCGAAAAATGTTAATTAACTTTAAAAATCAATTGAGATATTAAATGAACTCCAAATATTTTGAAATTTTTATAGGGAGTTCTATGCACTTTAGATTTTAGTAGAGATATAAAATTAAGTCATTTACATGTTCGTGTTACCCAAAATTAATTTTATTTTTGTTTTAGGGTTGGTGAAAATTAAGTGCATTCTCAATGGCTTGACCCGTGAAATTATTTCCAAAAGGTCCTCTGGTCATAGTGAACCTTTCAAACTTTTTTTGGAATTTTCTAAGCAACAGTGTAATTATCATGATTAATTTATTCAAATAATAGACATAAACTAGAAAATTATGGATCTCTGTCTAGGGACTTCCTCTAACCTTAGAAAAATCAGACAATATTCCCTAAGACAGAGGCAACAATAAGCTAAAATTTCAAGCCATGGTGATAAGCCTACATGCATGGAGAATAAAAACATTCAAATCAGTGTTTAATTAATTAAAAATAAAACATGCATCAAATGGACTTCAAACCATTTCCACATTGTCCTCCTCTGTTCATTGAGTAAGAGGGTATTTTTATTTTATTTTTATGATTTTTCTACACCAAGATATGAATTTTTAAAGTTAAGGATCATTTTCTAATTTTTAAAATTCCCTATTTATTGTTTAAATGTGCGGCACTGACTGGATCCCAGGCAACTCTGAAGACATGCGTGGCACGCTCTGGTTAGAGACCGCCATCCACGTAGTCGCTGACTCGGCCCGCGGTTCAAGTAAAGAAGTGCGGTCTAGCTTCATCACCTTCATCCATCCGATACACATGAGATCGAAAAACTCCCCGTCATCATCCTCGATAGAGTGATCTCGTGACCATCCACACTAAAACACTAAGAACTCAGCCTGGTCTCAACCAAATCACTTCAGTTTTTATGCTATGGACTCATCTAAGTGAGATGAACATATCGATACGGTAATCATGCAATTAAATTAAGCCTAATCAAATGGAGAATCAAAATAGGCTCAGGAGGAGGAGAGGTTCAATACCTTGGCTCTGAGAAGGGAAGCTTCGATTAGAAGTGCTCGACACGTTCGTTGGGGCCCAAGGAGGCTAGGGATTAATCCTATGGTCGTGGTGCAAGGTCTAGGTTGGAATTCAACCAAGGTGGATTTCAGGTGTTGGTCTTGAGCTATGCTAAGGGCTCTGTGGAAGGAGAATTTAATGGTACTTTTCCTTCTCTCACTGTGGTGAAGGTGTGGGTGAGTTTAATTGATTTTTGTGGAGTGTAGGAGTGTAATGAGCTCTGTCCTGGTTTTAGGCAAAGATTCAAGTTCAAAATTGGGCTACAGCAAGGGGATTTAGGGCAATGTGGTGTTTGGATTGCACAAAGGTCTCAATGAGGCTTTGGGATCAATTTGGGGAAGTCTCTCAGAGAAAATTTTAGTACACCTCCATGGTCGTGGAGGTGGAGCTTTTATAAAAATTGCTAAGGGGTGGCTCTCAGAGCCAATGTTTGGGTGTATTGTGATGCTTAGGTGGAGGGCATAGGAGCTATATCACTTGATTTGAGTGAGGTGGCCTCTGGGTTTGATTTGGGTGAAATTTAAGAGGAGGTGTCCCTCAGTTTTGGCTTCTCCCGTGACTAGGTCGACCGGCCATGGAAGGAGGAGGTGGCTAGGAGCTCAAGAAACCCAGGGGAATATGTCACAATAATTTATTGCAATGAGGAGTTATTTTGGCAAAGATATCTTAATCCTAAGCAAAAATGGAAATCAAATCCCTTAATTTGAGGGACCCTTGGTCCAAGGCTCATCTAGCTTGGGTTTGATGGCTTTTGGCTTAGTCTTAGGGTTCAACTAATGGCTGTGGTGGAGTTAATTTGATGACTTTAGGGTGGTTATGTTACATTTAGTGCATGGGTCCAAGTGAGTGAAAATGATCAAAATTTGGGTTTGGGATAGGCTAACCATGTTAATTGGCCCAAATAAAGGTTGCATTTAATGTATATGATCATAAGGAACAACTTGTGTGAAGGATAAAAGTGGTTTTGAGTTCAATTGGATGGTCAATTTGGAGGAATTTTGAAATTTGATCAATTTGAGAATATTGGGCTAGGTTTGGGTTTAGGTTGGGCTAGCCTTAGATGAGGTCCAAATTGATTGTTGTAAATGGTCAATAGGGATCTCATGAAAAGTTCTCAACATAAATTGGGTGTCAATTTTGGGGTTAAGGCATTCAAATGGATGAGAATAGTTCATGTGGCCAAAATTGGCTTGTATTTGGTATAGATTGGTCATATCAAGGGTGAATTTGAATTTAGAATTTAAATTGGGGGAAATTGAGACCAATTTGATAGACATCTGAGGTAGATGTGGGGAAAAATAGGTCTTTAAAAGGTAATTTGGGGGTTTTAGTCAATCATGGTCAAATTGGTCAAATTTAGTCATGTGGTAGTTGAGAAAAATGAAATTGGGAATATTTGGAATGTTTTGGGACTTTTTTGGGATTTTTTGGAAATTTGGGCTAAATTTAGGGTATTTAGGTAATTTGTGGGAGTTTAGGGGCAAAAGGCTAGGTTGGGTATCTTAGTAGAGTTGGAGTGCCAACCACCATAAAAAAGTCATGGACCAATGGAAACCCCATTTTAGGTCCTCTATGTAGTGGTCTTAGCTAAACCCTAGCCTAGGGCTAGTGAGTTTAGAGGAGCACCTACATGAGTCTCCCAAAAGTATCAAGGGACCAAAGCCTAGAAGTTTATGTTTAGAATTGTGAGTGATTGTTAGTGCAAGTATGTACCTTAAGCCCTAGACCAACACTCAGGGTTAACCCTAAGGTCCAGCAGTCCTAAGGGTGACTCATCTTGAGTTCCCCCATAATGATCCCACCTACTAAGTGCAGGAGGTTAGGACCAATATGTTGAATTTCAAGTTGAGAAGAGAAGAGTTTGGAATTTTTTAATGGTGAATATTCTTTCTAGTATTCTAAGAATAGTCAATAGGAAAGTCCAATGGCTAGACCATAGGCTAATATTTAGTTGTAATAGCTTATTAACTATACTAACGTTCCTCTATTTAATAAGTAACCATGGTGTAACTTACAAATCATACCTATGAATTATAAACATGGGGATGATTTTCAAGAGATGCATAACATAATTCTCACAAAAAAAAGTATCAAGTATTCAAAGCTTTCTTCTTCCTTTGTTGCATTGATTAATGTTCTATACCTTAGGCATGATTCACCAAACAATTTGGGATCACACAATGAAAATTTTTCTACATAGAGTACAAATCACTTCATATTATGTACTTAGTGTGTAATAAGAAGCTTTGAGATATAGTTTAGGGGACTAATTGTTCTTCAATAAAAACAAAGATATAGTTAAATTGAGCATCTTAACTATAAAAATTTAGTTATTCTAAGTTTTATTAATTATAACATAATTAAGGCACTCAAATACTCAAAAAATATTATATGATAAAGTGAATCACTCTAGGTCGTCTAATATAGTGATTTGGAATCAAATAGTATTTATAAAAGATGACACTAAAAAAAATTATAAATAGATACCCACTCTCCTCAAGAAGGGTGACCTGTACTTAAAAAAATTTATTGAAGGGAACTCTAAGCTCTTATAGATTCTAAGGCTTCACCACTACCAAACAACCATCATCAGGCTATCACCATTATTGGACTATTGTCACCTGATTTTTTCCTTTACCGAGCCACCATCATTTGGCCATCACCATTGTTAACCACTATCTCTCAACCATTGTTACCATCACCATCCTCATCAGACTATTTTTGCATAAAAAATCTCCATGATTGCTATTGTTATACCATTATAGCTTAGTAATCACTTCCAATAATGCGGGCATCATATTTCCATTACATGAATTCAACACTCAATATTCTATCATCACTTCCCAATGTGTTCCACCACACTCATAGTGAAAACAATTTCCATAGCCCCCGCCTATGTAGTATTACTCCTAGATGTTCAAAGGCTAACAAAGTCCAATAACATTCATCAACACAGTGAAATTATTTTAACTCAATTAGACTCGATTATTTTTTTTCTTTTTGGGATTTACATGTAAAAAATCTTATGATCTTCTTTATTAACTTTTTTTTATCTGTGTGTGTCAAATATTTGTACAATAGTAAGATGCTAATATATCACTTTAGCACCATAAATCTACTAATACACAATATTTTGGTGTCAAATGTATGAAAAGAATCCCACATTAATAGAATATGCAATTCTTGATAAATAGATAATAAACTTCATATTTACAATGAAGCTTCCCTCTTTTTCTAAAGGAACATATCAGGGCTTGGGATGTCAAGCATTTTTTCCCTTCCTCGACAAGCATTATCTTGCCAGTAAAGGAACCTCAAGCCTATCTTTAGAAGACTAGGTTTGTAGGATTAAGGAGCCTCAGAATAATATTCTTCAACTTTTATGTGAGGATTGACATCTAGTAATAATATAATCATATATGTTTTACATGCCTCAAAATCAACCAACAATAAAGAATTCTCCACTTGAAATTCACATACTAGGCCCCATCCATCATGTTGAAAATCATATCAATGCAGATTTAGCTAAGTGGTAAATCATTTTAGATTGTAGGAAAACTTTCACTACAACCTCAACAAGTCATTCACATCAACATCTTGGGCATGGTTATGTTTTTATTTTCTTGTGGACTTTTTCTTATTATCTGATTTATGAAAACTAAATTCAAACTCAGGAACAACATTCACTACATTTTCAAAAGGTTATTTACATCAACATCACGGCCTCTATTGTTATTGGCTAGTCTTTTTTGCCTTCTACTTAACTAGTAAGGCTATGAGAATCAATTCTAGGTTGAGAAAAATTTTACCACAACATTAAAATGTCACTCACATCAACATTTTATACATGAATTTGGTAAATCAATCCCGTGACTCATGATTGTGAGACAGCTTTAGCTATATCGATAAAAAAAATATTATTCATAATTATGAACTTATCCTTCCATGATTCATTCCTTCCAAGGAAATCTAGCTAGGATTGGGAGGGCATTATGGTCATGATATTAAAGGGATGTTAATGCAAACATCTTAGACTTAATAATAGTTAAATAAGTTTTCAACATCTTTGATAATATTAATAGCAAGAATCTCTTTAATCCTTCCCATAATTAAAAAGAATTCTACCAGCATATTTCAAGTTCTACACACACTCATTATCTAGACTTCTAATCCCTATACGAGGGCATGGTCATCACCTAAAAAAGGTAATACAATTTAAACATAGTCCTAAATTACCTTTGATTTGGGATCCATGTAATAATCATATTTTCTCAATTTGGGTATAATTAATCTTAGAGAGATTTTATTTGATCTCTTCCAAATAGATTAATGTTACATAGTAATTCTCGTATGCATAGTTTTTAAAAGTTCAGTATTATTTTAGATTTCATCCATGTAGGTTAACATCATTGAATAATATTCTGACAAATAACCTTGTGCTGGCAAAAAATATTTAGTAAATTTTCCTCAAACTCTCTCACATATACTTGACATCATCTAGTCACACTCTAATAAATAGATTCAGATAAAACAAATATTAATGATAAAATTTTTTAAATTCTCTTGTGCACAAGCTAATGTCATCAAGTAATCCTCTAATGAATAATCTCAAACAACTTAAATATTTTTTGACCTATTATGCACAAGCTAATATCATCAAGTAAAATAATGGAAAAAAACTTATACAGTTCAAACTTCCATACAAAATATCATCGTTGAGCAATATTCAAACAAGTAGTCTTCAGATAGTTTAAAGATCCTAAGTGAATTTCATTCAATCATTTCTACACAAGCTAATGTTTTCTAGTAATATTGTAATAGATAACCTCATGTAATTAAAACAATCATTGTATATCATCTTCAATCTCTTCAGTATATGCTAATCATTTTGTTGCTCATTTATCATTATACAATGTTTATAATAACCTAAATAGCATCAAGTGATTGCCTTGATTTGGAAACCTAAATATAGCATGCATAACCTCTAGTACCTAGCTATGATATTTTAACATCAAGCATCTATATTCCGAATGGTGGAATGTGGAGGCTTTGTTGGTGGTTGTGGGTGTTGTGCTTGTTGGTGGCATGTGGAGGATGTGTTGGTGGTTGTAAGTGATGTGCTTGTTAGTGCCTTTGGTTGTGTGTTCTGTTGGGCTTATGTATGTGGGTTGGTGGTGGATGTGAATGTGAGTGTGTTGGTAGCTATGGAGGTTGTTTTGGTGGCTATGGGTGTTGTGCTTGTTGGTGGCATGTGGAGGTTGTTTTGGCGGCTATGGGTGATGTCCTTCTTGGTGGCATATGGAGATTAGGTTGTTGGTTGTGGGTTATGTGGCTATGTTAGTGGTTTTGGGTGTTGTGATTTATGGTGGCATTTGGAGTCTGTGTTCGTGACTAAGGGTGATGTGCCTGTTAGTGGCATGTGGAGGCTATGTTGGTGGCTATGGGTGATGTGATTGGGTTAGTTTTTGGGTGTTGTGCTTGTTGGTGGCATGTAGAGTCTGTGTTGGTGGTTGTGTGTGATGTTCTTGTTGGTGGATTTGAAGGCTTGTAGGTAGCTGTGGGTGATGTTTTTTTTGGTGGCATGTGGAGGTTTTGTTGGTGTTTGTGAGTGATGTACCTGTTGGTGTTGTGGAGTTTGTGTTAGTGGGTGTGGGTGATGTGCTTGTTGGTGTCATGTGGAGGCTTTTTTTGCCGAGCTTGGGTTAGTGGGTTGTTGGTGCATGTGAGTGTGTGTGTGTGTTGATGACTTTAGAAGTTGTTTTAGTGACTATGGGTAATGATTTTGTTGGTGGTTGTGGAGGCTGTAATGGTAGCTGTGTAGGATGTGTTGGTGGTTGTGGATGATGTGCATGTCGGTGGCTTGTGGAGGCTATGTTGGTGGCTGTGAATTTTTATGCTTATTCGTGGCATGTGGAGTCTATGTTGGTTGTTGTGGGTAATGTGCATGTTAGTGACATGTGGAGTTTGTGTAGGTGGTTGTGGGTGATGTGGCCATGTTGTTAGTTGTGGGTGTTGTGCTTGCTGGTGGCAAGTTAAGTTTGTGTTCGTGGTCGTAGATGATGTTCTTATTCATGGCTTTTGAGACTTGTTGGTGGTTGTGGGTGATGGGCATGCTGACAACATGTGGAAGCTGTGTTGGTGGGTGTGGGTGATGTGCCTTTTGGTGACTGTGGAGGTTGTGTTGGTGGGTGTGGGTAATGTTCTTGTTCGTGTTAGGTGTAGGTTTATTGTGTTGCGCTTGGGTGTGTGGATTGGTGGTAGATGTATGTGGGTGTGTGTTGGTGGCTTTAGAGGCTATGATTGTGGCTATGGGTGATGAACTTGTTGGTGGCTTTGGAGCCTGTGTTGGTGGCTATGGTGTGTGTGTGTGGTTGGGAGTGTTGGGTGGTGGTGGCTATGAGTGTGTGTTTTGTAGGGGATGGTGGTTGTGGCTGTTGTGCTTCTGGTTAGTGGTACTATCACTTTTCTTGTTGACCCAAAGTATTTTTATTTTTTTCCTTCTTTTTTTTAGCATTGTAATAGTAAGGACCAAATAAGTCACCTCATCAGCAAAGTGGGTTAAGAAAGTCACAATAAGACTCTATAATCTTTGTCTTAAAAAGATTAAGCTTGAAAATAGACCCACTACCTGCCTTAATAAGGAAGGGTGGTAAAATATTACAAAGAAGTTCAATGAAATGACAGGAAGGAACTACAATAGATTAAACTTTAAGAACAAGTGGGATCAGTTGAAAAAGAAGTGGAAGTTATGGAAGGAACTAAAATGGGGATCAACAGGCTTGTGTTAGGATCCAATCAAACAGATTATTAATACTTCAGAGTGGTGGTGGACTGAGAAATTTGAGCTAATGACCGAACTCCTTAAGTCTTATTTTTTTTTCTTTGTCCCTCTAATCTATTTTAAGTAATAAACATTCTCGTATGTTGCAGGCAGTGCTAGTTGCCAAGAAATTCAAATTAAGTGGAATTGAGCCAAACTTGGAGGGTAAGTTGGACCATATGTTCAGTGGGGTTGTTGCGACAGGCAAGCACACATTCACCCCAAGTGAGCATTGGTTTCCAAGCATACCAAAGGACTTGGAGACTGAGTAAGTAAGTGGGTCAGGTGAAGTATCCAGCCTAAATCAGAAGGAGCTGGAGTCCACATGCCAGTCAAAGTGGGCAAGGACAGAGAAAAAGAAAAAAAGAAGAAGCTTCTTTCACCAGAAAAGTAACAACAAAACTGATGGAAGTATGCACAATTTTGGCTGGTACCTCATAGGAGAACTCCATAGAAGAATTTCTTTGAGTTCTACAAACATATCATGAAGTTTAGATAAGTCATTCTATTTGAAATCCTTGAAGTTGTTGGAGGATTCGACCCAAAAGATGATATCGATGAAGATGCCCCCCAAACTTCAAGTTGAATATTTACATTTGTTTCTGGAAAATTGATTTTTTGGAGTTATTGTTTAGTGGATTTGGTTTTTTTTTTCAGTTTGTTTCATGATTTTTTTTTATTTGGATGTTTTTCTTTCCATCATGAGCAATCTGTGTAAATATTTCTACTCATTATGATCCACCTGTAGTTTTTATATGTACTTATTAACATTGTCTGATTCACATTTATTACTGAACACTTCTTTGAGATCGGTTCACATCGACTAAGCCTTACAAGAAAATTACAACAACTATGGTTTTACTATACGAATAATACAACACCTATGTTGATCAAATTCCCTACATGACATCGAGTTATATTGGTGATAAATGGATCGATGAGTGATACACCTAAACTATATAGTGTTATTGTACACATTTTTATACTTATTTTTGAGATATTTTACTTTAATGAAGGTTATTTTTGTTTTTTTTCTTTCAGGTACAATACAATGGATGAAAAATGCTAAAAGGAGTGAAAAAGGGTCAAATTTGGAGCAAAAATGAAGAAAGGTTCAAAAATGAACTAGGGTGCCTAAGAGCCAGAGGCTCCGCGCCTAAGCTCTAGGTACACCGCGCTTCAGTGTCAGAGGTAGTTACTTGTTGATATATTTAATTTGAGCAAATTTTTGAAGAGGTGAATGAAGCAACCCTTGATAAAAATGTGAGAAATAGCTTATGGACACAAAAATTCAGTCAATTGGCTTTTGAGAAGATAACGTCTAGAAGATTCATTGAATGAAGACGCTTTTTTGAAGAGACACTAAGGCACCCCTTGGATTTTTATAAGAAAATACTTAGATTTTATAAGAGAGGAGGCTAGCCACCCATCAACTTTATAGCCATCATCCATCTAATTGGCCGTCGCGCCCATCGCCACCACGCTCATCGCTGCCACCGAACACTTTCCTTTTTATCTTGAGTTTTAGTTTGTATTTTGAGTGAAGGAAGAGAATTCAAAGGAAATTCAAGACATTTGGTGGAAAGGATTTGAGATAAGTGTTCAACGTTGTGACTACACTTGGTTTTAATTTAGATTTCTTGTTTGAGTGCATGATTTCTACTTTTAAACTCATGTGTGGTTGTGTTTTCTCCATGGATTCTGAGTAGTTTTTTTTATCTTTTTTCTTAAAATGATAAGCAAATAAATATTTAAAGGAAGTTGTGTGAAGAATTAGGCTTCAATGTTGGAAGAAGTGGTGATGATTTGAAACTTTGCACTTCATTTACTTCTTGATTTGACCAATTAAGATGTTAATACCTGTTGTGAGAACATGTAAGATCTGAGATGGTATTTTCTCAGTCAACAAATGGTTAGAATCACATATTGATTTCCTTAATGAGAATGTAGTTCATGAGGTAGAGTGCAAATAAATAGTGAAATAAACTTTTAAAGAGTGTAGAATTAGAGAGCTTTAGAGTGATAGGCTAAAGCCCCCAACTTGATTTATAGTTTTAGGTTTTGATATGAGATGTTAGCCCCAAGTAAAGGAAGAAGAGGAAACTCTAGAGTGAGAGCTAGCATCTTCCCTGCTGATACACCCAAAATATATGCACTTTTAGACCCATATTTTTATACTCATTTTTGGTGATGTTGCACCTTAAGGGGTGATATTTTCTTAAGTTTTATTGCAGGTTGTTGATTTTGAGGACTTAGAGCAAAAAAAAAGCAAAAAGGATGAAATTTGGAGTTAAAATGGAGAAGTTAAAAAAAATGTTCAACACCAACGATGTCGTTTGACAAAGAAGAAGGAATTAATTGATTGGTCTCTGGCGCCGACAGCTCCAGTGTTAGTGCAGGTCCTATTTCTAGAAGATTTGACGATTTTGGACACTTTTGGAAGAGTTTTTGGATGCAACTATTGGAGAACCAACCAAGGCTCTATCTAGGTCTGAAATTTGATCAGAAACCCCCCCCACCATTTTGAATTCTTCCACTCATTTCAATTTTTCTCTTCACACACCTACATTCCACGCCATTCACACCATTAGTTAGTTATTGTTTTGATAGTTTTGAGTTTTTATAGTGAGTTTAAGTGTGAATTTTTCTCTAAGAAGTGTTGGAGAGGAAGCAAAATGAGAGATTACTTCTTCCTACATTTCCTAAAAGAGGCTACAAAGGATTTGATTTGAGAAAGAGATTCAAATAAGTGCTATTTGTTTATTATTATTGTATGAACTTTCTTTTATATATGAAATTTGTGTTTTGTTGTATCTATCTCATGAGGTCTGAGTAGTTTCCTTTATCTTTCTCCCTACTTTGAGATATGGTTAAAAGAAGAGATAATGTGGATGTGTCAATGTTAAAATTTAAAATAAATTGTGATGGTTTTTCAACTCCACTTTTATTTTACTTTTCGATCTGGCCAAATGAATGGTTAAAATATGTTGTGAAACATATGATACGGGAAATGGAGTATGAGTTCTACAAAAGAGTGAGAATAACATTTAAGTCCATGAAGAAGTATTTTGTTCACGAAATTAAATGCAAATAAATAGGGAAATATACTTTTTTGGGTGTAGAATTGGAAATTTCTATAGTGATAGGCTAAAAATCCTCAATTTGATCTTAGTGTTTAAAAAGTAAAGCAAGAGTTAGCTTTCAGGGGAAGGTAAGTGGGAGCTTTGAAGTGGGAACCAGTATCTTCCTAGCCTAGCCACAGATTTAGAGACTAAACTTAATATTAGCCTATGATTTTCTATAACACTGAATCAGAGTAGAAAACTAAAATTGCTTCCTATTTGGACCAATACATATTTAAACCATTTATTTCATCTCATTTCACCAAAAACTCATTGTAGTGGGAAAGTTATTTTTTCATTTTGGAAAACTTCATCACATAAACATAGTTAAGTAGTTACTAATTTTAAACCCTGCTTTTAAATTTTGCTAGTAGTTATCTTAAACATTCAAAAATAGTTTGGTTTCATATTAGTGATAGTAATTTTGTTTGATTTTTGTGAGTTTTCTCGTTAATTTATCATTTCAAATTTAAACCTTCTCCGTGGGATCGATATTTGGGACTTAAAACATTAGTCTTATATTGCTTGATAAGGATACGTATACTTGCATAGAATACCAACATTAAGTTTTGAACGTTATTATTAATAAAATACCACTTCAAGTTTTTGGCATTGTTGTAAAGCGAAGTCAACTTTATAAATTTCACGCAACTATAGTTCAGCAAATCCGCATGATGTTTTTAGCACCGTTGCCGGTGAAGGTAATGGTAAATTAAAAAGATTTGGTAAATTAAGAGATTTAGAGATAAAAAGTATATATATACAAAATATAAAAAAAATTATAAAATCAAAACTCCAATATATATATATATATATATATATATATATATATATATANTATATATATATATAACTATATATTTAAGAGTATTCTTAAGAAAATTTTCCTTGCTTATTATATTTATTTATGCGAAATGTTGGATCTAAAGGTTTAGTACCTTACGATTCAGAATTAGAACGTACTATTAGAAAATTTCAAAAACAACAAAAAGAAATTAAAATTTTTAACAAAATGGTGAATAACTTAGATATCCAAATAAATGAAAATCAACAAAGTCCTTTAAAAAATTATGTTAATCCAACGACAGATGAACTTCACTTAACTATTCAAAATCCTAATAATGCTTCTAATTCATTTAAGCTTAAACCTATTATTATCCAAATGGTACAAAATAATCAGTTTCAAGGAACACCTACGGAAGATCCTAGGTTACATCTTGCTAGTTTTGTTGAGATTTATGCAACTTTTAAATATAACGGAGTGTCTAATGATGTTGTTAGGCTTACACTTTTTTCCTTTTTCATTAAGGGATAAATTCAAAGTTTGGTTAAATTCATTAGTTCCTAGATCTATCAAAACTTGGGTAGAACTATCACAAAAATTCTTGGCTAAATATTTTCCACCCTCGAAAATCACTAGGGTTAGAAACGATATTACATCTTTTTGTCAGTTTCAAGGGGAATCAATATATAAAGCCTGGGAAAGATTTAAGGATCTCCTTAGAAAATTTCCACACCATGCTTTACCAGATTGGTTAATAATTCAAACTTTTTACAATGGAATAGTAGGATCACTTAGATCTATTATAGATGCTTTTGCAGGTGGATCTTTAATGTCAAAACCTTTTGATGAAACATACTCTTTAATAGAAGAAATGGCTACTAATAATTTTTAAAGGCCCTCTGAATGGGTAAATCCTAAGAGAGAGCTCGTATTCATGAATCTGATGCAATGTCTATTTTAGCATCTCAAATTGCTGCTATATCAAAAAATATTGATCAAATTGGAGTGGACTATTCTCAAATTCCACCAGTATAGAGGAAAATTCAGTAGGGCAGATAATTAATACTCAATCATCTTATAAAACTTTGAATGCTAGAAATTATTGAAATAACAATCCTTATTCTAATTATTACTATCCTAGATGGAAAAATCACCCTTTTTTTAGTTGGAATAATTTTAAAAATTCAATGAAAGACTTTTTAGTATTAGATATGGGGGAAGATAAAGAGATTCCTATTATTTTGGGAAGACCATTTCTTGCAATAGGGAGAGCTGTGATAGATATGCAAAAAGGAGAATTAATAACCAGAGTTAATAATCAAGAAGTAAAATTTAATATTGCAAAAGCTATGAAATATCTTGTAATAGAAAGAGACAATGAATGTTTTAAGATGGAAGTCACTGATTATCTAAGTAATGAGCAAATTAAGAAAGAGGTTAAAGAAAAGTTAAAGTAAGAAGAATTTAGTGACAATGAGAATGAAATAAAAGAAAAAAATTTAGATTATATTCAGGACAAATTTGAAACTTTAGATTTGTTGGAAAATGATAATAAAATCTTATTCCTTCAAGTAGTGAACCACATGAACTTGAACTGAAAGTATTATCTGCTCATTTAAATATGTCTTTTTAGGAGATTCATCTATAATGCCTGTTATCGTATCTTCTGTGTGAACTGAAATTTAAGAATAAAAATTAATAAAAATGTTAAAAAGATATAAAAAGGCTTTTGGATGGACTTTAGCAGACATTAAAGGAATTAGTCCTTCAATTTGTATGCACAAAATTTTATTAGATGAATAATACAAACCTAAATGTGATCCTCAGAGGAGATTAAACCCAATAATGAAAGAAGTTATTAAAAAAGTAATTTTAAAATGGTTAGATGCTGAAATTTAATATCTTATTTCAGATAGTTCTTGAATGAGCCCAATTCACTGTGTTCGAAAGAAAGGAGGAGTGATCTTTCAAGTAAATGAGAAAAATGAATTAATTTAAATAAGATAAGTTACAGGTTGGCAAATTTGTATAGACTATAGAAAATTAAACTTAGCCACCAAGAAAGATCACTTTCCTTTCTAGACCAAATGTTGGATAGATTGGCTGGAAACAAATATTTTTTCTTTTTAGATGGATATACCAGTTATCATTATATTGTAATTACTCCTGAGGATCAAGAGAAGACAACATTTACATGCTGTTATGAAATATTTACTTTTCGTAGAATGTCTTTTGGACTATGCAATGCACTTACCACATTTTAAAGATGTATGATGTCAATACTTAGCAATTTGATTAAACATGGAATGAAAGTATTTATGGATGATTTCTCTGTGTTCAGGACTTCATTTAAATTATGCTTAAATGATTTATAAAAATTTCTAAAATTATGTGGAAAAATCAACCTGGTATTAAACCGGGAAAAATGTCAATTTATGGTTGCAAGTGGAATTGTACTTAGGCATAAAATTTCCAAAAATGGCATGGAAGTAGATCTTGCAAAAATTCAAGCTATTAAAAAATTACCACCACTGACTCCAGTCAGAGGGGTAAAAATTTTTCTAGGACATGCTGGTTTCTACATGCGTTATATAAAGGATTTTTCAAAAATAACCAACCCATTATGCCAACTTTTAGAGAAAAAGATACAAAATTTGAATTTAATGAGAAATGAATTAAAGCATTTGAATTATTAGAAGAGAAATTAATCACTGCACCTATAATAGTACCACCTGATTAGGAAAAACCATTTAAAATTATGTGTGGTGTAGGTGATTATGCTATTGGAGCTGTTTTAGGACAAAGACACAAAAGAGTTTTTAAAGTAATATATTATGCTAGTAAAACTCCAAATGATGCTCAAATTAACTACACTACTACTGAAAGAGAGTTACTCACTATTGTTTATGACTTTAATAAATTTAGACCTTACTTAATTGGAACTAAATGTATAGTGCATACAAATCATTCTGCTATTAAATACTTGATGCAAAAGAAGGAAGCTAAACCAAGAATAATTAGATGGATACTTCTATTTCAAGAGTTTGATTTTACCGTAGTTGATAGAAGGGAAATGAAAGTCAAATAACCGATCATTTGTTTGGACTAGAAAAAGAAGTATTAACTAATTTTGTAACTTAAATTTTAGAGAAATTCCTTGATGATCAATTATAAAGTATTGATGAAATTCATACACTGTGGTATGTCGTTATAGTAAATTATATTGTAAGTGACTACCACCAAATATTAAGATTCAACAATTAAAAAAATTTATATACGATTCAAAATTCTATTTTTGGGATGACCCATATTTATATAAACAATGTAAAGATCTAATTATTAGAAGGTGTGTGCCTTATGAAGAAACTCAACAAATAATTGAAATATTTCATGATTATGATTTTGGAGGATATTTTGAAACAAATAGAACTGCATATAAAATTTTGCAAGTTGGTTTTTATTGGCCTACTTTTTTTAGAGATGTTAATGAGTATATTAAAGCATGCGATAAATGGCAGCGAGAGGAAATATTTCTAGAAGAAATTAAATGCCTCTAAATTACACATTGAAAGTTGAAATTTTTATGTTTAGGGATTAAAATTTATGAGACCCTTTATGCTATCATTTTGAAACTTATATGTATTACTTGTTATTGATTATATGTCAAAATGAATTAAAGTTGTTGTTGTACCTAAATGTGATGCTCGGAGTGTTTTTTAAATTTTAAAAAAAAACATTTTTATAAGATATGGAATGCCGAGAGTAATTATTACAGAAAGAGGATCCCATTTTAGAAATAAGAGAATCAATAAATCGATAAAAAAATATGATATTATGCATATATTATCTATTGCTTATCATTCTCAGACTAGCGGTCTAGCAGAAATATCGAATCATGCAATAAAATGAATTTTAGAAAAAGCTATAAATCCTTATAAATTGGATTGGGCTGCTAAATTAGATACTGCATTTTGGGTATATAGAACTGCTTATAAGTCTCCTATAAGAATGTCCCCATATAAACTTATTTTTGGAAAAACATGCCACTTACCAGTAGAATTGGAGCATAAAGCATTTTGGATTTTTAAAGAATTTAATTTTAATCTAAAAGATGCTGATGAGAAAAACTATTGCAACTGAATGAACTTGAGGAGATCAGAAATGAAACATATGATAATGCAAAAATCTATAAGGTGAAAATGAAAATATGGCATAATCGAAAGATTATTAATAGGAAGTTTGAACCTAGACAAGAAATTCTATTATTTCATACAAGATTGAGATTATGTTCAGGCAAACTGAAATCTAGATGATTATAACAATTTAAAGTTATTAAAGTCTATCATTTTGGAACACTTGTTATTAAGGATCCTAAAACTGGATAGATATTTAATGTTAATGGCCATCGATAGAAATAACATTATACGACACATACCACAATTTTAAAAAAAGTTTTAATGTTAAGTCAACCCAACTAAACAAATAGTATGACGGGCTAATGACGTTAAACCAAGCGCTTTGTGGGAGGCAACCCATATATATATATATATATATATATATA
>JXCR01147042.1:0-11766 GCA_002079205.1 Phalaenopsis hybrid cultivar | reverse complement strand
ATATATATATATATATATATTGGGTGAAGAAGTTGTTGTTGACTCCCTACATGTTAGAATAATAAGTGAATATATAGTGCAGGTAAGAAACTAGGGACTCTTTTATGGTCCAATACAAGAACCCAAGAACTCCCCAAAAGTCCAAAAGAACATTCACCAAAAAAGGAAAAGTACAATGACTCAATAAAAGGAAAAAAGAAGGATAAAAGACAGCTACACCAAAGATACTCATTTGTCCAGATATGCAATTTTGAAGTGGGGGACCTCCAGGATGTCACCTGGCAGCAGATATTGAAGAGCTGAGGGGGGGGGGGTTTATAGCAACATCAGTCTCTTTAGAATGATCCAAGCTAGGCCAGCCAATTTGCAGACTGATTTCCTTCCCTGTAGATGAATGTGAAATGGATTTGTAACTTACTACTAAGATCTCTGATTTTATTTATCCAATATAAGTAGTGCAAAGGAGATCCCTTTTCATCATTTAGAAGTTGAATAACTGCAGCAGAATCAACCTCCAACCAAAGCTTATACCAATTAGCCTTACTAGCAAGGTCTATTGCCCAATACACAATATTAAGTTCTGTCTCAGTGGCATCAGAGGCCATTACTGGGTGTAGAAGTACAATAGACACTTACCCAAGTGATTTCTGTAAATTTCTCCCACTCCAGCTCCATTTTTTGTAAAGCTTCCATCAGTATTGATCTTCACTATAAGATGTTGTGGAGTTTCCTTGTAGACTCTAATTACTTGAATAGGGTCTGGCTTATCAGAAGAGTAGGATTTAGAGACATTAAGGAATTTTTCCCATTTGATCATCTTTTGAAGGTAAGCTAGACTGTTTCTTGCAGTTTTGCCAAAATTTGGGATGACATTATCAAACATTGCCTTTTTTCTTTCCATCCAAATGAACCAAGCAGTAATGAAAGGAATAGTAGCATATTTTCTCTTATGCCAAATCAGCCAACAATTGACAAGCCTATCCTAGTTAAGATCTTTCTCATCAATAATCAATTGATTCAGAAGTTAATTCCATACCTGCTGAGCAAAGTTACATTCAAAGAATAAGTGGGCCAAAGATTCCTCATCTTTCTCAGATAACAAACATTTAGAGGGACCCCTCAATCCCTTTAACTTAAGAATGTCATCAGTAGGGATCATCTTATGGAAAATTCTCCAATAGAGAAAAGACATAGAAGGGGATAGGAATTTGTTCCAAATAGTATCTCCCCAGGGTATTTGCTCCCAACTGAAACTTTTTGAGTAGATGGCTTTGGTAAGGCTTTGATGAGAAGTTGTCTGCCACAAAATTTTATCAGCTATGCTTCTATTAAACTTTATACCAGCCACATTGGTAATAGAATGAGGTTGCAAAATATTGGATAGCTTAATTAGCGAGCACTCATCACCATCCCAGCAATCAACCACTTTCAAATCAATATTATAGGCATTGATAATAAGGGATAACCAATCTTTTGGACACCAATTATCAAGCCAAAACTTAATATCGCCTTTACCCAATCCCTAACTGTAAGTGTTTTCAGCAATATGTCTGATTTTCAGCATTTTCACCCAAATTTTAGAATCCCCAGTTTTCCTGAGAACCAGTATGAGATGCTTATATATTAGGAAAAAATAGTATTTTTAAGTCCTACACAATTTTATATATCATAAATTAAGACAAATATTTGTATTGGAAGAAAATTTAGAATCAAATTGAACAAAAAATTTCAGATGCAAATTTGACCTCTGGCGCCGACGGCTCCCGCCTAAAGGACCATGGCACTGACAGTGCCATCGGGAGCGCCGAGAGTGCCCCGAGCATTTTCGACGTACTAAACTATTTTGGCAGACTTTGGTGGGATTGCATGGCTTATAATAACCGCTGAGAGGTGTTTTTAAAGTCCTAAAAATAGCCTTGGACATCTAGAAACTTTCTAATATCAAATTGCATGGCTTACAGTTCCAGAAATACTTTAAGGTATTTAGTTTTCAATAGAATAAAGTGGAGTTTTCAATAGAAGAAAGTTTATCAGCTTTGACACACAGAGATAGTACGACAAAGTCATCATGACGAAGAGACTTATCAAAGAGAGAGGCTTTGTAAATCATGGAGTGAGTAATCCAAGTTCAAAGATCGAGAAAATCATTTTACAGAGGCATTGAGAGGTTCTGTGCTACACTACCACTGTAGTTGTAGTACTCGTAGTAAAGGAGTTTTATGCTAACTTACATGGAGTTACCAAAGGAGTTTTCTTCGTTTCATGTAAGGCTGTATCATTTACTCCGACTCAAATTAATGATTTGTATAGGATAGAAAATGTTTCAATCTATCATTATACAAATTTTATCCCAATGTAAGATATGATGAAAGAAGTATATAATTTTCTGATGGATGAACATGATAATTGGGAAATCAAAGATAAGGGATACGTCAATTTCTTTGTTTTGCTGCTTAATCTAATTTCAAAACAATGACATTTTGTTCATATCAGTAAAACTACTACCTACCATGAAGATTAGTAGAGTTACAAAAGAAAGTGTCATTTTAAACTATTGCATTCAAATGGAAAGGGTCCATTGATGTACGGTCAATTATTTTTAAATTTGTTGCGGGTATTATTATGAATGGGTTAATATATGGACTTGAGCATCCTTCTACAATTTTATTACTTTGCAGCCAATCTCAAGCTCTATATGAAAGTTGGGAAAAAGTTTCACTACCTTGGGAGCCCATGATTCCTATTGATGAAAATTATATAGGGAATGGAAATGAAGCATTAGATTGTATTTTGGATCATTCATCACATGCTTCACACCATTGATTCCACCATTTGTTTGAAGTTCAATAATCTTGAAGAAGAGAATGAAAAAAATAGAAAGAGAAATATAGAGTATTGCGAATGCAATAGGAAATCTTAACTAACTTTTTTATCTCCTAGATTAGAGAATGAAGGAGAACTTTGACCATACTGGGACACTTGAAGCAGGATTGGTATAAATGTTCAAGAAAATGGATGGATCAATGAAAATTTGACTGATCAATTCCTATACCAACCCTTCTATAATTTGTATGTCCATTACCAGTCTATGGGAGATATTAGAGGAGGAGAAAGTACTGAAGATGAGGTAGATTAATTGAAGAAGTTAGACTCTCTACTATTTTAAAATACTTATGTTTTAATGTAATTGTGTGGATTTGATTTACTTTACTTTTCTTTTGAACTTTGATTATGTGTATAGTTTTCTATCAGTGTTCTAGTGTTGTGGCTTGATTTCGACGCTGAGTTATAATTTAGTTTGTTTTAAGGATGTGAAAATGTGATTAGAAAAATGTATTTGTAAAAAGTGTATTTTCATATATAAAAGTTGGTTTGGTGTTGTTTATGAAAATATTTGTTTATGAATTATTTTTAGATGAAAATTAGTGTTCAAAAAGACTAAATAAACTTCGGAGTAAATTAAGAAAAAATTGAATTTGAGAAAAAAAATCAAAATATGAGTTTTTAGCCACCGGCGCCGGCGTGGGCGCCGAAAGCGCCCTTGACCCAAACACCCTTAAAATTCACGATTTGCACAGTGAAACACTATTTTTACTCCTTGAGTCACCTTCAACCTCTGGTTTTTGCACCTAGGGCTTGCTATTGCTTGAATTTGAGGTGATTTTATGATAAAAAAAGTTTGGATTTCATTTTCTATAGGTAAGAGCTACACTTTGAATTCAAATTTTTTTTTTCACCAAAGATTTATCTTACATTACCGAGATCCAAAGTTTTTAGATGATTTTGGAAGATTTTGAGAAAATCCTTTGATGAAGAACTCTTACTTAATAGATTTAAGTTTAAAATGTTTCACATTATGATTTTTGGAATTTTTGGAAATTTATTTGGATTTTATCAAATTTTTGTAGATTTACCACGGAACCTAGAATGAGCAAAAGAAAGAGAAAGGTAGATTTTGATGTTCAAAAGTTTGTCAACTATAAGACCAACTTTTGCTTCAATAGTCTACTTTCAACTAAAAAAGCTTTTCTGGATTGAGGATTTTAAAATCTGGGAGAAGAAGTTGAGAGATTAATCAATGCTCGGCAGTGGGAGAATTTTTACTACTTTACTACCAAGGTGATTATTGGTATATTGATTGAGTTCTATGCTAATTTTAAGGAGACTTATGAAGACTATGTGTTTGTTCGTGGGAAAATGGTAGAGTTTACTCCAAAGAAGATTAATGAATTTTACCAGTTGGAAGATGTGTATAGCTACTAGTACAAATCATTTTCTACTACGAATGAGACCTTGGATGAGTTTATTTATTTTCTTGCTGATGGAAGAGGAACCTGGAAGGTGAAGAATGGAGTTAAGATAAACTTCTCTATTTCTATGTTAAATGTAGGATATAAGGCCGGACACTATTTTAATTCTGGAAGAACGATACAAAAAAATCATCATAGTGAGGTTACAAGGGATAGAGCCATCTTGAACTTCTGTATCCAACAGATGAAAAGGATAGATGTAGGCTCTATTATTTATAAGAACACTAGATTTTGCTTTTAGAGAAACTACTAGAGGTTTAGTACACCCTGCCCTGATCTTCACACTATGTGAACAAAAAGGAGTTGATTATAGACTATATGAGGAGAGGATTGAACCTCTAAAACCTATTGGGCTTACCAATATAAAGACTTATGAATCTCATGTTGGATTGATATAAGGAAGTAGGATACAAGATATTCCTTCTACTTCAGGTACTTCTAGTACCTCTACTATCCAAGAACTTATGGAACAAATGTTGATCCACAGGGAGATATTTTGAGAATGGATCATAAAATGGAAAATATGGAGGACATAAATGATCACTTTGATGATTTGATAAGATAAAAGTTTGAATTTGATGATGCTTATGATAATGCAATGGTCAGAAGTGTAAAGGGTGACCACTTAGTTCAATTTCCTACTCACCCTGTTTTTACTTCATATCAGCAGTAGAATTTGGATGTGGAAGAAGAAGAAGAAGACAATGATTGGTGATGCTTTAGTTTGATTTTTGTTTAGTTTATGTTTAATTGTACTTTATTGTTGAGACTGTTTGTTTGTGGATTGTGATGCTTTATTTGGTTGTATGCTGTGTTGTGAACTTTAGATATGTGAAACTGTTGGAAGTTATTAGCTTTTAGTTCTTTTTTGGATGTACTTGTAATTAACTCTTTCTCAGCAAATTTTTATACGTATTTTGTGTTATTTAATTTTTTAAGTCTTGTGGCTTTTCATATAAGCACCTACAATATTTCAGAGTTAAATTTCAAATTAGAACCTTTAACAGATATGTATTTTCTTCATGTATTAAATGTTTTCTTTCACCCTTTATTTCTCAGTTTTTCATGTAAAATCTTTTGAAAATTTAAGTTTGGGGGAAAGAAAAATTCCCTTTTAGAGTAAAAAACTTTATTTTATTTGTCCTCAATTAGTTATATTTTCAACATATTTTAAAAGTTTAACATAACCTTTGGTATTAGAGGGTAACTTTACATAATTATATCTATGTTTCTAAATAAATAGTAAGCATAAGTAAAAAATTTTAAATAAAAAAGGTTAATTTTAGAGATTAAAATATTTGGTATGATAGAATAAGACTATGTTTTTTCTATTTTAAGAAATGGATTTTATATTTTTGAAATATTAAAAATCTTAGAGATTCATGTAAGAAGAAAAGATTAAAACTTTATGAAAAATCTTATATAAATTTATAAAGTGAAGGAATGAGAGAAGTTTTTAACTTTAAGAAAAGGATAGCAAAGTTTTAAATCATTAAAGGCTATCCAGATATAATAATCCTCACATAAAAAAAAGAAAAAGAAAAGAAAAGAAAAAGGATTGAAAATGATTTTGAAAAAGAAAAGAAAAAGAAAAGAAAATAAAAGAGTAGAAAAGGATGTGAGGAGAAGCTTGAGGAGATGCCTATTTAAAAATTTGCTTCACTTGAATCAACTTAATAAAGAAGGCTTGGGTACATTTTCTAAACTTATATTTTAGTATTAGCATATTTACTAGTAAAGTTTCATGAAGTTCTTTTTCATATGGATATTCTAAGTGGATTTAATATGAATAATTTGCAATTTTCTCTGAAAAGAATAGAGAATAAAAAATCACAGACTTAACTGCTAAATATTATTATACCTTTAGTGTTAACTAGAGTTATTTTGAATTTTTCTTAAGTGATGCTATTATATTTAATAAACTAAGATATGGAAATCTAGAAGTTAAAATCTTTACCATGAGTTATATTTTTATGTAGTAAAAGAGTTACTTGAGAACAAGTAACAGTTAAGTTTGGGAGATACACTAAAAATATATGCATTTTTAGACCCATATTTTATACTCATTTTTGGTGATATTGCAGTTTAATGGAAGGTATTTTTTATGTTTTATTGCAGGTTGTTAATTTTGAGGACTTGGAGAAAAAAGGATGCAAAAAGGATGAAATTTTGAGTCAAAATGGAGAAGTTAAAAAAACTTTCAGCGCCGACTGTTTGACAGAGAAGAAGGAATTAAATGATTGGCCTCAGGCACCGATAGCGTCAGTGTCAATGCAAGCCCAGTTTATAAAAGATTCAACAAATTTTGATGCTTTTTGAAGAGTTTTTGATGCACCTATTGGAGAATCGATCTATGCTCTATTTAGGGCCGAAATTTGATTAGAAACCCCCCCCCTCGCACCATTTTGAATTCTTCCACTCATTTTAGTTTATCTCTTCACACACCTTCATTCCACGCCATTCCACACCATTAATTAGTTATTGTTTTGATAGTTTTGAATTTTTGTAGTGAGTTTAAGTGTGAATTCTTCTCTAAGAAGTGTTGGAGAGGAATAGGAGTGAGAGATTTCTTCTTCCTACATTTCTTAAGAGACGCTACAAAGGATTTGGTTTGAGAAAGAGTTTCAGATAAGTGTTGTTTGTTTATATTTCTTGTATGAAATTTCTTTTATATATGAAATTTTTGTTTTGTTGTATCTTTCTCGTGAAGTCTGAGTAGTTTCATTTATCTTTCTCTCTACTCTGAGATATGGTGAAAAGAAGAGATAATGTGGATGTGCCAATGTTAAAATTTAAAGTAAATTGTGATGGTTTCTTAACTCCACTTTTAATTTACTTTTTGATCTGGCCAATTGAATTGTTAAAATATATTGTGAAACATATTATCTGAGAAATGGAGTATGAGTTCTACAACAGAGTGAGAATCACATTTAAGTCTATGAAGGAATATTTCCTTCATGGAATTAAGTGCAAATAAATAAGTAAATATACTTTGTTGGGCAAAGAATTAGAGATATCTTGGGTGACAGACTAAAAATCCCCAATTCAATCTTAGTGTTTAAAAACTAAAGCAAAAGTTAGCCTTCATGGGAAGGGAAGTGGGAGCTTTGGTGTGGGAGCCAGTATCCTCCTAGCATAGCCACAGATTTAGGGGTTAAACGTAAGATTAGCCAATGATTTTCTATAACACTAAATCAGGGTAATGAATTAAAATTGCTCCTATTTGGCACAATACATACTTAAACTATTTATTTCATCTCATTTCACCAAAAACTCATTGTAGTGGGAAAGATTTTTTTTCATATTAGAAAACTTCATCACATAAACATAGTTTAGTAGTTTTTAATTTTAAACCCTGCTTTTACATTCTACTTGTAGTTAATAATTTAGCTTTTATAGTATCTTAAACATTTGAAATTAGAGACAGTAATTTCATTTGATTTCTGCGAGTTTCCTAGTTAATTTATTATTTCAATTTTAAACCTTCCCCATGGGATTGATTTAGGACTTAAAAAGAAATTCTTATATTACTTGATAACAATATGAATACTTGCGTAGAATACTGACTTTAAGTGTTGAACATTATTATTAATAAAGTACCACTTCAAGTTTTTGGCACTATTGTAAAGCAAAGTCAACTTTATAAATTTTACACAACTACATTTAAGCAAATCTACATCACATGCCTTGCAGGTCTTCAAGACTATTTAAACTATAGATTAGCCAATATTTTTTATAGCATATCTAGTAAGGATAAAGAATATTATTGCTCATATTTGGCACAACATATTTAGCATACTTCCATAACAGAATTTCTATATTTATCACTCATTCATAATAAGAAAAAAGATATTTTATTTATATTGTCTTCATCTTGCAAGTATTTTAGTTAAGTTAATTAGTTGCTTATTTTATTTTCAATCAACAAAAATTACAAAAAGAATCAAACTTTCATTCTTATTTTAGTATCTTAAGTTTAATTAAGAATATTTTGTTAAGTAAAATTTTGTTATCTAAATCTAGCTCAATTTGTGAGTTCGATATTCGAGACTTAATCAAAAAGTTCTATATTACTTGATACGTATACTTGCGTAGTATCACATATTGAAATTATATAACTGCATTCTTATTTTCTTCATAGTGAAAGATTTACCTAGTTTTTACTTTGGATCAAGTTTTTGGTTTTGTCATAAATTAAGAATAATTATTAAGGAAATTAATCATATAATCACATACATCGGATTTTACATCTACATATATAGAAAATCGGGATCAGTGAGCTATTATAAGGACACCCCACAAAGTTCAATAACATGTTATGTATGACAAAACCCTTTTTTTGGATCTGCTTGATGAACTACGTAGCCATCATGGACTCCACCACTCCTCAATAATGACAACAAAAGTGGTGCTAACAATAACTCTCTACATTTTATCACTTAATGAATCAATGAGAGAAGCGATAGAGAGATTCCAGATTTCATCAAAGATAATTAGCAGGTATTTCTCAATGGGTTTGAAAGCTCTTATCAGTTTTTCCACAAGGATAATTAAGCCAAAGGATCCAGCATTCAAGACAACTCCAAAAAAAATGGCAAATAGCCCGCACTATATGTCATTCTCTAAGGTAATTCTTATTATTACATTTCATTCATATGTCAAAACAAGTTAAGTGACAATCACAGCTTTAACTGATCCGAGAGGACTGTATTGGAGTGATTGATGGAACTCACACAGATGCAAAAGGTCGTACATATTGGATGATGTGGATCAACAACACAAAAAGTGATGGTAGTATGTGACTTTAACATGTGTTTTACCTTTGTGATGGCTGGTTGAGAAGGTTGTGCGCATGATAGTCGTATTTTGCTTATGCAACAAGAAACAGAAGACATAGCTTCCCTCACCCACTTCTAGGTTTGTTAAGCTATATATCACATTCATTTTTTTCAATAATTTATTAATAATTATGGTTTTTGACTAGGTAAATATTACTTGGTCTATGCTGGATATCCCTTATAGAGGGTGTATCTAAAGTCATTTCCAAATACGAAATATCACATTCCAGATTTTGAGAGATCCAGCAATAGTCATTATTGCAGGAAGGAAATTTTAAACAAAAGGCACTCTTCCTTACGTGATGTAATTAAAAGAATGTTTGAAGTGTGGAAGAATACATGAGTCATACTGCATGATATTCTGACATATTGATACACCTAAAATATATAGTCCTTATGTACAGATTTGTATACCTATTTGTTAACCTCACTTTTGGTTGAGGTTCAATTTTTTTCTTTAGTTTCCTAAGGTCTAGCCATAAGAATTTTCTGTTGACTATTCTTAGGAAGCTAGAAAAGGATCCCTCAACACTAGCAATTCTAAACTCTTCCTTGCTCAACTTGAGGTTCCACATATTGGTCATAACCTCTAGCAATTAGCAGGTGGGGTCGGTATGGAGGATCTCAAGAGGAGTTCCCCATAGAAATGTTTGACCTTAGGGTTTACCCTTAGTGTTGGTCTGGAGTTAGCTTACTACACTCATTATCACCTTTATCCACTCACAACCTTGAGACCCTAACTTGTAAACTTTGATTCCTTGATCTTTTGGGGGACACATGTAGATGGTCCCCTAGACCTACTAGCCCTAGGCTACGGTTTAGCTAAGACCAACACATAGAGGACCCAAATGGGGATTTGATTGGTCTATACCTCATGTAAGGTGGTTGACATCCTAATTCTACCAAAGTTTTTAATTTGGCCTTTTACCCCCAAACCTAACCAAATTACCTAAACACCCTCAAACCCGAAATTTGGCCAAAAATTCCAATTTCAACCAACAACAGCAACAACAACAAAGCCTTAATCCCACTACGTGGGATCGGCCACTTGAATCATTTTTCTCTATTGCGTCCTATTTAGTGTCATATTTTTATTTAGTTCTAATAAACTAAGATCATTTTTAATACAATAAGCCCAAGTCTTCCTAGGTCTACCTCTGCCTTTCTTAACACAAGTCGAATCTAAAACATCTACTCTCCTAATCGGATNTTTCTTAACACAAGTCGAATCTAAAACATCTACTCTCCTAATCGGATCATCTAATGGTTGACGTTTAGTATGACCAAACCATCTAAGATGACTTTCTCTAATTTTTTCTGTAATAGGAGCTACACCAACTTTATCATGGATATTTCTCCAATATTGTCTCTAAGTGTAAAGCCACTCATCCACCTAATCATTCTCATCTCGGCAACACTTAAACTTGTATTATGCTTCTCTTTTAAAGGCCAACATTCAGTGTACACGGATATATTCATTTCGCATTTTGTCTCTAAGTGTAAAGCCACTCATCCACCTAATCATCACGGATATATTCATTTTGCATTTTGTCTCTAAGTGTAATGCCACTCATCCACCTAATCATTCTCATATATTCATTCTGCATTTTGTCTCTAAGTGTAAAGCCACTCATCCACCTAATCATTCTCAATTATTCATTTCGCATTTTGTCTCTAAGTGTAACACCACTCATCCACCTAATCATTCTCATATCTTTCATTCCGCATTTTGTCTCTAAGTGTCCAGCCACTCATCCACCTAATCATTCTCATCTTGGCAAACACTTAACTTATTATTATGCTTCTCTACAGGAGCTACACCAACCCTATCACGAATATATTCATTCCGCATTTTGTCTCTACGTGTAAATCACTCATCCACCTAATCATTCTCATCTCGACAACACTTAACTTATTATTATGCTTCTCTTTTGATCCACCTAATCATTCTCATCTCGGCAACACTTAACTTATTATTATGCTTCTCTTTTAAAGGTTAATCATTCTCATCTCGACAACACTTAACTTATTATTATGCTTCTCTTTTAAAGGCCAACATGATCATTCTCATCTCGGCAACACTTAACTTATTATTATGTTTCTCTTTTAAAGGCCAACATTCGTCATTCTCATCTTGGCAACACTTAACTTATTATTATGCTTCTCTTTTAAAGATCAACATTCAGCGCCATAGAGCATTGCAGGTCTCACCACCGTCTTATAAAATTTTCCTTTCAGTGTTCAGCGCCATAGAGCATTGCAGGTCTCACCACCTTCTTATAAAATTTTCCTTTCAATCTAAGTAACCATTTCTATCACACAAAAGGCTATTTCACATTTTGTCTCTAAGTGTAAAGCCACTCATCCACCTAATCATTCTCATCCCGACAACACCTTAAACTTGTTTTATGCTTCTCTTTTACAGGCCAACATTCAGCGCCATAGAGCATTGCAGGTCTCACCACCGTCCTATATTCTCTTTTTAAAGGCCAACATTCAGCGCCATAGAGCATTGCAGGTCTCACCACCATCTTATAAAATTTTTCTTTCAGTCTTAGCGATACCTTTCTATCACACAAAAGGCCCGAAGCATTCCTTCACTTCAACCAACCAACTTG
>JXCR01147040.1:1224-23915 GCA_002079205.1 Phalaenopsis hybrid cultivar | reverse complement strand
CACCATGCCCCCAGGATTGAGAAAAGCCCTCTCCCAAATCAACTTTCTATTCTCAAGGACAGCTTTATATCTAAATTGAGCTTTTATATTGGAAAATTTCTCCGAATCAAACTCAAAGCTTCCTTGTCCTTGCTTGGTTTTAGGAGCCATAATCTATAAATAATTCTAAAAAATTTCACATAAATTCCAAATAATTTTCTTAAACTCCCAACAAAAATTTTTTAAAGTAAAAAACTTTCTACCATGGATTCATCACTCATTTCTTCTAAAAAAAGAAGAAACTTTCGGCACATGAACAATGTGAGAAGTATCCATTGTGAAAAGAAAAAAAATTGCATTAAAGTGAAGCTCTTACCTTCAGAAGATCAAATCCAAAGTTTTTGAGTCAAGAAATCACTTCAAAATCCAAGATTTGAGATGCCCTAGAAAGCCTCTACGGTGTTTTTCAGGAAATCATGGAAGAAGAAGATGATGTCTTAGGTAAAAAATCTGGTTTTAAACACCAATTTTTTGTCCAAGTGACCGGCGTGTAGGCGCCAAGCTCTCAGTATTTTGGCGCCTAGGTGCCAGATTTCAACGTCTAGGCGTCAGTGCCCATATTTTGGTTTTTCATTTTTTTGTTAAATTTCAACAACAAGCAATGCACACCAAGGCACTATGAAGCCTAACAAGCCAAATTCAACATGTTTAGACAACTTCAAACACCTAAGTTTTACATACACAAACAATCACTTATTTTTAAATAAAAATCCAATCCCCATACAAACACTAATGCATGACACTCATAATCTTAAAACACAAATTTTGAAATAACTCACAGCTTCTTAAGCATTCAAACACTCTAAATACTGTAAAGCCTTTAAACACACCACAAATCTAATGTTAAATCAAAACCAAACATTTTCAAACACACAACACAACAAAATGCACATAAAAAATCTACTACAAAAAATCACTCCAATTTTTCATCAACCTCACTATCCACTTCTCTAATATGTCCAAGCAATTGATGCACATATAAGTTATAGAAGGGATGGTTCAAGAAGTCCTCAAAATGTTCTTTGATCCAGGCATTGTTCTTATACATCTGAACTTGTGCATCATGGAATACGATAGTATGATCCGATTGTTGTTCATTTGTCAATCCAGATGATCAAATTGATCAGTTATATTGCTGATATAGTTTAGAATCAATGACATGTCCTTTTTTATATTCCCCACTTCTTACAAGATACTTGACAAACTATTAGCAAATCAAGATGCAGATGATGAGGAAGGGCGTGAAGATTGATCCATATAAGAACTTCGTCCATGCGCCATATAAAGATCGATGTTGTCACACCTCAAGATAGACTGGTCCATGGGCTTTCAGGGAAGAAGTATCTTCTCCCAACTATCATTAGGGATCTGTGCTTGACTACATAGTGAGAAAATAATTGCAGGATGTCCAAGCTCACTATTTGATCCATTGAGTGTTGCAACTCTAATGATGGATTTATAAATAAGTGCCCCCACATCAATAGGTCTTCACGTCTTAATACAATAATTGAGGATTACACTTTCCTTTATTTTTTCCTTGATGTTTATGGTAGGAAGTAATTTGATAGAAATGAAGAAGTGACGAGGCATAGATGATGAATTTAATCTTATTGCAAAAAACTAACCTTGAAATTTCTTCTACCAACATTCATCAGTGTCCATAAGGAACTGAAGTTCTCAGTCAAATTGTCTCTAGTTAGAGTAAAGTTAGCAAATTCACAATTTAGCATGCCATCCTCTAAGGAAAACCTATTAATTCTTGTAGGAGTGAAAGGTACCAACTTACTTTGAACATATAACAATCCTTGATTTAATCAAGGTAGATTTGCATAGAGCTCCTTTACAATAGAGATCACAACAACAACAGTGGTGCAGCAAAAAACTTCCCAATCTCTTTGTGCAATAATTGCCTCTATCTGACCTCCAGGCATGATGAATCCACTTTTTTTATCAACTTCTTCTTCACTAATGTCATATTATGAAGTCTTTGTGCTTCTTTACTTATGAACTTCTTATAATCATAAACTCCAAGAGTTGGACTTACCAAAGCATTGCAATCCATGATTCTTTTCATTTAGTGAGATCTCAAGACTTCTATCACTCTTAAATCTTATAAAATGGTAAAAAAAAATAATCTGAAGTATTTGAGGGTTTAAAAAGAAAAAAACTATAAAAAACCTCAAAACTGATTCATTTTGTGAACCTGTAACTGTGGCGGGCCCGATTTAGTCGCCTAGGTGCCTGGCTCTCTGTCTTCTAGCACCTAGGCGCCAGATTTTGGCACCTAGGCATCAGTGCACAATAAAGAATTTGTTCGCCAAAAGTCCAAATACACATCTTAACCTCCCCTAAGTTTTGAATTAGATCATTTTAAGTAGAAACAACATATGTTAGACTCTTAAATTCAATCAAGCAAAAACACACAAACAAATCTAAAACAGCTGAACTCAATTCATTCTGAAAACTATGGGTTGCCTCACACAAAGTGCTTGGTTTAGCATCGTCAGCTCTACATATCCACATTTTACTCAAATTGACCAAACATTAAGATTTCATTAGATATAAATCTATTTCTATCAAAGTAAGGTTTCAACCTATGTCCATTCACTTTGAAAATTTTATCATTTTTTGGATTCTTGATATCCACAACATCGTAAGGATAAACTTTTATTACAATGAAATTTATCAACTATGGGTTGTAGAAATTTAAACTTTTATTACAATGAAGTTGTATTTTCTATTTCTTATCGCAGATGCAAAAATACGACTGTCATGTGTACTGTATTCCAAACTAGCCATTACAAAAGTAAAACACATGTTGAAATTACATACGACTATCACATTCTGTGTCGGTGATCCACATCAATCTTCTCATTATTGGACACACGTGCATCATCATGTGTGTGCATCCAAGTGTGTTCCATCGATCGCTTCAATACAGTTCTGAAAATTTTAAAAAAGATATGATAACCACACTAATTCAATTTCACTTATGAATTTATTGAGTGCAAAATATATACCTTAAAGAATGACATGTAACACGGGTCATTTAAAACCTTTGTTGGAGTTCTCTCGGATGTTGGATCCTCTGATTTAATAATTTGTGCTGACAAACTAATAAAAGCCTTCAACCCCACTGTGAAATATCTATTGATAGTCTCAGATGAATGTTGAAATCGCTTCATCGCTCTTCTCATTGATTCATTATGTGATAAAATGTGGAGGGTAATTACTAATACATTTATGGTTTCCATTCTCGAGAACTCATGAAATCCATGGTTCCTATGTAGTTCATCAAACAGATTCATAAATATAGGCTGTCATACAAAACATGTTGTTGAATATTGTACAGTATCGTTGTAGTAGCTCCCCAATTCATTCATCACCAAATGTAAGTAGACGTCTTGCAAGAAATTCGATCAACTTATGAGTTGTAGTACTCATATAACATACAAACTTCTGTCGCAATTTTTCTTCCGTGCCTCTCTTTTGCGATTCTATGCTTAAGAACTACTCTATACAGGCAATAAATGTGACTTATCGCATTAAAAAAATATCAAAAGTGAAATCACAAAGCGTACAATAAGAAGAAATAAATATATAATGAAAAATAGTTTCTCTCACAAAAAAAAATAGCCAACTCAAACATTTGATAAAACTACATGAAAATAATCCGAGCGGTACAATAATAACTGCAAAAAATTAAATGTCCCTTCTGACAAAAAAGAAACACAGACAGTTGACCCCGTCAGGGGCTATCTTCATGATAATCTGTCTACGGGTTAGGATTTTCAGCAACTTCAAGGAGTTCAGACATAAAGACATGTTCTCATAGATTTTGGGATTGTCTCCAGAACTAGGACAAAGTCGTCTACCGAGTTCTCATTTGAAGACCCAGGCTTACTAGTGCATGAGGCCATCTGTTTTGATATCTGGCTTCTGATGAAAGCATCTTTTTTTTTCTTTTTCTCTATCCTATGATGCTTTGACTTGCATGTGGACTCCAGTTCATTTTGGTTTGGGCTCGAGCCTCTATCAGAGCCAGTGACGTGCTCGACATCCCAATCCTTTGGCTTGCCTCCAAATTCCTGTTTACTAGGGGTCTAGGCACGACTCTCCGTTGCCATAACCCCACCATACATGCATTCCAAATTTTCTTCTAGATCATGGTCATTTCCACAGAATTTGAATTTCTTGACGGCTGGCACTGCCTTTCCATTCCCCCAAAGTATCAATAGTGCGTTTGAGTGGATCCCAACCCAAACCCATTAATTCCTGTTTTAATCCCTTCCATAATTTCCAATCATTAGCTGATTTTACTTGTTCTTAAGTTGCAACCTATCGTACTCCCATCCTATCATTTCTTTGAACTTCTTCATAATATTCAGCCACCATTCCTTGTTAAAATAGATGGTGAGTTTATTTCCCATCTCAACATTCTTAAGACAGAGGTCGCAAAATATGAGTTTGGCTTCCCTACCCCACCTTTTTGAAGAGCTGACTTCTACAACCCAACCATCTAGACTTCAATTTCCCAAGAAATAATTTCAATCTTGAATTGTCTAGTAAAACTTCTTGTCCAAGTTTTAAATCTTTTCTTAAAATCTTTTGATCATGCCATAATTTCAAATTTTCTTTATAAATACTTACATTTTCATAAGATTCATTTCTGATTTCCTCAAGCTCATTCAATTGCAATAATCATCTCTCACCAGCATATTTGAAGTTATAATTAAATTCTTTGATAGCCCAATAAGCTTTATGTTCCAATTCTACTGGTAAGTGACGAGTCTTTCAAAATATGAGTTTTAATGGGGTCATTCCTATAGAAGTATTATATGTCGTCCTATAAGCCCAAAATGCTTCATCCAGTCTATCAAAATAATCCATCTTATTATGATTTGTAGTTTTCTCTAAAATAATTTTAATTTATCGGTCGGACAAATCCGCTGGACCGCTGGTCTAGCATGATAAGCAATGACAATTCTATGTCTAATAGCATATTTTTTCAATAAAGTTAGCTTATTCCTGAAATGACTTCTCCCATTTGTAATTATTACTCTCGTCATCCCAAATCTACTAAAAATATTTCTTATTAAAATTTTGCAATACTTTGAGCTTCACATCGAGGTAAAGCTACTTCTATCCACCTTAAAACATAGTCCGCCGCAACTAATATGTATATATTTCCAAAAAAAATGGTATAAATGAACCTATAAATTCTAAACCTTAAAAATCAAAAATTTCAACATCTAAAGTAACATTGAGGGGCATTTCATTTTTTCTAGAGATATTGCCTACCCACTGGGATTAATCACATGTTTTTACATAAGTATTAAAATCTCTAAATATTGTAAACCAATAAAATTTAGATTGTAAAATTTATGTGCAGTTTTATCAATCCCAAAATGTCCCCCAAAACTAGAATCATGACATTTCTGAATATTTTTTTTGAGTTTCTTCCATAGGTACACATTTTCTAATAATTTGATCCTTACATTATTTATATATATATATGAGTCATTCCAGAAGTAAGATCTTGCATTATGCTTAAATTTACTTTATTCTAGGTATGTCAAACCATAGGGTAAAGTGTGACTAACTATGTAATTAACCATGTCAGCATACCATTGAACACGTCCTTCAGTTATATTATATAATTTTTCATCAAAAAAATATTCATTAATTTCTTTTTAAATTTAATATGAATTTTCAAGTTCAAGCCTAGATAGATGTTCAACAATCTGATTATCAGTTCCCTTCCTATCTACTACCTCAAAATCAGATTCTTGCATCAGAAGGACTCATCTGATTAACCTTGGTTTTGCATCCTTCTTCAACATCAGATATTTAATAACAAAGTGATTTGTATGCACTATACATTTAGTTCCAATAAGATAAGACCTAAATTTGTCAAAGGCATATACTATTGCTAATAACTCTTTTTTTGTAGTAGTATAATTAATTTTAGCTTCATTAGGAGTTTTACTAGTATAATATATTACTTTGAAAATTTTATCATATTTTTGCCCCAAAACAGCCATAATAGCATAATCACTTGCATTACACATCAACTCAAATGGTTTCCCCCAATCAGGTGAAATAATACTAGAAGGGGTGATTAATTTTCTTTTAATAACTTGAAGGCATTTAGGCACTCCTGATTAAAATCAAATAAGACATCTTTTTCTAAAAGTTGGCATAAAGGCTTAATAATTTTTGAAAAATCTCTAATGTGTCACCTGTATAGACACTTCTAACTCCTTTCACTATAGTGGGAGGAGGTAGTTTAACAATAACTAGAATTTTTTATGAATCTACTTTCGTACTATTTTCAGAAATTTTATGTCCAAGTACAATTCCTCCTACAATCACAAATTGGCATTTCTTCCAATTGAGAACTAGATTTGTCTCTTCACAAAGTTTTACTACTTTTTCTAAATGGTTTAAACATGATTCAAATAAAGTAATAATCACTAAAAAGTCATCCATAAAAACTTCTATTCCTTTCTCAATAAAATTGCAAAAAAATGATCGGTAAACATCTTTGAAAAGTTGTAGGTTCATTGCATAATCCAAAGGGCATCCTTCTAAAAGAAAAAAATTCTCATAATGAATTGTGAATGTGGTATTTTATTGATCCCTAGAAGCTATAGAAATTTGGTGATAACCGGTATATCCATCAAAAAAATAGAAATAAATGTGCCCCGCTAGCCTATATAACATTTGATTGACAAAGGTAAAGGAAAGTGATCCTTCCTAGTGGTGAGGTTTAGCTTTCTATAATCAATGCAGATTCGCCAGCCAATGACTTATCAAGTAGGCATTAATTCATTATTTTCATTAACAGATACAGTCACTTCTTCTTTCTTAGGAACACAGTGGATAAGACTAACCCAAGCACTCTCCGAAATATGATAAATAATTCCAGGAACCTAACCATTTTATAATTTCTTTCTTAATAACTTCTTTTATTATAGGGCTCAGTCTCCTTTGACGATCAGCCCTTGATGTATAATTCTCTTCCATTAAAATGTGATGCATACAAATTGAAGGATTGATTCCTTTAATATAAGCTATCGTCTATCCAAAAGCTTTTTTATAATTATTTAAAATTTCTATTAATTTATGTTCTTGATCTTCAGTCAGGTCTGAGGATATTATAACAGCTAATGTACATGAGTTTCTTAGAAAAGCATACTTTAAATGCATAGGTTGAACTTTCATCTTTGGTTCAGGCAGTTTTTCCATTGAAAGACTAAAAGATTTGGTGTTTTCACTCGTATCCAACAACTCAAAATTTTCATGAACATAATTTGTATCCTCATTAATCTTTTCATCTTTCAAATCAATATTTTCTTCAATCTCAATTTCTTGTTTTTCCAACTTATCTTCATAATGTTCCTTGAAATGGCTTATGCTCAGTTGATCGATAAGTTCCATTCTAAAACATTCATCCTTTATTTTCTTTGTTGGATGTTTCATTGATTTTTATATATTAGATGTCACTTCTTGATCATTAAATCTCATAATTAACTCACATTTTTGCACATCTATCTTAGCTCTTTCAGTAACAAGAAAAGGTCCCCTAAAATGAGTGGGATCTTTTTATCTTCCTCCATATCTAATATAATGAAATCAATAGAAAAGATAAATTTATCCACCTTTACTAACACATCTTCTATAATCATTTTTAGGTAAGTAATTGATTGATCAGCTAACTAAAGAGTTACAGAAGTGGGAGAAATCTCTCCCAAGTCCAACAATTAAAAAATAGATAGAGGACTAAGGTTAATGCTAGCCTCTAAATCAGATAAAGCTTTCCTATAAAATCTATCTCCCATTACACATGGAATAGTAAAGCTACCAGGATCTTTTAGTTTCTGAGGATGTTTCTTCTGAATTTTTGCACTACACTCTTCTCATTATCTATAAACTTCCTCTTATTAAGAATATTCTTCATAAACTTTACATAGCTCGGCATTTGTTCTAGAGCTTCAATAAATGAAACATTAATAGTTAACTACTTAAATAATTCCAAAAACTTTGAAAATTATTTACCCAACTTCTGTTTTCGAGGTCCCTGAGGAAATGGAGATGGTGGTCGTTCTAAATTGATAATCATTAGAGAAATAGGTTTTTCTAGGTCTTGAGGAATATCTTCATCAGACATTTCAACTTCTTTTCTCAGTTTCACAACTTCAATCTCCTTCTAAACTCTCGTCCCCAATTCTCCTCCACTTCTTAATTGGAAAATTTTAACCTATTCTTTGTTCTGGTCTTTAGGATTAACTTCAGTATTACTAGGAAGACTTATCTGAGACTTATTGCTAAGGATACTAGCAAATTATCCCAATTGATTTTTCATATTTCTAAGTATTGCACCCTGACTTTGTAATTGATTTTTCATATGTAACACCAATTCTTCTATTGACAACTTCTTCTCGTTAATTTGTTGACTACTATTAAATCCAATTTACTAATGGGTTCATTTGATTATTTCCTCATTGCTAGTTAGTTCCACTAGATTTGTTATTCTAGTTAGAGTTGGGATGGTTTTTCTAACATGGGTTGTAATTGTTAGAATAGGGATTATTAGGTTTATTGTTAATTGCATTCAAAGTCTAAAATGTTGGAATGTTGGAATCAATCAATTGTATAAATGAATTTTCTTCAATCACTTAAGGTGTTTGAGATAAATTCATTCATGATTGATCTAACTTTATTGATATTGCATCTACTTGAGATGTTAACATAGAAATAGAGTCAGAATCATGAACACTGGCTATTCTTTTAGGATTTACCCATCTAGAAGGATATTAAAAATTATTTGTAGGCATTTCTTCAATTAAAGAATATGCTCCATCAAAAATTTTTGACATTAATGATCCGCTAGCAACAACATCAATAATAGATATCACAGGTCCAACTAACCCATTTTAAAATGCTTAAATTATTAACCAATCAGACAAAGAAGGGTGTTGACAGTTCCTAAGAGATTGTTTAAGGCACTCCCTAGCCTTGTATATTGATTCCCCTTCAAACTAACAAAAAGATGTAATATTATTTCTAAGCTTAGCAGTTTTTGATGTTGGAAAATACTTAGATAAGAATTTCTGTGCCATGTCTCTCAAAGTTCTAATAGATCCAGGTCCTAATGAGTTTAACCACATTTTAGTTTTATCCCTTAAGGAAAAAGGAAAAAGTCTAAGTCTAACATCATTGAAGACACCATTATACTGAAATATAGCACAAAGCTCTAAGAAACTTGCAAGATGTAAGTTAGAATCTTCAGATGGAGTTCCCTCAAATTAATTATTTTGTACCATCTAAATGTTAGCAGGTTTTTATTCAAATGTATTAGCTTCTATGGTAGGAGTTTGTATACTTTGATGAATTTCATCTACCATAGGGTTAGCATAATCTCTTAATGGTTTTGATACATTCTCAACAACTTGATTTTCTAAATTATTATGTATAGTATTTGTCATTTCTTGGAAATTATGAATTTATTTTTATTTTCTAATTTTGCTAATAGTTCGCTCTAACTCAGAATCATAAGGTACTAAACCTACAGATCCTGCAATACACAAACACTTTTTAAAGATGAATAATAAAACAAGTAGAACATACTAACTAAAACAATAAATATATATTTTTTTAATTTTAAATACAAGCATGTATATAAAAATAACACTATAATTTTTCTACAATTAAAAATTAATATTTTATTAAGTCAAAAAGGTTTTGTTGCTAAGTTTCCCATGACACCAAAAACTTGACCCAACCCGCAGTTATGCAATTATTAAATTTCAAAGATACTACCAAAAGCTTAACCTAATTTATATTTAGCAGCTAGTGTACAAAATCAAATATTATATAAAGATGATAAAAATGATTTACATGCTAGGGGTACTACACAAGTATGCGTATTATTTCAAGTAATATAGCATTTTCTTTAAAAATCCTAGTATCAATCTCACAATAAAAAAGCCAAAAATCTTATACAATTGACTTTAATAAAAAGCTATTATTAACTACATAAAAACTTATATAAGAAATGATCATAAGTTTTTGAGAAATATCTAATCATATATTATTAAAGGAATGCTAATATGCTAAGCAAATTTAAATGTAAATGCAAGTTTATTTAAAAAGGGTTTTAAAAATGCAAATTTATCTCTACTTTAAACTAATAATGTATGAAGAGTGCAAATTTGTATAAAACCTCCTTCCCTTGCAATGAGTTTATAATTAGTGTAGAAAAATAATTTTAACATATACTAAGGTATTATGTCAAATAAAAGTAACTATATTCGTTACCCTCGATCAAGTGTATGAAAAACATTGACTAATCCAGAGTTTGGTCCCTAAACACGTGGTTAAGCTAAGAGGATACTAGCTCTCACTCTGGAGTTCCCACTTTACCTCCTCTGAGGGATAATATGTCGTTGTAGTTTCCAAACATATGGACCAAATTGGGGATTTTAGTCTGCACCCTAAAATCTCCAATTTTACGCTCATCAAATATAATTTCCCTATTTATTTACACTTAACCTCAAGGACTACATTCTCATCCATGAGAATAAATGTGATTCTTACTATGTTGGAACATAGCCCATAACAATGGGTCACTACATTTTACAACACATTTTAACAAATCAATTGACCAGATTGACAAGTAAATGAAACATAGAGTTTGAATCAATACAATTTATGGAATTGTAAAAGCACTTCTACTAAACTAAATTCCTACACACATATTCCTCATTGCATGGAGAAAGACAAAGGAAACTACTCAAATATCTTGGGAAAGAAATAATAGCAGATGGATTTATAGAAAATTAAGAGTTTACAAGATAAGACAAGACAAAGTAAAATAAACAAAGTACACAACTTGTCTTAAACTCTTTCCCAAGAAATCCTTCAAGTTCCTTTGAATCACTCACTCTCATTACAATTCACTCTAAAATTACTTGGAATCTGTAGTGAAGAAGATATCTCTCACTTCAACTCTTCTCCTCTTAATCACAACAAGCCTTCAAGACCATCTCCTCTCAAGGAAGAATCCACTTCTCTACAATAGACTCTCTTTTCTTCCTCCAAAATGTCTCTCCTTTGAACCTCCAGATGTATCTTTAAATAGATCTCTCAAAATCCCCAAGAGTCTTTTCAAACACCTCTTCAAGTAGATCTCGATATTGTCTGGTTCCTACGAGCCATATCAACATTTGCGTTTTTGCTTTGTTTGACTCCAATTTTCTCCATTTCTGCTTCATTTGCTCCATTTACTCTATTTAGTGTACCCACAACTAAAACCATCAAAAATAACTTTCATTAAAGTGAAATATCATTATAAATAGGCATTATGTGTACAAATAAAAGCAACATATTTTAGGCATGTCACCTAGTTTGCGCTATTGGCCACCATGGCCATGGCTATAAGTAAGACCACCCTCACGACCAAAGAAAGGGTTTCCTAAAAAACCTTAACATAATTATACCAAAATTTTCCCAAACTTTCTAGCAACCTTGCAAAGCCCATCTCCTCCATTCTCCAGCCAACATTTCCACTGCCTTGGCTTAATTTCCCCACTGAAAATTAGGAGCNTTAAAGTGAAATATCATTATAAATAGGCATTATGTGTACAAATAAAAGCAACATATTTTAGGCATGTCACCTAGTTTGCGCTATTGGCCACCATGGCCATGGCTATAAGTAAGACCACCCTCACGGCCAAAGAAAGGGTTTCCTAAAAAACCTTAACATAATTATGCCAAATTCTCCCAAACTTTCTAGCAACCTTGCAAAGCCCATCTCCTCCATTCTCCAGCCAAAATTTCCACTGCCTTGGCTTAATTTCCCCACTAAAAATTAGGAGATTTCATGGACATCCCTCAAACTCAATCAAAACTCCCAATTAAATCACTCTTGAGATTCACCAGAGCATGTGAGGAATTTCCCCACTAAAGTCCCTATCCCTATAGCCCTTTAATCTAGTTCAAGACCCACCCATGCCACCCCTAGATTGNACTCCCAATTAAATCACTCTTGAGATTCACCAGAGCATGTGAGGAATTTCCCCACTAAAGTCCCTATCCCTAGTGCCCTTTAATCTAGTTCAAGACCCACCCATGTCACCCCTAGATTAAGCTCATACTCAGATCCAACCCCACATCAAATTAGCACTTTGAAGAGGTTCACCAGCTCACAACAAAGCTCAGGAACAAATCCAATTGAGGCTACACCTCTTGGGCAAAGGTATGGATTAAAACACCCAAATTTGCCATCGATTTGGGCTTTTATGAANAACAAAGCTCAGGAACAAATCCAATTGAGGCTACACCTCTTGGGCAAAGGTATGGATTAAAACACCCAAATTCGCCATCGATTTGGGTTTTTATGCTGAAAAGTTTAATTTAATGTACATGCAACCTTATGGATGGGTTCGTCTCTCCTAGATGAAGCTTTAGGAATAAATCTTGCATGATTTGGTTGATAATATAGAGAGAAATTAGGGTTAGAAAATGTGTGGCTCTTGAGTTAAGACATTTGTGGATGATGACAAGGATCAGTCTGATAGTGTGTGTATCAGACGGACTACCCAATTTGCGCTAGACAAAGGAGGTGCTTGGAAATGCAGAGCCACGTGACAATTGACGTGGATGGTGGCGTCAAACTAGAGCTCGCCACTTGGAAAGCTTGGAGCATATAAGGTTGCGGTGATGCTGACTCAAATAAGTAGAAAAAAGGGTATTTTTAGATTTAAATAAATTACAAAAACTTTAAAAATGCATCACTTGGTGTAGAGAAATGATAAAAAATAAAATAAAAATACCCCAGTGCTCAANGCTGAAAAGTTTAATTTAATGTACATGCAACCTTATGGATGGGTTCGTCTCTCCTAGATGAAGCTTTAGGAACAAATCTTCCATGATTTGGTTGATAATATAGAGAGAAACTAGGGTTAGAAAATGTGTGGCTCTTGAGTTAAGACATTTGTGGATGATGACAAGGATTAGTCTGATAGTGTGTGTATCAGACGGACTAACCAATTTGCGCTAGACAAAGGAGGTGCTTGGGAACGCAGAGCCACGTGACAATTGTCGTGGATGGTGGCGTCAAACTAGAGCTCGCCACTTGGAAAGCTTGGAGCATACAAGGTTGCGGTGACGCTGACTCGGATAAGTAGAAAAAAAGGGTATTTTAGATTTAAATAAATTACGAAAACTTTAAAAATGCATCAATTGGTGTAAAAAATGATAAAAAATAAAATAAAAATACCCCAGTGCTCAGTGAACAAAGAAAAATAATGTAGATGAAAAATTAAAAATATTTTCTTAATTTTTATTTTTTAATTAATTAAATACTAAAAAATATTTAAATCATAAATAATTAAGTGTAAATCATAAAAATATGAAATTTGGGGGACTCATTTCTCACATGCTTAGGGATGTTCTCTGATTTTTCTAAAGTTAGGGAACATTCTTAACATGGAAAATCCTAATTTTTAAGGTAAATCATCATTATTTGCTTAAAATAATTATAAAAAAAATAAATATAAAAAGAATTATAAAAATGAGTTTGGTAGGTTCACTGTAGTAAGAGGAACCTAGGAAAAATAAAAATGGAATTTTAAAATTAAGAAAAATATCAAAAAATAGAAAAAACACAAAATAATTCAAATAATTACCAAATTTGGTCCAATTGAAGTTTAACATATCATGAAGCTCCTGTAAAAATCCTAAGGCCATTAAAATTATTTTTGATATAAAAATGAGATTTCTAAATAAATTTAATTTTTTGTTTAAAATAATTATATAAATGAAAAGAAAAATAATAAAATTATGAAAAGTGATTTTGAGTGATCCTTGTGACCAGGGGCACTCAAGAAAAATAAAATTGGTGTTAAAATAAATAGTTCATTTTTGAGCTAATTTTCAATTTAAAAATAATAAAAAAATAATTAAAAATCACAAAAATACAGAAAATGCACCAACAAGTCACAAATTGTTCCCTGGTCACTTGGGATAATTTAAAGTATTTTTTTCTAACTTTCCTAATACAATAATGTATTTTTAAATACTAAAAATGTAGTTTGCTTGATTTTGCATCAAAATAATTACAATAAATAAAATAATAATCATAAAAGATGAAAATTTTATTTCTTTGAGTTCTCTTAGCTTAGAGAGATTAAAGAAAAATATAATAAGTAATTTTTGAAATTAAACTATATTTTTTATTTAATCACTAAAATCAACAAATAATTATAATAATTAATTTATAATTAAAAAATTCATGAAATTTAGTATAAATGGTCCTCTAACCTAGGTGGACTTCCAATAATTTTTCTAAGGACAGAAACTTCACTTTGATTAATTAAATGAATTAACATTGAAAATTCTTATTTTTAAGTAAAAATAATTATAATAAATAAGTAAAAATTAGAGAATCATTATATTACCTCTGATGTTTTAATTGACCCATGAGTGGGTTTCCAAGAAAATTTCAAAGTCATTTAAGTTGAATTTAATGATTTATGAAGTGGAGAGCCCTAGGGGCAAAATGGTAATTATGGGATTTTGATGCTCTAATTAAGTTTTAGGTTAAGTTAAAGGGTAAATGATTAATGTTGATTACAATGAATCCTCTTAGATGTTTGAAACATAAGGGTTTAAGAGGTAGAAACCAACTCACAAATTTTGTACAACAAGGGTAAAAATGTAATTTTTTTTTAAATTGTTGTGACTTAGAAGTTAACTAAATTGATTGATCCTAAGGTAGTGTGCTTGAGCTAGGAAGATGATAACTTGCTCATTTGAAGACCCTAATCGGTGATTAATGTAACTCTTTAATTAAAATTAAATCCGCTTAATTTAATATCTTTGATTATTGCAAATTTGCCATAAAAACTTGACTTAGGGTCTTAGTAGTGAATTAGGGCTGATTTAAATTTGCTTAACAAGGTTAAAAAAAAAAAAAACTTATTTAATCATGAATACCTTCAAAGCACTGCAAGCCCATTTTTAATCTTGAGTCCAATATCTTTAATGACTTGAACTTGCCCTTAAGGGCATCCTCTTACATAACTCTTAAACAAAAATTAAGTGAATGTCTAAGTACCCCTCTCATGAGATAATTAAAACATCAAGGTTCATTGAGCATAGGAAAAATTAGTTCTCATTGAATCTAAATTTAACTTCAGATGATTAATTGAACAACATAATAAGTTCAAATGAACTCAAAATAGTTCAAGGAGTTTTAAAAGTTGTTTAAGGTTATGTCCCGAACATTTTTATGATCTTTCGGATATTTTGAAGGACAACTGAACTTAGTATGCTCTATTCAAAAACCTCATTCTTAAAACTTTTAGGGACCCACTAAGTTATGTCTTGGGACCCGATAATTCACCCAAATCAATAAAAATAGCATACACTACTTATCATAGATTAATTGACCTAATGCTCAAGTATTTATGTCTACTCTAAGGTATTTATATCCTTGTAGGAAATTGGGGATATTTGTTTTTACCACATATGGATCAATAGGCTTTTATAAGTTGACAAAAAAAAATATGTTGAGCTTTTCATACCTATTTTATACTATTTTTGATGATATTACACTTTAAAAAAAGATATTTTTTATGTTTTGTTGCACGAATGATGAATTAGGATCATTGGAGAAAAAAGATGCAAAAATGAGCAAATTTGGAGCAAAAAGGACCAAAATGTGAAGAAATGAACTCGAGCGCCGACGGCGAGATTTTCCTGAGACTCCAGAATTAATTCACTTAGAAGGCCCGCTGACGACACCCTCGAGACCGCTGATGGCGAGATCGGCGATTATGTCCAACCATGCTTTGGATGAGGACAAATTTTGGAGGGGTGCTTATGCAACTCTTGGGAAAGCTCATCCACAACTTTAAAAGAAGATTTTAGCCGAAAATTGAAGAGAGCCTGGAGGTCTTGGAGGTTAGAAAGGTTCCATTAGTGTGTAGAGAGTTTACTAGAGTGTCTAAATTGTGAAGAATTCTTCGAGAGATTGTAAGAGTGGAGGGAAAGTGAGAGATTTCTTCCTCCTTGCAGCTTTGAAGAGGAATTCTGTGTGCTATAAAGAAAAGAAGAGATTCAGAGGAACTTCGAGGATTTTTCTTGGGGAGAAATTAGAGATAAGTTTATTTACTTGTTTTAGTTTGTATGGCTTTGATTTTATATATGAATTTAATTTAGAGATAAGTTATTTACTTGTTGTAGTTTGTATGACTTTTATTTTATATATGAATTCCGAGTTTTGTTGTAGTCCCCATGAGTTCTGAGTAGTTTTCTCTGTCTTTCTCCTTGTCTCGAGATTTGTGAAATGGTTTTACTTGTTGTAGTTTGTATGACTTTCATTTTATATATGAATTCCGAGTTTTGTTGTGTTTTCCTTTGTTGTAGTTTGTATGACTTTGATTTTATATATGAATTCCGAGTTTTGTTGTGTTTTCCCATTACTTGTTATAGTTTGTATGGCTTTGATTTTACATATGAATTCCAAGTTGTGTTGTGCTTTCCCCATGTTCTGAGTAGTTTTCTCTGTCTTTCTCCTTGTCTTGAGATTTGTGAAATGGTGATTTGAATTATCTGAGTAGTTTTCTCTGTCTTTCTCCTTGTCTTGAGATTTGTGAAATGGTGATTTGAATTGATGTCTGTCTTTCTCCTTGTCTTGAGATTTGTGAAATGGTGATTTAAATTGGTGAAGCCATGAAATTGTTTAAGAAATTGTGATGATCTTTTAACTTTGATCTTAATTTACTTTCAATTTGGCCAATTGATTTGTTAAAATATGTTGAGTTTTACAACTAAAGTGAAGATTACATCCAAGATTCAGAGAGGTCAAAGCCCTTGGAAATTGAGTGCAAATAAATAGGAAAATAAAAATATCGGGCGTTGAATTGGAGATTTTAGAGTGACAGACTAAAATCCCCTATTCGGTCCTATCGTTTGGGTGCTGAAGTGTAGATGTTAGCCCTCAGGCGAGGGGAACGTGGGAGCTCCGAAGTGAGAGTCGGTATCCTCCCAGCCTAGCCGCAGGTTCAGTAAACAAGCATAGGATTAGTTAATGTTCTTTATGCCTCGACAAAAGGGTAAAGAATATGTATGCTCCTATTTGACACAATACAAATTAAACTGATTCATTTTATCCATTCACTATAATTCTTGACAAGGAGAAGGATGATTTCTTATATATTGAATATCACATTAAAAATCTCATTAGTATAATTAGTTATTTAAGAGTTATTAAGAAAATTACATATTTATTTCAATTGCCTATTAGTGACAGATAAACAAATTGAATTTCATTGTTGCGATAAAAGTATTGCTTTTCTAAAATCTTAGTTTGTATTTCTAATATTACTCCTTGTGGGATCAATATCTAGGACTCCATTAGAGCCCTATATTACTTGAGCGATACGTATAATTGCATTGATAAATGTGACTTTACAATTATTGAATATTTATTACATCCATCTTTATCAAATCTATAACTGTTATTAAGTTTTGATACAGTTGCTGAGGAATTAAATCTGTTAGCAGCAATATTAATTACTTATATTTTTAAGCATATATAAAGTCACTGTCAAGTTTTTTGCACCATTGTCGGTGAGTGAACAAACAAGAATCACAATTAGAGTAGCAGACAAATTATGATTATTAGAAAATTTTTTCTGGAATAGCAACTTATTTTCATATTTTAGTTAACTGTTTTACTGTGTACTGATTTCAATTTGTATGCGTAAATTTGGACCTGAAAATTTTTTNAAGTGTGACTTTACAATTATTGAATATTTATTACATCTATCTTTATCGAATCTATAACTGTTATTAAGTTTTGGTACACTTGTTGAGGAATTAAATCTGTTAGTAGCAATATTAATTACTTCGATTTTTAAGCATATATAAAGTCGCTGTCAAGTTTTTGGCACCATTGCGGGGGAGTGAGTAAACAAGAATCACAATTAGAGTAACGGACAAATTATGATTATTAGAAAATTTTTTCTAGAATAGCAACTTATTTTCATATTTTAGTTAGCTGTTTTACTGTGTACTGATTTCAATTTGTATGCGTAAAGTTGGACCTGAAAATCTTTTACCCTACGGTTCGGAATTAGAACGCACTTTTAGAAAAATTAGAAGATTGAGAAGAGAACCTAGAAATTCTGATATAATGGAAAACATAATGAACAATCAAGGATTAATGAGAAGAGAACCTAGAAATTCTGATTCAATGGAAAACAACATGAACAATCAAGGAATAGAACCCTAGAAATTGTGATACAATGGAAAACATTATGAACAATCAAGGAATAGAAAATGAACACCAATAGACCTCTACGAGATTATGCAAATCCTACAGCAGATGAAATTCACTTATCTACCCAAAACCCTGATGTAGCTGCTAATTCATTTGAGCTTAAGAGATTATGCAAATCCTACAGCAGATGAGATTCACTTATCTATCCAAAATCCTGATGTAGCTACTAATTCATTTGAGCTTAAACCTATATGCAAATCCTACAACAGATGAAATTCACTTATCTATCCAAAATCCTGATGTAGCTGCTAACTTATTTGAGCTTAAACCTGCTATTATCCAAATGGTACAAAATAATCAATTCGGAGGTACACCCAATGAAGATCTTAATTTACACCTCGCTAGTTTTTTAGAAATGTGTGCTACTTTTAAATATGACAGAGTTTCAAACGATGATGTTAGACTTAGACTTTTTCCTTTTTTACTGAAGGATAAGGCTAAGATGTGGTTAAATTCGTTAGCACCAGGATCTATTAGAACTTGGGGAGAACTTTCACAGAAATTTCTATCCAAATATTTCCCTCCATCCAAAACTGCTAAACTTAGAAATGACATAACATCATTCTGTCTAATTGATAGAGAGTCAATATATGAAGTTTGGGAGAGATTTAAAGATCTTCTTAGGAAATGCCCTCATCATTCGTTACCAGATTGGTTGATAATTCAAACTTTTTATAATGGATTAGTGGGATCACTTGGATCGATTATAGTTGTTGCGGCTGGTGGTTCTTTAATGTCAAAATATNATTATAGATGCTGCAGCTGGTGGTTCTTTAATGTGAAAATATTTTGATGAGGCTTATTCATTAATAGAAGAGATGGCTACCAACAATTTTCAATGGCCCTCTAAAACGGTAAATCCTAAAAGAGTAGCTAGTATCCATGATTCTGATGCGATATCTATGTTAGCTTCACAGATTGATGCAATATCAAAGAAACTAGATCATTATGGGATGAATTATTCTCCGACACCTCCTATGATGGAAGAGAATTCATCGGGGCAATTTATGGATGTTCAACCTTCATATGAGACTTTAAATGCTATTAATAGACCCAATAACCCTTATTCAAACTATTATAACCCAGGTTGGAAGAATCATCCAAATTTTAATTGGAATAACAATTCGTCTACAAATCAACAATGGACAAACAACCCAGTGAACCCATTAGGAAATTCATTCAACCCAAGAAATGTTAACTATAGACCTTCTTATCCTTCAGGATTTAACAGTAACACTTAAATTAAGGAAAAGAAGTTTTCTATGGAAGAGCTGATATTAAACAATTGCAGAATCAAGGAAATCAATTACAAATTCAAGAAAATCAATTACAAAATCAAGGAACTGCTATTAAGAATATTGAAAATCAATTAGGGCATATCGCTACTGCACTTAGTAACCAAACATTGGGAACTTTTCCTAGTACTATGGAACTAAATCCTAAAGATCAAAGAAAAGAACAGATAAAAGCGATACAGTTACGAAGTGGAAAAGAATTGGAAACAAGAGTACAGAAAGAAACAGAAACTAAAAAAGAGAAAGTGGATAACGAAAAAGAAAAGGATCATGAATACCCACATTTAGAATATCCACGTACATCAATGAAAATTACTGTGGAGAAACCTCCACCACTGTTTCATCAAAGATTGAAGCAACACAAACACAAAAAATAATTCTCCAAATTTTTAGAAATTTTTAAGAAGTTAACGGTAAAAATTCCCTTCGTAGAAGCTTTAGAGCAGATGCCCAATTATGTGAAATTTATGAAAGATATTATGAACAATAAAAGGAAGTTCACGGATAATGAAACTGTTGCACTTAGCAAAGAGTGTAGTGCAATTATTCAGAAAAAGCTTCCTGAAAAATTAAAAGATCTTGGGAGTTTCACTATACCGTGTGCTATTGGTGAAAAATTTTATGAAAGAGCTTTAGGTGATTTGGGAGCCAGCATTAATCTTATGCCTCCATCAATTTTCAAAAGATTAGGATTATGAGAAGTCTCACCTACTTCTGTAACTCTTCAATTAGCGGATCGTTCAGTTACATATCCTAAGGGAGTTATAGAAGATGTGTTAGTAAAAGTTGATAAATTTATCTTTCTTGTGGATTTCATTGTTTTAGATATGGAGGAAGATAAAGAAATAACTATCATTTTAGGGAGACCATTCTTAGCTGCTGGAAAAGCTATGATAGATGTTAAAAAAGGAGAAATAATTATGAGAGTTAACGATCAAGAAGTGATATTAACTAGATGTTCAAAAAGGAGAATTAAATATGAGAGTAAATTAGATGTTCAAAAAGGAGAATTAAATATGAGAGTAAATTATGAAATACCCTGCTGTTGAAAGAGATAATGAATGTTTTTGCATGGAAATTAGTGAACATCAATTGAATGAACATTTTAAAGAACTTTTTGAAGAGAAATAAAAATTTGAAGAGAGTGATGAAATTATTTTGGACGAATTAGAAAATGAAGAATTAGATTATGTTCAGGAAAGATTTGAGATGCTGGATATTACAGAAATTATGTTCAGGAAAGATTTGAGATGCTAGATATTACAGGAAATGCTGATAAGAATCTAGTTTCATCAATTATAAAACCACCTGAACTTGAGTTGAAAATATTGCCTAGCCACTTGAAGTATGTGTTTCTAGGAGACTCATCTACATTATCTGTTATTATATCTTTTCCTAGCCACTTGAAGTATGTATTTTTAGGAGACTCATCTACATTACCTATTATTATATCTTCTGCCTAGTCACTTGAAGTATGTATTTTTAGGAGACTCATTTACATTACATGTTATTATATCTTCATTTGAAGTATGTACTTTTGGGAGACTCATCTACATTACCTGTTATTATATCTTAAGAATTAAAAGAAGAAGTATGTATTTTTACGAGACTCATCTACATTACCCGTTATTATATCTTCAGAATTAAATGATTAAGTAAAGACTGTTAGATACATTGAAAAGATATAAGAAAGCTTTTGGTTGGACCTTAGCTGATTTTAAGGGAATCAGTACTTCGATCTGTATGCACAGAATTATATTAGATAAATAATATAATCCAAGAGTTGATCCACAAAAGAGATTAAATCCAATGATAAAAGAAGTAGTTAAGAAGGAAATTTTGAAATGGCTAGACACTGGAATTATATATCCTATTTCAGATAGTGCGTGGGTAAGTCCAATTCGTTGTGTTCCTAAGAAAGGAGGAGTGACCGTTGAATCAAAAGAAAATAATGAATTAATACCTATCCGACAATTTACTGGGTGGCGTATTTGCATTTATTATAGAAAATTAAATACTGTCACCAGGAAAGATCACTTCCCCTTACATATTTGCATTGATTATAGAAAATTAAACACTGCCACCAGGAAAGATCACTTCCCTTTCCCTTTCTTAGACCAAATAGTAGATAGACTTGTTGGGCACAAATATTTTTATTTTTTAGATGGATATACTAGACCAAATAGTAGATAGACTTGCTGGGCACAAATATTTTTATTTTTTAGATGGATATACCGATTATCATCAAATTCTTATTGCTCCTGAGGATCAAGAAAAGATAACATTTACTGNTGTGTGCTACTTTTAAATATGACAGAGTTTCAAACGATGCTGTTAGACTTAGACTTTTTCCTTTTTTACTGAAGGATAAGGCTAAATGTGGTTAAATTCGTTAGCACCAGAATCATTAGAACTTGAGGAGAACTTTCACAGAAATTTCTATCTAAATATTTCCCTCCATCCAAAACTACTAGAACTTGGGGAGAACTTTCACAAAAATTTCTATCCAAATATTTCCCTCCATCCAAAACTATTAAGAACTTGGGGAGAACTTTCACAGAAATTTCTATCCAAATATTTCCCTCCATCCAAAACTGCTGAACTTAGAAATGACATAACATCAAACTTGGGGAGAACTGTTACAGAAATTTCTATCCAAATATTTCCCTCCATCCAAAACTGCTAGAGGGGAGAACTGTCACAGAAATTTCTATCCAAATATTTCCCTCCATCCAAAACTGCTAAACTAAAAATGACCTTTCACAGAAATTTCTATCCAAATATTTCCCTCCATCCAAAACTGCTAAACTTAGAAATAACATAACATCACAGAAATTTTTATCCAAATATTTCCCTCCATCCAAAACTGCTAAACTTAGAAATGACATAACTTTGTTCTGCCAAATTGATAGAGAGTCAATATATGAAGTTGGGGAGAGATTTAAAGATCTTCTTAGGAAATTCCCTCATCATTCATTACCAGATTGGTTGATAATTCAAAC
>JXCR01147039.1:27162-68137 GCA_002079205.1 Phalaenopsis hybrid cultivar | reverse complement strand
ATAAAAACTTAATTTTTAATTATTTTTAATATTTAAAAATAATAAAAAATCATAAAAAATATCAAATCCATGGAAATGTTCTAAATTATTTCCTAAACACTTAAGAATCTTTGGAATATTTTTCCAAAGTTTAAAAATGAAGATATCTATTTTTAAACCTTAAAATGGTTTTTAAGGCTTAAAAATAGAATTTTCATCAAAATAATTCTAAAAAATCATATAAAAATCATAAAAATACAAAATAAATTTCTCTGGGTTCTCTGACCTTAGATAAATTTTCCAAAAATATAAAACATATTTTTCAACATATAAAATATTTTATTTTTATTAAAGTCCATTTTCCAAAAATATAAAACATATTTTTCAACATGTAAAATATTTTATTTTTATTAAAATCCCTCTGAGTTCTCTGACCTCAGAGAGATTTTCCAAAAATATGAAACATATTTTTCAACATATTAATATTTTATTTTTATTAAAGTCCCCAAAACTTCAATTAATTTTAATAAATCACAGCAACTTAAAATTTTATTTTTATTAAAATCCCCAAAACTTCAATTAATTCTAATAAATCACAGAAACTTTTTATTTTTATTAAAGTCCCTAAAACTTCAATTAATTTTAATAAATCACAGAAACTTTAAAAATTATGAAATTTTGGCCAAAGGACTTTCTAGTCTAGGGCTAGCTCACATAAAAATTTCAAATTTTTATTAAAGTCCCCAAAACTTCAATTAATTCTAATAAATCACAGAAACTTCAAAAAAATTATGAAATTTTGGCCAAAGGACTTTCTGGTCTAGGGCATTTTTATTAAAGTCCCCAAAACTTCAATTAATTTTAATAAATCACAGAAAATTCAAAAAATCTTTATTAAAGCCCCCATTCCAAAAATATAAAACATATTTTTCAACTTATAAAATATTTTATTTTTATTAAAATCCCCAGAAATTCAATTAATTTTAATAAATCACAGAAAATTCAAAAAATTATGAAATTTTGTCTAAATGATTTTCTGGTCTAGGGCTAGCTCATATAAAAATTTAAAGTGATTACAATTTCCTTTAATTTTCATATGATTATTGTTGAAACTGATTCTAAACTGCTCTATAAGATGTTAGTGAGTCTTATCCACCCCCTGGGATATTATCTATACGTTTAACCGAATACAGGGTTTATTGCTAATCACCAGCTGACTGCTAGATTAAGTTTTATTCATAGAGAAGGTAATTCCCCTACTGACTCGTTAGCCAGGTATGCAAGTGAAGTGCCTTCTGTTGGCTTATCCCCTTTATCTCCCTCTGGCATTTACTTATTGGTGACACTTTGGATACGCCATATGTTAGAACATAATCTGTTGTGCTCACTAAGGTCCCTCGTTTGGAATTTTGTTATGCTTTTGAATTTATCATCACTATTTATCTACACTATCTCCTTTGATGCCCACATTTTTTTCAGGAAGGACAGTCATTCAGATGGTTTCTCTTCTTTTGGTCTATCTTAACTGGATCTGGTTNCATACATAGGCTTTACACCAGAGCCAGAGGCTTCATCCCTAAGCTCTTTGGGATATAACAAAGGTGTGAAGACTCTCTGATTGAGGCTACACCTCTCAAAGCAAAGGTATAACTCACTTACTCTCCCGAGCCTTCGCGAGTTCTACATCTACAATGGCTTGATTTCATAACATGTTTACCATATAGATGTATTCGTCTCTTCAAGACGAACATTTTAAAAAAATAATCACTAAAATCCATTGAGAAATGAGAAAGATATTAAGATTTTAAGATGGACGCCTCTCGGTTAAAGCCATCGGGGACGATGAACGAATGCCGTCCATCCTCGCGTGTATTGAATGAACGGTGGAGATCAAGCTGGATGGTCATCCGGGACGATATGGCGCGACGCGTGGCAGCTGACTCAGAAGGCGGCGTCGAATAGGAGCGCGCCGCTTGGCTTTTCGACGGATCTGAGGATCAAGTCAGCCCNATTGATTAACCAATTGACCTAAAAATGACTTTCACCCTTCATGAAAGTTGTTCCTCATGGTATATAACACCAAATTCCATATTTAATTGGGTCAATTGATATGCCTAACCTAGTTCAAACACAAGATTTGGTCACATGCACCTTTTTGGACTTATGGTCAAATCTAAACCAATTGAGCTTGGTATGGTCAAATGAACCCTACCATAACTCATCCTAGACTCTAGGGTTGAGTTTAAAGCCAGCCATTAACCCATGGTTAACCTTGATATTTATCTCATGGGTAAAAATTTTAATTTTAATCTTTGAAAGGGATAATAAAGAGGTTAAATCAAGGACACATGTCCATACCCTATGGTGCCATTTTTACTAGGCATCATAAGCCTTAAGCATGATCCAAACCTTGGTTAGCCACCTTAACCCAAGCTAAAAGCTCAAAGCCGTGAGCCCCTACATGGCTAAAACCCAAACTCATGCCAAGAGGCCACCTCAGCCCAAATTGAGCTGAGAGCTCCTCTTTTTGACACCTAAGCAGTGGGGCTAACCTCTCAATTGGCCAGCCAAGCATTCCCATAGCCATTTTCTATAAAAATCCACCCCATGACCATGAATAANGGATCTGTGACATCCTCTAGTGTTTCCTCCTTTGGACTCCAAAACAAAATGTTCTAAATTTGAACCAATCTCTTTTCACACTTCTTAGTCCGATATCTTTGAAATGTCCTTATCATTTGAACTCCTTGAAGGTAATTTTTCTTGACTTTTATCGAGAGTATTCTTAGGTAACTTCTGTATTTGAACTCTTTGAAGATAATTTTTCTTGATTTTATTGAGAGTATTCTTAGGTAACTTCATTTGAACTCCTTAAAGATAATTTTTCTTGATTTTATTGAGAGTATTCTTAGGTAACTTCACAAATTTGAACCAATCCCATTCACACTTCTTAATCCAATATCTTTGAAATGTCCTTACCCTGAACCAATCCCATTCACATTTCTTAATACAGTATCTTTGAAATGTCCTTGCCATTTGAACTCCTTGAAGATAAGTTCTTGACTTTTATCGAGAGTATTCTTAGGTAACTTTTGTTACCTAAGATGTAATTAACTATTGGTCTTGACTTTTATCGAGAGTATTCTTAGGTAACTTTTGTTACCTAAGATGTAATTAACTATACTTGCCCCTATAGGAAGCTTTTCCCGAACCCAGCATAATATAAACCCTATTTAATTCCTTATACTTTTATCGAGAGTATTCTTAGGTAACTTCAGTTATCTAAGATGTAATTAACTATAGGGGCTGGCCCTTATAGGAAGCTTTTCCCGAACCCAGCATAATATAAACCCTATTTAATTCCTTATATTGATTGAGAGTATTCTTAAGTAACTTCTGTTATTTAAGATGTAATTAACTATAGGGGCTTGCCTCTATAAGTATTCTTAGGTAACTTTTGTTACCTAAGATGTAATTAACTATAGGGGCTTGCCCTTATAGGATGCTTTTCCCGAACGACTCCAAAACAAAATGTTCCAAATTTGAACCAATCCCCTTTCACACTTCTTAGTCAGATATTTTTGTGAATGTCCTTACCATTTGAACTCCTTGAAGATAATTTTTCTTGATTTTATTGAGAGTATTCTTAAGTATGAAAATGTTCCAAAATTTGAACCAATCCCCTTTCACACTTCTTAGTCCGATATCTTTGAAAAGCAACAAAATGTTCCAAAATTTGAACCAATCCCCTTTCAAACTTCTTAGTCCGATATCTTTGAAATATTAAATGTTTCAAATTTGAACCAATCCCCCTTCACACTTCTTAGTCCGATATCTTTGAGATGTATTTACCATTTGAACTCCTTGAAGATAATTTTTCTTGATTTTTATCGAGAGTATTCTTAGGTAACTTTTGTTACCTAAGATGTAATTAACTATAGGGGCTTCCTTTATCGAGAGTATTCTTAGGTAATTTCAGTTATCTAAGATGTAATTAACTATAGGGGCTTGCCCTTATAGGAAGCTTTTCCCAAACCCAGCATAATACAAACCCCCTTGAAGGTAATTTTTCTTGATTTTTATCGAGAGTATTCTTAGATAACTTTAGTTATCTAAGATTTAAAGGTAATTTTTCTTGACTTTTATCGAGAGTATTCATAGGTAACTTCAGTTATCTATGATGTAGGTATTTTTTCTTGATTTTTATCGAGAGTATTCTTAGGTAACTTCAGTTATCTAAGATGTATTAACTATAGGGGCTTGCCCTTATAGAAAGCTTTTCCCGAACCCAGCATAATATAAACCCTATATATAATTTTTCTTGATTTTTATCGAGAGTATTCTTAGGTAACTTCAGTTATCTAAGATGTAATACTTTGATATTTCTCCATCCAATATCTTTGAAATATCTTCACCATTTGAGTTCTTTGAAGATATTTCTTGACTTTTATCGAGAGTATTCTTAGGTAACTTTTGTTACCTAAGATGTAATTAACTATTTTGCCCCTATAGGAAGCTTTTCCCGAACCCAGCATAATATAAACCCTATTTAATTCCTTATACTTTTATCGAGAGTATTCTTAGGTAACTTCAGTTATCTAAGATGTAATTAACTATAGGGGCTGGCCCTTATAGGAAGCTTTTCCCGAACCCAGCATAATATAAACCCTATTTAATTCCTTATATTGCTTAGTCCATATCTTTGAAATGTCCTTACCATTTGAACTCCTTGAAGATAATTTTTCTTGACTTTTATCGAATATTCTTAGGTAACTTTTGTTACCTAAGATGTAATTAACTATAGGGGCTTGCCCTTATAGGATGCTTTTCCCGAACATTCTTAGGTAACTTCAGTTATCTAAGATGTAATTAACTATAGGGGCTTGCCCTTATAGGAACTTTCTTAAGTAACTTCTGTTACCTAAGATGTAATTAACTATAGGGGCTTGCCCTTATAGGAAGTTTGAAATGTCCTTACCATTTGAACTCCTTGAAGGTAATTTTTCTAGATTTTTATCGAGAGTATTATTTAAGTGTCCTTACCATTTGAATTCCTTGAAGATAATCTTCACACTTCTTAGTCCAATATCTTTGAAATGTCCTTACCATTTGAACTCCTTGAAGATAATTTTTCTTGATTTTTATCGAGAGTATTCTTAGGTAACTTCAGTTATCTAAGATGTAATAACTATAGGGGCTTGCCCTTATAGGAAGCTTTTCCCGAACCCAGCATAATATAAACCCTATTTAAATTTTCCTTGATTTCTATCGAGAGTATTGTTAGGTAACTTCAGTTATCTAAGATGTAATTAACTGTAGGGGCTTGCCCTTATAGGAAGCTTTTCCCGAACCCAGCATAATACAAACCCTATTTAATTTTGGTCTTGACTTTTATCGAGAGTATTCTTAGGTAACTTTTGTTACCTAAGATGTAATTAACTATACTTGCCCCTATAGGAAGCTTTTCCCGAACCCAGCATAATATAAACCCTATTTAATTCCTTATACTTTTATCGAGAGTATTCTTAGGTAACTTCAGTTATCTAAGATGTAATTAACTATAGGGGCTGGCCCTTATAGGAAGCTTTTCCCGAACCCAGCATAATATAAACCCTATTTAATTCCTTATATTGATTGAGAGTATTCTTAAGTAACTTCTGTTATTTAAGATGTAATTAACTATAGGGGCTTGCCTCAGTCTTCTTAGGTAACTTCAGTTATCTAAGATGTAATTAACTATAGGGGCTTGCCCTTATAGGAACTTTCTTAAGTAACTTCTGTTACCTAAGATGTAATTAACTATAGGGGCTTGCCCTTATAGGAAGTTTGAAATGTCCTTACCATTTGAACTCCTTGAAGGTAATTTTTCTAGATTTTTATCGAGAGTATTATTTAAGTATGAAAATGTTCCAAAATTTGAACCAATCCCCTTTCACACTTCTTAGTCCGATATCTTTGAAAAGCAACAAAATGTTCCAAAATTTGAACCAATCCCCTTTCAAACTTCTTAGTCCGATATCTTTGAAATATTAAATGTTTCAAATTTGAACCAATCCCCCTTCACACTTCTTAGTCCGATATCTTTGAGATGTATTTACCATTTGAACTCCTTGAAGGTAATTTTTCTTGACTTTTATCGAGAGTATTCAAAGTGTCCTTACCATTTGAACTCCTTAAAGATAATTTTTCTTGATTTTATTGAGAGTATTCTTAGGTAACTTCACAAATTTGAACCAATCCCATTCACACTTCTTAATCCAATATCTTTGAAATGTCCTTACCCAACAAAATGTTCCAAATTTGAACCAATCCCATTTGTACTCCTTAATACAATATCGGATAGCTTGGGAAATCACCGAAGTTTTCCTTCGGATCAGTGATATCCTCTAGTGTTTCCTGACCTAAAAACAAAATGTTCCAAATTTGAACCAATCCCATTCACACTTCTTAATCTAATATCTTTGAAATCTCCTTACTATTTGAACTCCTTGAAGATAATCNGGGAATTTGTCGGCCAATACATTGGTTTCGCAGACCAAACGGATGTCATAACTTTGTCTAGTTTATTTGATCAAGTCTCACCCTCAATTCTTGTGTTCATCCTTTGAGATAGATACATGATTTGAGGTAGAGCGTTCTTTCCTAAACTATGAAAATTATGGGGTCAGTTTGACTTCATCTTTTTCAAAATTAAAATTTTAAAATGTCCTTCCGAAGCGGGCAACGGGATTTCAATTCCGATGACCCACAGCTTCTTACGGGCAAACCCCACACCAAAAATAGTGCTGACAGTAATTAAAAATTATGTTTGTAAAATGTGTACTTTCATATATAAAATTTAATTTATTGTTGTTTGTGAAAATTGGTGTTTGTGAAATGTTTTGTTTGTGAATTATTGTTAGATAAGAATTTGTGTTTAAAATACTAAAAATTTTTGGAGTAAGTTGATAGGAAATTGAAAGTTAAAAAAATCAAAATATGGAATTTTTCGGGCCTTCAGCGCCGACGGCGCCCTCGACCCGACAACATATTTTAACCCCTAAAAACTCCTAATTTTTACTGTGTCCACCATTTTTACGCTTAAGCCATCTTCAACCGTTGGTTTGGGCGGCTAGGGCTTGATTTTGGGCGGATTTGAGGCGATTTTGAGGCTAAAAGATTTCAGATTTCATCTTCTCTAAGTAAGAGCTACACTTTAAACCAAAATTTTTTTATTTTCACCAAGGATTAATCTCACATTGCATGGATCCAAAAATATGGAAATTTTTTGAGAAATTTTTGAGAAAATCCTTTGGTGATGAGCTCTTATTTAGTGATTTGAAGTTTAAAATGTTTTACATTTTGATTTTTGGAATTTTAGAATCTATTCAGATTTTTCAAAATATTCTAGATTTCCTATGGCACCTAGATCGAGCAAAAGGAAAGTAGAATATGACGAGCAGAGATTTGTTAGCTTTAGAGATAGTGCTCGATTTCATAACATTTGTGAAAATAAGAAAGTAATTCAGGACCCAGGTTTTAAAAATCCAGGAGGAGAAGTTGAACGTTTGATTATTGCTTGACAGTGGGAAAATTTTTGCTATTTTACTGCCGATGTGATAGCTGAGATTGTAATGGAATTTTATGCCAACCTTCACTCCAAAGAAAATAAATGAGTTTTATTCTGTAGAAGATATGTATAGATGCCAGTATCATTCTTTTTCTGTTACAGATCAGGCTTGAGATGAAGTTATTTCTTTTCTGACTAGTGAGAATGGGACTTGAAAAATAAAAAATGGAGTTAAAGTTAACTTTCTCTGTACTAGTTTAAATGTAGTACCTAAGGCCTGACATTATTTTATTTCTAGAAGAATGATTCCGACAAACCATCATAGTGAGGTGACCAAAGATAGAGTCATCCTGAACTACTGTATTCAACAAGTTATGGACATAAATGTGGGTTATATTATTTATATAAACACTCAATCTATTGCTCTGGGAGAGACTTCTAGTGAATTGGCACACCTTGCTCTCATTTATACACTTTGTGAGCAGGCAGGAGTTGATTTTAGACCTGATGAGGAGAGGATTGAGCCTCAGAGACCTATTGGGCCTGGTAACATCAAGACATATGAATCTCATGTTGACTGAAGATCTGACAATAAGGCTAGAGATATTCCTTCTACTTATAGGGATTTTCCTTCTACCTCTCATGGACTTACTTCTAGTGACCCCAATAACAGAGAGCTTTTGGATCAGATGATGATTCAACAGGGAGATATTATGAGGATGGATTACAGGATGCAGAATATAGAGGCCAGAAATGCTCACACTGATGATCTGATTCGCCAAAAATTTGAGTATGATGCTGCTTATGATGATGCTTTAGTGAGATACCTGAAGGGTGAACATATAGTTCAGTTCCCTATTCATCCTACTTATACTCCATATCAGCAGCAGAAGTTAGATGTCGATGATGAGGAAGATGATGATAGGTGATCTATTTTGTTTGTTTGTTTGCGTTTGTACTGTGTGATTGTATTGTTTGTGCTGTGATGTTGTTAGAATTTGTTGTTATGTTTTGTGAAACTGTAATGTGGAAAACTGTTTTCATTTTTAGAATTTAGTTTAGTTATGTTATTTTTTTCAGCACTTTGTTTTGTTTTGTGATTAGCACTTTCTTAGCAAATTTTATATGTATTATGTGCAATTTAATGTTTTTATCCTTGTAATTTTTATTTTAGCACCTGTAGTATTTTCAAAATTTATGTTCAAAAATCAGAATATCCAACACGTATAAATTTTTTTTATGTATTTAATGCTTTCTTTTACCCTTCATTTTTAAAGCTCTTCATGTAAAAATCTTTTAAAAAAAATTAAGTTTGGGGGGGAGAAGAAGAAAAATCATTTTTAGAAAGAGAGAAAGAACTTAATTTTATTTGTCCTCAATTATATTTTCAAAAATTTAAGTTTAATATGACCTTTGGTATTAGATGTTAACATTTGATAACTATATTTATGTTTATAAATATATAGTAAATTTAAATAAAAATTTTCAATAACAAAAGTTAATTCTAAGGGCTAAGATATTTGACAAAAAAGAATAAGACTATATTTTTCTATTTGTAATAAAGAAAATTTGTATTTTTTAATTATTAAAAATCTTAAAAGATTCATGTAAAAAAAAAGAATTAAAGTTTATGAAATCTTTAAGTTAATATAAATTTGTTAAGTGAAGAAATGTAATAAGTTTTTAAAGAATTAAACTTTATGAAATCTTTAAGTTAATATAAATTTGTTAAGTGAAGAAATGTAAAAGTTTTAGAATTAAACTTTATGAAATCTTTAAGTTAATATAAATTTGTTAAGTGAAGAAATGTAAAAAAATTTAACTTTAAGAAAAAGATAGTGAAGTTCAAAATCATTAAAGACTATCCAGATATAATAATCCTGACATATAAAAAAGAGAGAGAGAGAGAGAGAAGAAAAGAAAGAAAGAAAAGAAAAAGGGGATTAAAAATAATCCTGAAAAGAAAAGAAAAAGAAAAAGAAAAAATATATACGGGGAGAAAGCTTGAGGAGATGCCTAATTAAAAATTGGTTTCACTTGAATCAACTTAAGGAAAAAGACTTAAACACATTTTCTAAACTTTTTATTTAAGTTGAGGTGATAAATATTAACATATGTTGTATCTCAATACCATATTCGATAAATATAGTAATTAATTTTTATCATTAACATATATGATAAATATGTTGTATCTCAATACCATATCCGATCTACAGACATATTTGAATCGATAAGCGGAAGCGAGATAGGATCATACATACCTCCAGCCATAACTTATACGAACTAAGTCGACACTCACAACTCACACGACAAATTTTTTGTTATAGATCTTCTAAGTTTTTCTCACTTACAACCCGATGGTGTAAAAAAATTAAAATTAAGAGGAGCAAGCTTAGGGACCAAAACAACAATCATCGCATCTAATTTATAGTGCTATGCCCATCACAGAGTTCAACAGGCATGAGCAGAGCATACACGAGTTTTTCTCGCATTATGAACATTTATGGAACATTACTGAATTCTTGTGTTGAACTTATACACTATATGGACCACATTCTGAAATTTATTTCCCTTAAAAACACTAAGGAATTCCAACGGGTATTAAAATTAAAAAAGAGTTTTAATTAATTTGGGAATTCCAACGGGTAATAAAATTAATTTGGGAATTCCAATGGGTATTGAAATTAATTTGGAAAATCCAATGGGTATTGAAATTAATTTGGGAATTCTAATGGGTATTGAAATTAATTTGGGAATTCCAATGAGTATTGAAATTAATTTGGGAATTCCAATGAAAAAATCCCAACATTATCCCACTTGGTCAATATAGTTCAACACACACCATATAGAGAAGCAAAATATATGAATCATGGCGATATGTCCTCTTATAGTGAGTATTATCTTCCATGTATTACACTATATCAGGTCTCTCAACACTAGCCCATACAACTTAATGAATAAACCATATGACTATTCCAAGTCCAAACCAAATGAAATTTCTCAAAATAAACGAATGAATAATTATGAGAAAACATCAATTGAGTTAAGACTTTCATTAAAATAATAAATGTTCGTACAATGTAAATCACATTATGAAACCAAGTCCCATTCGTACTACATGATTCTTAAAATTCTTTGGTGGCATGCCTTTAGTCAAAGGATCAGCAATCATCAACTCAGTGCTAACGTGTTCAATGACCACTTTCTTTTTCTTAACACGTTCTCTTAAGGCTAAAAATTTGATGTCGATGTGTTTACTTCGACTTCCACTCTTATTGTTCTTAGTCATAAATATTATAGCTGAGTTGTCACAGTACAACTTTAATGGCCTTGAAATAGAGTCCACGACTTTAAGCCCAGATATGAAACTCTTCAACCATACACCATGCGAGGTAGCCTCAAAACAGGATTCGAACTCAGCTTCCATAGTGGAAGTAATAGTCAAGGTCTGCTTAGTACTTCTCCAAGATACAGCTCCACCAGCTAGCATGAAAATATAATCAGAAGTTGATTTTCTTGAGTCAATGCAGCCAGTGTAGTCTGAATCGGAAGTAGCCAATCACCTCCAAATTATAGTTCGTTTGTACATGAGCATGTAGTCCTTTGTACCTTAAAGATATCTCATTACTTTCTTTGCAGCTTTCCAGTGGTCTATACCAGGATTACTCTGATATCTTCCCAACACTCTAACAATAAATGATATGTCAGGTCTGGTAATAACCCGAGCATACATAAGGCTTCCAACAGCTGAAGCATATGGAATGTTCTTCATGTGTTCTCATTCAAAATTATTTTTCAGACACTGACTCAAATTGAATCTATTACCATTCACAATAGATGTTATACTCAGTGAACAATTTTTCATGTGAAATCTCTCTAGAACTTTATTGATATATATCTCTTGAGACAAACCCAAAATACATTGAGATCTGTCCCTATGGATCTTAATGCCAATGACATAAGATGCTTCATCCATATCCTTCATATCAAAGTTCTTGGAGAGGAATTGTTTCACCTCATAAAGTAAACCCCTATCATTAGTTGCAAGTAAAGTATCATCCACTTACAGTACAAGAAAACAAATTTTACTCCCACAAATTTTGATCCATGACGTTCTCTTCAAAACCAAATGATGAAATAACTTCATGAAATTTCAAATACCACTGATGGGAGGCTTTTTTCAAACCTATATGGATTTATTTAGCTTGCAGACCAAGTGCTCACCATCACTAGAGGAGAATCCTTCTGGTTGTTTCATGTAAACCTCTTCCTCTAGATCACCATTAAGGAATGTCGTTTTCACATCCATTTGATGTAAATCAAAATCAAAATGAGCTACCAATGTCATAATTACTCCGAGAAAATCTTTTTTAGATACAGGAGAAAATGTCTCCGTATAGTCAATTCCTTCCCTCTGAGTGAACCCTTTGACAACGAGTCTTGCCTTATGTCTCTCAATGTTACCTTGCGAGTCTTTCTTTGTTTTGAAAACCCATTTACATCCAATGACTTTTACAACATTAGGCAACTCAACGAGATCCCAAACTCGATTAGATGCCATAGAATCCATCTCATCTCTCATGACATTATGCCACAAGTCCGATTCCTTAGAACTCATGGCTTGTAAAAACGTTTCAGGATCATTTTCGGCTCCAATATTGTAGCTCAATTCTTGAAGATTCACAATATAATCACTAGGTATAGCTGATTTTCTTTCTCTAGTTGACATTCTTAACGTTGTTTCAACATTTTCATCAAGATCATGTTGTTCAATTGGTTGTACAACAATACCTTGTTGTTCCTTATGTACAACTTGATCTACTTGATCATTATTAATAGCCTGTGGAACTTCAGTAATTGGTTGTCTAACACCTATTTGTCCTTGAGGGGCGTGAATAACAATCAATCTGTCACTTGACTCAGAGGGTTGAGCTTCACAGTGATCCTTTTTCGAAACAATATTCCAAAATTGATCACTCCCATTGATCAAGTTATACTCAAGAAATTTTGCATTTCTTGATTCCATAATCCTAGTGCTATAAGACGACCAATAAAATCTATACCTTTTAGACCTTTCGACATATCCAATAAAATACCCACTAATGGTCCTTAGGTCTAACTTCTTTTCTTGTGGGTTATAAATTCTTACTTCAGACGGGCATCCCCAAATGTGTATATGTCGCAAACTTAGTTTCCAACCCTTGAATAACTCAAAAAGGCATCTTTGGAACAGCCTTGGTTGGAACTCTGTTTAATATATACACAACCGTCTTTAGAGCTTCAATCCACCAGAATTCAGGGAGTTTCGTGTTACTCTGCATACTTCTCACCATGTCCATTAAATTTTGGTTTCTTCTTTTTGCCACACCATTCTGATCCGGAGAACCAGACATAGTGTGTTGGGCAACAATCCCATGTTCTTGAAGAAACTTCGCAAATGGACAAGGTGCTTATCCACTCTCTGTGTATCTTCCATAATACTCCCCACCTCTATCTGACCTCACAATTTTAATTTGCTTTCCACATTGATTCTTCAATTTAGCCTTAAAGATTTTAAAGGCATCCAAAGCTTCGTCCTTAGAACGAAGTAAGTAGAGATACATATACCGTGAATAATCACCTATGAAGGTGACAAAGTATCTTGGACTAACTATATCCATGTATGGACAATAAATATTTGTATGTATAATCTCCAATAGGTTTGTGCTTCTCTTGGCACCCTTTTTAGACTTATTAGATTGTTTACCCTTTATGCAATCTATACAAGTCTCAAAGTCAGCAAAATCCAAAGTACTAAGTACCCCTTCATTTACCAATCTTTTAATTCTTTTAATGGAGACATGTCCTAGTCTCCGGTGCCACAACATAGAGGATTCGTCATTCACAACACATCATTTTAACCCAACAGTAACGTGCATAGAATTTTAAGCAGCATCATTTTGCAATTCAATAGAGTAAAGTCCATCAAACAAAATACCATAACCAATAACCTTAGATTCATAAAATAAACTAAAACCAGAATCCAAGAAGTTAAAGGAAAAACTCAAAGGTATAAGTCTTGAAATAGAAATCAAGTTCCTAGAGAAACTTGGAACATAAAAAGTCTTTTCCAAACATGAAATGAAATTGCTGCTTAAAACCAAACTACACGTGCCAATGGCTTCTACATGTGAACTCATCTTGCTTCCTGAATAGATGCATTGTTCACTTCCGACTGGCTTCCTTAGGTTTTGTATAACCTGCAAAGTATTAGAAACATGGATTGTAGAACCAGAATCAATACACCATGTGTTATGATTAACACTAACCATATTAGACTCATAACAGACGAATGAAAGTTGAGTACCTTTCTTTTCGAGCCAGTTCTTAAACTTGATGTAGTCTTTCTTCATGTGCCCCTTCTTCTTACAGAAGAAACACTTTGACTCTTTCTTTATGTCTGGCTGAGGAGGAATCTTGCCCTTTCCCTTATTTTTAGCTTGATCCCACTTCATCTTTCCTTAAGTAGTGAAATTCACCTTTTCATCCTCTTCCATTGCCAATCTACCTTCTTCTTTGACACGCATGGTCAACGCTCATTAATTGACCATTTGTCTTTATGTGTGTTATAAGAGATTTTGAAGGGTCCATATTGTTGGGGTAGAGTGTTCAGAATGAAATGAACCAGAAAAGATTCCGACATTTTAACTTCCAAAGCTTCAAGCTAAGCCGTTATGTCCCTCACGTGCATGATATGATCACACACGCCTTTAATTCTGGTGAGCTTCATGGATGAAAACTGCATAATTAAGGTGTTGGACAGAGCCTTGTCAGGTGTTGTAAACTGCTTATCGATGACTTTTAGAAGGTCCTTGACCTTATTATGCTGCTTGACAGAACCACAAATACCAGCAGATATCTTGGTCTTTATGAACATCATAGAGAGGCGATTGAACGCTTCCATTTTTCATAAAGATCAACAGCATCCACAATGCTAGTTTCAGTAATGNATATATATATATATATTGGGAGAAGCTTGAGTTGATGCCTAATTAAATTTTGGCTTCACTTAAATCAACTTAAGGAAAAAGACTTGAACACATTTTCTAAAATTTCTTTTTGAATGTTAATTTAATTATTAATAAAGTTTTGCGAAGTTCTTTTTCATATGAATTTTGCTAAGTGACTTTAATATAACAAATTGCATTTTTTTCTTGAAAGAAATAGATGATCAGAAACCTTAGACTTAATTATTGTATCTTTACACCTTTAGTATTGACTGGAGTTGTTTTGAATTTTTCTTAAGTTGTACTATTATACTTAGAAACCTAAAATATGGAAGTCTAAAAGTTAAGATCTTTATCATAAGTCATATTTTTTTTATGTGGTAAAGGATTTACTTGAGGACAAGTAACATGTATGTTTGGGGGATTTTGATACACCAAAAATATATGTACTTTTAGAAACATATTTTATACATATTTTTGATGATATTGCACTTTAATGTAAGATATTTTGATGTCTTCTTGCAAGTTGTTGACTTTTAAGGCTTAAAGCAAAAAGAAAGCAAAAAAGATGAGATTTGGAGTCAAAATGATGTTTTTTTAAGAAATGCTTAGCATCGACAACACCGAGGGTAGCGCAGACGGCACAGAATAAATTAATGCAAAGAATTTTTACTCAGCGCCGACGGTGCCAGACCAGTGCCAAAGGGGGTGCAGACCGTTTCTATAAGGTTAGATGTATTTGGATGACTTTTGGAGGAGTTTTTGGAGGCACCTCTTGGAGAACTGACCTTGGGATCTATTTGGAGCCAAATTTCATCAGAAAATGGGCTCCTCTATGTTTTTCACCCCTCTACTTTCATTTTTAATTCCACATCATTTAGCCTTAAGGGCTCATAGGGCCTGCCAACATCAACACTTTTGAGTCCCATGTTGATTGGAGATATGGCAGTAGAGCTAGAGATATTCCTTCTATTTCTAGGGATATTCCTTCTACCTGTCATGGACCTACTTCAAGTGACCCTAGCAACAAAGAACTTTTGGACCAGATAATGATTCAGTAGGGAGATATTTTGAGGATGGATCATAGGATGTAGAATATAAAGGCCAAAAATGGTCACACTGATGATTTGATTCACGAGAAGTTTGAGAATGATGCTGCTTGTGATGATGCTTTAGTGAGATACCTAAGGGGTGACCATACAGTTCAGTTCCCTATTCACCCTACTTATACTCAATATCAGCAATAGAAGTTAGATGTCGATGACGAGGAAGATGATGACTGGTGATCTATTTAATTTGTTTGTATTTGTACTGTGTGATTGTATTGTTTGTGTTGTGATATTGTTTAAACTTTATTTGTTATGTTATGTGAAACTGTAACGTGGAAGACTATTTTATTTTTAGAATGTAGTTTAGTTTTGTTGTTATTTTCAGCACTTTGTTTTGTTTTGTGATTAGCTCTTTCTTAGCAAATTTTATATGTGTTATGTGCAATTTAATGTATTTAGCCTTATAGTTTTCATTTTAGCAGCTGTAGTATTTTTAAAATTTATGTTCAAAAATCAAAATCTANATGATGAGGAAGATGATGATAGGTGATCTATTTTGTTTGTTTGTTTGCGTTTGTACTGTGTGATTGTATTGTATGTGTTGTGATGTTGTTAGACTTTGTTGTTATGTTTTGTGAAACTGTAATGTGGAAAACTATTTTCATTTTTAGAATTTAGTTTAGTTATGTTATTTTTTTCAGCACTTTGTTCTGTTTTGTGATTAGCTCTTTCTTAGCAAATTTTATATATATTATGTGCAATTTAATGTTTTTAGCCTTGTAATTTTTATTTTAGCACCTGTAGTATTTTCAAAATTTATGTTTAAAAATCAGAAAATCCAACAGGTATAAATTTTTTTTATGTATTTAATGCTTTCTTTTACCCTTCATTTTTAAAGCTCTTAATGTAAAAATCTTTTAAAAAAAATTAAGTTTTGGGGGGAGAAGAAGAAAAATCATTTTTAGAAAGAGAGAAAGAACTTAATTTTATTTGTCCTAAATTATATTTTCAAAATTTTAAGTTTAATATGACCTTTGGTATTAGAGGTTAACATTTGATAACTATATTTATGTTTATAAATATATAGTAAATTTAAGTAAAAATTTTCAATAATAAAAGTTAATTCTAAGGGCTAAGATATTTAACAAAAAAGAATAAGACTATATTTTTCTATTTTCAATAAAAGTAATTTATATTTTTAAAGTATTCGAAATCTTAAAAGATTCATGTAAAAAGAAAAGAATTAAACTTTATGAAATCTTTAAGTTAATATCAATTTGTTAAGGGAAGAAATGTAAAAAATTTTAACTTTAAGAAAAAGATAGTGAAGTTCAAAATCATTAAAGACTATCAAGATATAATAATCCTGACATATAAAAAAAAAGAGAGAGAAGAAAAGAAAGAAAGAAAAGAAAAAGGGGATTAAAAATAATTCTGAAAAGAAAAGAAAAAGAAAAAGAAAAAAATATATATGGGGAGAAGCTTGAGGAGATGTCTAATTAGAAATTGACATCACTTGAATCAACTTAAGGAAAAAGACTTAAACACGTTTTCTAAACTTTTTATTTGAGTTGAGGTGATAAATATTAAAATATGTTGTATCTCAGTACCATATTCGATAAATATAGTAATTAATTTTTATCATTAACATATATGATAAATATGTTGTATCTCAATACCATATCCGATCTACAGACATATTTGAATCGATAAGCGGAAGCGAGATAGGATCATACATACCTCCAGCCATAACTTATACGAACAAAGTCAACACTCACAACTCACACGACAAATTTTTTGTTATAGATCTTCTAAGTTTTTCTCACTTACAACCCGATGGTGTAAAAAAATTAAAATTAAGAGGAGCAAGCTTAGGGAGCAAAACAACAAGTATCACATCTAATTTATAGTGCTCTGCCCATCACAGAGTTCAACAGGCATGAGCAGGGCATACACGAGTTTTTCTCGCATTATGAACGTTTATGGAACGTTACTGAATTCTTGAGTTGAACCTATACACTATATGGACCACATTCTGAAATTTATTTCCCTTGAAAACACTAAGGAATTCCAACGGGTATTAAAATTAAAAAAGGGTTTTAATTAATTTGGGAATTCCAACGGGTATTAAAATTAATTTGGGAATTCCAACGGGTATTGAAATTAATTTGAAAAATCCAATGGGTATTGAAATTAATTTGGGAATTCCAATGGGTTTTGAAATTAATTTGGGAATTCCAATGAGTATTGAAATTAATTTGGGAATTCCAATGAAAGAATCCCAACATTCTCCCACTTGGTCCATATAGTTCAACACACACCATATAGAGAAGCAAAATATATGAATCATGGTGATAGGTCCTCTTATAGTGAGTATTATCTTCCATGTATTACACTATATTAGGTCTCTCAACACTAGCCCATACAACTTAATGAATAAACCATATGTCTATTCCAAGTCCAAACCAAATGAGATTTCTCAAAATGAACGAATGAATAATTATGAGAAAACATCAATTGAGTTAAGACTTTCATTAAAATAATAAATGTTCGTACAATGTAAATCACATTATGAAACCAAGTCCCATTCGTACTACATGATTCTTAAAATTCTTTGGTGGCATGCCTTTAGTCAAAGGATCAGCAATCATCAACTCAGTGCTAACGTGTTCAATGACCACTTTCTTTTTCTTAACACGTTCTCTTAAGGCTAAAAATTTGATGTCGATGTGTTTACTTTGACTTCCACTCTTATTGTTCTTAGTCATAAATACTGTAGCTGAGTTGTCACAGTACAACTTTAATGGCCTTGAAATAGAGCCCACGACTCTAAGCCTAGATATGAAACTCTTCAACCATACACCATGCGAGGTAGCCTCAAAACAGGATAGAAACTCAGCTTCCATAGTGGAAGTAACAGTCAAGGTCTGCTTAGCACTTCTCCAAGATACAACTCCACCAGCTAGCATAAAAATATAATCAAAAGTTGATTTTCTTGAGTCAATGCAGCCAACGTAGTCTAAATCGGAGTAGCCAATCACCTCCAAATTATCAGTTCGTTTATATATGAGCATGTAGTCCTTTGTACCTTAAAGATATCTCATTACTTTCTTTGCAGCTTTCCAGTGGTCTATACTAGGATTACTCTGATATCTTCCCAACACTCTAACAATAAATGATATGTCAGGTCTGGTACAAACCCGAGCATATATAAGGCTTCCAACAGCTGAAGCATATGGAATGTTCTTCATGTGTTCACATTCAAAATTATTTTTCAGACACTGACTCAAATCGAATCTATCACCCTTCACAATAGATGCTATACTCGGTGAACAATTTTTCATGTGAAATCTCTCTAGAACTTTATTGATATAGGTTTCTTGAGACAAACTCAAAATACATCGAGATCTGTCCCTATTGATCTTAATGCCAATGACATAAGATGCTTCATCCATATCCTTCATATCAAAGTTCTTGGAGAGGAATTGTTTCACCTCATAAAGTAAACCCCTATCATTGGTTGCAAGTAAAGTATCATCCACATATAGTACAAGAAAACAAATTTTACTCCCATAAATTTTGATCCATGACGTTCTCTTCAAAACCAAATGATGAAATAACTTCATGAAATTTCAAATACCACTAACGGGAGGCTTGTTTCAAACTGTATATGGATTTATTTAGCTTGCAGACCAAGTGCTCACCATCACTAGAGGAGAATCCTTCTGGTTGTTTCATATAAACCTCTTCCTCTAGATCACCATTAAGAAATGTCGTTTTCACATCCATTTGATGTAACTCAAAATCAAAATGAGCTACCAATGTCATAATTACTCCGAGAGAATCTTTTTTAGATACAGGAGAAAATATCTCCGTATAGTCAATTCCTTCCCTCTGAGTGAACCCTTTGACAACGAGTCTTGCCTTATGTCTCTCAATGTTACCTTGCGAGTCTTTCTTTGTTTTGAAAACTCATTTACATCCAATGACTTTTACAACATTAGGCAACTCAACGAGATCCCAGACTCGATTAGATGCCATAGAATCCATCTCATCTCTCATGGCATTATGCCACAAGTCCGATTCCTTAGAACTCATGGCTTGTGAAAACGTTTCAGGATCATTTTCGGCTCCAATGTTGTAGCTCAATTCTTGAAGATTCACAACATAATCACTAGGTATAACTGATTTTCTTTCTCTAGTTGACCTTCTTAACGTTGTTTCAACATTTTCATCAAGATCATGTTGTTCAATTGGTTGTACAACAATACCTTGTTGTTCTTTATGTACAACTTGATCTACTTGATCATTATTAATAGCTTGTGGAACTTCAGTAATTGGTTGTCTAACACCTATTTGTCCTTGAGGGGTGTGAATAACAATCAATCTGTCACTTGACTCAGAGGGTTGACCTTCACAGTGATCCTTTTCTGAAACAATATTCCAAAATTGATCACTCCCACTGATCAAGTTATACTCAAGAAATTTTGCATTTCTTGATTACACAATCTTAATGCTATAAGACGGCCAATAGAATCTATACCCTTTAGACCTTTCGACATATCCAATAAAATACCCACTAATGGTCCTTGGGTCTAACTTATTTTCTTGTGGGTTATAAATTCTTACTTCAGACGGGCATCCCCAAATGCTTATATGTCGCAAACTTGGTTTCCAACCTTTGAATAACTCAAAAGGCATCTTTGGAACAGTCTTGGTTAGAACTCTGTTTAATATATACACAACCGTCTTTAGAGCTTCAGTCCACCAGAATTCAGGGAGTTTCGTGTTACTCTGCATACTTCTCACCATGTCCATTAAAATTTGGTTTCTTCTTTTTGCCACACCATTCTGATCCGGAGAACCAGACATAGTGTGCTGGGCAACAATCCCATGTTCTTGAAGAAACTTCGCAAATGGACAAGGTGCTTATCCACTCTCTGTGTATCTTCCATCGTACTCCCCACCTCTATCTGACCTCACAATTTTAATTTGCTTTCCACATTGATTCTTCACTTTAGCCTTAAAGATTTTAAAGGCATCCCAAGCTTCATCCTTAGAATGAAGTAAGTAGAGATACATATATCGTGAATAATCATCTATGAAGGTGACAAAGTATCTTGGAATAACTATATCCATGTCTGGACAACAAATATTTGTATGTATAATCTCCAATAGGTTTGTGCTCCTCTTGGCACCCTTTTTAGACTTATTAGATTGCTTACCCTTTATGCAATCTATACAAGTCTCAAAGTCAGCAAAATCCAAAGTACTAAGTACCCCTTCATTTACCAATCTTTTAATTCTTTTAATGGAGACATGTCCTAGTCTCCGGTGCCACAACATAGAGAATTCGTCATTCACAACACATCATTTTAACCCAACAGCAACATGCATAGAATTTTAAGCAGCATCATTTTGCAATTCAATAGAGTAAAGTCCATCAAACAAAATACCATAACCAATAACCTTAGATTCATAAAATAAACTAAAACCAGAATCCAAGAAGTTAAAGGAAAAACTCAAAGGTATAAGTCTTGAAATAGAAATCAAGTTCCTAGAGAAACTTGGAACATAAAAAGTTTTTTCCAAACGTAAAATGAAATTGCTGCTTAAAACCAAGCTACACGTGCCAATGGCTTCTACATGTGAACTCATCTTGTTTCCTGAATAGATGCATTGTTCACTTCAGACTGGCTTCCTTAGGTTTTGTATAACCTGCAAGGTATTAGAAACATGGATTGTAGAACCAGAATCAATACACCATGTGTTATGATTAACACTAACCATATTAGACTCATAACAGACGAATGAAAGTTGAGTACCTTTCTTGTTGAGCCAGTTCTTAAACTTCATGTAGTCTTTCTTCATGTGCCCCTTCTTCTTACAAAAGAAACACTTTGACTCTTTCTTTATGTCTGGCTGAGGAGGAATCTTGCCCTTTCCCTTATTTTTAGCTTGATCCCACTTCATCTTTCCTTAAGTAGTGAAATTCACCTTTTCATCCTCTTTAATTGCCAATCTACCTTCTTCTTGGACACACATGGTCAACAACTCATTAATTGACCATTTGTCTTTATGTGTGTTATAAGAGATTTTGAAGGGTCCATATTGTTGGGGTAGAGTGTTCAGAATGAAATGAACCAGAAAAGATTCCGACATTTTAACTTTCAAAGCTTCAAGCTAAGCCGCTATGTCCCTCATGTGCATGATATGATCACACACACCTTTAATTCTGATGAGCTTCATGGATGAAAACTGCATAATTAAGGTGTTGGCCAGAGCCTTGTCAGGTGTTGTAAACTGATTATCGATGACTTTTAGAAGGTCATTGACCTTATTATGCTGCTTGACAGAATCACAGATACCAGCAGATATCTTGGTATTTATGAACATCACAGAGAGGCGATTGAATCGCTTCCATTTTTCATAAAGATCAACAACATCCACAATGCTAGTTTCAATAATGGCAGGTGGTTCGTCTTTTCTTATAACATAATCAATATCCATCCATCATAAATGGGGAAGAACTCTCTCTTTCCATACCTTATCACCCTTTAATTCGGAAATGTCACACTTAAAATCAGAAATGTTTGCAGGTTGAATAACTGTGAAATTTTTCAAGAAAAAAAGCTCATTAATTTTTTTTTTTTGAGATTCAAAAATAAAATTTCATGTTTTACCAATGTAAATCATCCTCAAATCGACGAGTCTAGTGACATAGAACTTGCTTGTGGGCAAAAAACTTACTCAATTAGATTCATCTAACAATTTTATGATAAAACTATCAAATTATGTTCTTTTTCTTAATTCATGTGGGTAGATTAAGAAATATAAGTTGATATTTCATCCTAATTAATANCGTCTTTTCTTATAACATAATCAATATCCATCCATCATAAATGGGGAAGAACTCTCTCTTTCCATACCTTATAGTTATCGCCCTTTAATTCGGAATTGTCACACTTAAAATCAGAAATGTTCGCACGTTGAATAACTACAAAATTTTTCAAAAAAAAATGCTCATTAATTTTTTTTTTGAGATCCAAAAATAAAATATAATGTTTTACCAATGTAAATCATGCTCAAATCGATGAGTCTAGTGACATAGAACTTGTTTGTGGGCAAAAATCTTACTCAATTAGATTCATCTAACAATTTTATGATAAAACTATCAAATTATGTTCCTTTTCTTAATTCATGTGGGTAGATTAAGAAATATAAGTTGATATTTCATTCTAATTAATAATACAAATATAACAAAACTCCTGTGGGTAGATTTTATTATATCTCTTATGATTAATTACAACTAATGTTTTAATGTGATTCTTGAATTTAATATATAATANTATTATATCTCTTATGATTAATTACAACTAATGTTTTAATGTGATTCTTGAATTTAATATATAATATTAATTGATTAAAGATATTGTGATTATTTCCTAATTAATTAAAATTATGAATCAACTAACATTAATTAATTCTTTATTAAGAGCTAAACATTTGCATACAATCATAAATAATACAAATAAAATGAATAACAATGCATAAATATTATTTAACATAATATATATATTGACTCAAAACGACATTTTGTTTTGCATAACGAGGCTAGTTTTTGCCGAATGAAAACGACACGTCGTTTTCACCAACGCCTAGACGACAAGTCGTTTGACTTGTGTTCATCCTTCAGCCGGGTCATCTCGACCTGGTTCAGACTCGCGGCTCCGAATAGAAAACCTGACGGTTTCTCAGCCAAAATCAATGGTTCAAATCACAAAAAACATAGAAACTTGATTTAAACATGATTTTTAAATTTATTTTAGATTAACAACATANTAATACAAATAAAATGAATAACAATGCATAAATATTATTTAACATAATATATATATTGACTCAAAACGACATGTCGTTTTGCATGACGAGACTATTTTTTGCCGAATGAAAACGACACGTCGTTTTCACCAGTGCCTAGACGACAAGTCGTTTGACTTGTCTTCATCCTTCAGCCGGGTCATCTCGACCTGGTTCAGACTCGCGGCTCCGACTGGGAAACCCGACGGTTTCTCAGCCAAAATCAATGATTCAAATCACAAAAAGCTTAAAAATTTGATTTAAACATGATTTCCAAATTTATTTTAGATTAACAACGTCAAAAATCTAATGCCCCAAAATCAAAATATTTTCACAAAAACGGGCAATAAGAACGGACATTAACCTTAATGTCTCAACCAAAATTTACGCATAAACAAAGTGAAACAGAGTAAGCAAGGCAGAGGTTAATCAAGGCTTTGATACCAAATGANATGCCCCAAAATCAAAATATTTTCACAAAAACGGGCAATAAGAACGGACATTAACCTTAATGTCTCAACCAAGATTTACGCATAAACAAAGTGAAACAGAGTAAGCAAGGAAGAGGTTAATCAAGGCTTTGATACCAAATGTTGTATCTTAATACCATATTCGATCTACAAACATGTTTGAATCGATAAGCGGAAGCGAGATAAGATCATACATACCTCCAGCCATAACTTATACAAACAGAGTCGACACTCACAACTCACACGACAAATTTTCTGTTATAGAACTTCCAAGCTTTTATCACTCACAACCCGATGGTGGAAAAAAATTAAAATTAAGATGAGTAAGCTTAGGGATCAAAACAACAAACATCACATTTAATTTATAGTGCTATGCCCATCACAAAGTTCAACAGACGTGAGCAGAGCATACACGAGTTTTTCTCGCATTATGAACGTTTATGGAACGTTACTGAATTCTTGTGTTGAACTTAGACACTATATGAACTACATTCTGAAATTTATTTCCCTTGAAAACACCAAGGAATTCCAATGGGTATTAAAATTAAAATAGAGTTTTAATTAATTTGGGAATTCCAATAGGTATTGTAATTAATTTGGGAATTCCAATGGGTATTGAAATTAATTTAGGAATTCCAATGAAAAAATCCCAAAAAAATAATATTATATATAAATATATAATAATAAATATTAATTAATTTGTAACCATTCATATATTTTGATAAAGAAGAAGATATTTGTATTTTTTCATTTCCTTTACATTGTACAAGGGGGGTATTTATACAAGTATTCTAAGATTTAGAATAGGAAAGAACTTAAATGTCATTACACCATATTTAGGACAATAAGTGCCATTGATTTATTTCCTTAACAAGGGCAATAAGTGTCACTGATTTATTTCCTTAAGAAGGGCAATAAGTGTCATTGATTTATTTCCCTAACACCCCCTATCAAGCTCATGATGGTATGGTGGATGCCATCTTGAGTTTGCTCAGTAAATCATGAAAATGCGTGGGAGGATGAGTTTTGGTGAAGATATCAATTGCTTGGTTAGTAGAAAAGACATAAATTAAAAGTATGGTGCTCTGAGTAACATGATGATGAATAAAGTGACAGTCGATTTCAATATGTTTAGTACGCTCATGAAAAACATCATTATGAGAGATTTGTATAGCACTTTTATTATCACAATGAAGCATAGTAGCAGAAGATTGTTGGACACCCATATCAGATAATAACCAGCGTAGCCAAAATAACTCAGATGTGGCATCAGTCAGAGCACAATACTCAAATTATGTGCTGGAACGAGCAACGACTGTTTGTTTTTTGCTACGCCAAGAGATAAGAGAATCTCCTAAGAAGAAGCAATAACCAGTAGTGGAACGCCAATCTGTGGGATCACCAGCCCAATCGGCATCAGAGTAGCTAATATCACCAAAGAGGAGTGAGCTGAAAAATGTAGACCATGAAAGATAGTGCCTTTAATATATCAAAGTTTCCGAAGAACTGCAGAAAAATGTGACAAGCGAGGGGTGGACATGAACTGACTGACTATGTGAACAACATATGAGATATCAAGTTGAGTAACAGTGAGGTAATAAGACTTCCCACAAGCTATTGATATAGAGTAGGATCATCAAGTGGATTGCCATCGAGAGGAGTAAGTTTGCAATTGAGTTCCAATGGGGTTGATATAGTTTTGATATCTGTAATGCTCAATCGAGAAAGTAGATCAGATGCATACTTAGCTTGAGAAAGATAATAACTTTCAAAATTATGAGAAACTTCAATCCCCAAAAAATAACTGAGATTGCCAAGGTCCTTCATTTCAAAACGTTGACTGAGAAAATGTTGTAATTCAGAGATACCCGATATGTCATTACTTGTTATTATCATATCATCAACATAAAGTAGTAGAAGTACAATACTATGGTCAATTCGATGAACAAATAGTGTTGAATCATGTGGGCTAGAGATAAAGCCAAGTTGAGCAAGAGTAGAACTAAATTTGGTAAACCAGGCTTGAAGAGCTTGTTTTAATCCATAAAAGGCTCGGCGAAGCTTGTAGACTTTATGAGGAGAATGATAACCAGAGGGAGGATGCATATACACCTCTTCTGCCAAATCACCATGGAGGAAAGCATTTTTGACATCCATTTGGTGAAGCTTCCATCTATGAACTGCAGCAATAGCTAATAGAGTACGAACTGATGTTAATCGGACAATGAGAGCAAAAGCTTCTTCATAATCAATCCCATATTCTTGATTATAATCTTTGGCTACTAAGCGAGCTTTGTAGCGCTCAATGGACCCATCGGAACGAGTATTGATTTTATAAATCCATTTACGACCAATAGGAGACTTATGAGGAGGAAGATAGACTAAGTCCCAAGTATGATTTTTCTCCAAAGCCTGAAGCTCTTCCGTCATAGCTTGCTTCCAAAAAGGGTCAGTACTTGCCTCATGATAAGAGCGAGGCTCATTAAAGGTTACAATAGCAGAATAACAATGAAAATCAGTAAGGGAATGAGGAGTTTCTCTTACCCGGGTAGAAAGACGAAGAGTGGTGTCAAGGGTAGGTGGAGGTGAAGGTGCAGGATCAGTAGCTAGAGCAGACATAGGAGCAGGTGTGGAAGGCCTAATTTTGAGCGTATCAGAATTCTCTGTGTCTGGATTTGGAAATAACTCAATTGATGAGTCAGTTTGCAACATAGAGTCAATATTGACAGGTTGGTTAAATTTAAAAAGGGATGAGACGTGATATGCGAAGTTTATTTGTAATGGGATCCCAACAACGATACCCTTTGTGTTCAATTCCATACCCAAGAAAACAACATAAACGTGCACGTGGTTCTAATTTTGTACGTTCATGAGGTTGTAAAAGAACAAAGCAGGCACAACCAAATGGTTTAAGTAGAGAATAGTCAGGAGGCTTCCCAAATAATTTTTCAAAAGGGGATAATATGACGGTGTTTTTGTTCAACTCGTCCATTTTGTTGGGAAGTGTGAGGACAAGAACGTTGAACCAAAGTACCTTATTGATTGAGAAATTGGAGTGAGGAGGAATCTCGATATTCCATAGCGTTGTCTGTCCGAAGAATTTTAATAGTAGAGGAGAATTGAGTTTTAATCATATTAGCAAATGAAGTGTAAATTTTTGGCAATTCAGATTGAATTTAAAAAAAATAAATCCATGTAAAACGAAAATAATCATCAATAAATAACACAAAATAACGATAGCCATTTATTGAAGGAATGGGGGCAGGACCCCAGATGTCTGAATGAATTAAGCCAAAGGGTCTTTCTGAAATTGAATTACTAAGATTAAACAACAATGCTGGTTGTTTTTCAAGTTGACAATGTATACAATTAAATGATTCAAAATTTGTAGATCCTAAAACGCCATGTAAAATTAAAGGTTGAATTTTACTGGCTGACGCATGCCCAAGACGAAGATGCCATTGATAAATAGAGGAGTTGGTAGTTGTGGCAGCAGACATAAATTTCTGGAGAATATGCAGAGAAACAAGTTGAAATAATCGACCAACCCTGCGACCCGTCCCAAGAATCTGTACCGTTTGTGGATACTGCACCTGACAACATGAAGGGGAAAAGTTAACATTTAGTCCTTGTTCACATAACTGACCAATAGAGATAAGATTANGGGGCAGGACCCCAGATGTCTGAATGAATTAAGCCAAAGGGTCTTTCTGAAATTGAATTACTAAGATTAAACAACAATGCTGGTTGTTTTTCAAGTTGACAATGTATACAATTAAATGATTCAAACTTTGTAGATCCTAACACGCCATGTAAAATTAAAGGTTGAATTTTATTGGCTGATGCATGACCAAGACAAAGATGTCATTGATAAATAGAGGAGTTGGTAGTTGTAGCAGCAGACAGAAATTTCTGAGGAATATGTAGAGAAACAAGCTCAAATAATCGACCAACTCTGCGACCCGTCCCAAGAATCTGTCCCGTTTGTGGATCATGCACCTGACAACATGAAGGGGAAAAGTTAACATTTAGTCCTTGTTCACATAACTGACCAACAAAGATAAGATTGAGGGCTAAGTTAGGGATACAATAGGTTTCAGGAAGACTAAGATTGGGGGTAGATACATGACCCGTGTGAGTGATATTCATTTTGCTACCATTGGCAGTGTGAATCAGTGCAAGAAAGAAATCGGTGATCTGGTAGACAATAGTTTAATATTAATAGTCATATGGTTACAATAGGCAGAGTCAAAAAGCCAATGAGGGTTACCCGGAGTGACAGACATGGTTGTAGATGAATTGGAAGAGATATCTTGTTTGAATAGAGCTTCAATATCACTCATAATGATAGCAGTAGAACTGTCAGTGGTTGCAGCAGAGACGGAAGTAACACTAGGCTTCGAGACGTTCTTGGGTTTAGAGACCCCACCTTTTGGTTTTGGAGGGCGAGTTGGGAAATTCTCAAGAATATGACCATGAGTATGACTATATTTGTATTCGATAGTCGGACAGTTAGCAAAAACATGTCCAGTTTGTTTGCAATTCNATTAATAGTCATATGGTTACAATAGGCAGAGTCAAAAAGCCAATGAGGGTTACCCGGAGTGACAGACATGGTCGTAGATGAATTGGAAGAGATATACTATTTGAATAGAGCTTCAATATCACTCATAATGATAGCGGTAGAACTGTCAGTGGTTGCAGCAGAGACGGAAGTAACACCAGACTTCGAGACGTTCTTGGGTTTAGAGACCCCATATTTTGGTTTTGGAGGGCGAGTTGGGCAATTCTCAAGAATATGACCATGAGTATGATTATATCTGCATTCGATAGTCGGACAGTTAGCAAAAACATGTCCAGTTTGTTTGCAATTATTACATGTGTTGTTGTTAGATTTATGATATGAGAGACGAGTAGTTGCGAGTGCAATTTCAAAATTCGAGTTCTTGTCCAAATTGAGGCGAGTTTCTTCGAAAATGATTTCTTGTACAACCATATCTAATGTTGGAAGAGGATGTCGGTGAAGGAGAGAGGCTCAAACTNGTTGCGAGTGCAATTTCAAAATTCGAGTTCTTGTCCAAATTGAGGCGAGTTTCTTCGAAAATGATTTCTTGTGCAGCCATATCTAATGTAGGAAGAGGATGTCGGTGAAGGAGAGAGGCTCAAATCGCTTCATATTCAGGTCGGAGAGTCATGAGAACTTGAATAAGATGAAGATGATCTTCACTTACTTTCGCCTGAGATAACTGATTCCAAATCGGTTGAACATGAGCTAGAAAGTCATTTACAGTTTGGCCAGGTTCTTGTTTCAGATTGTGAAGCGTAGTCCATAACTGAAAGTAATGAGCAAGTCCAGTGGTTCGATATCTATTGGCCAAAAAATCCCAAAATTCTTTTGCAGTTTCATAATCAACAAATTGAATGTGAATACACAGAATAGGCGTGTTACGAGGCCAAGTAATAATTTGATGCTTTTTGCTATCCCAATCTTCAAGACGGTCAACAAATTTGTCATCGTTTTCATTTTGTTGTTTAGTTGGCTTATTGACATCTCTGGTAAAAATACGCCAAAGTTTGCGACCGATCAAGAAGCTTTTCATTCCTTGGACCCACAAATTATAGTTTGAGTCAGTCAAAACTGTTGCAATAGGATTTGCAATATCTGATTTCTCCATTAGGAAGTGGAGGTGACAGAATAAAGTTTTCACCTACATATGAGGGTCACGTGCGGCTATGGCAGAGGGAATCGAGGGAGTCGAGCAGGGAGCAGGTGAACTTTTTGTTCGCAGAGGAGGAGCGCGGGATTGAGTTTGCAGAGGAGCGATTCGATCGATCTTTGGTCAAGTGACTCGCAGAGTAGTGCGGGATCGGGATCGCAAAGGAGCAGAGGAGCGCGGGATTAGAGGGGTTCCCAAATTTTGGTTCGCAGAGCTCGTGCTGCGCTTCGATCGAGAGCTGCGATCGAGTTGCAGAGAGGTGCGGTGAGGCGAGAGGGCTTCGAGCGATGCACCGATGCAGAAGGGATCGCACAGAGCTATGCATAGGAAATCACGCAGGGGGAGATAGAACCGCGTGCGGCACAAAGGACAAAGCCTCCCGAGAACAGGGCGGAGAAAAGAAGAGAAAAAAAAAACTAAGGCTTTGATACCATGATAAAGAAGAAGATATTTCTTCATTTCTTTTACATCATACAAGGGGGGTATTTATACAAGTATTCTAAGATTTAGAATAGGAAAGAACGTAAATGTCATTACACCATATTTAGGACACTAAGAGCCATTGATTTATTTCCTTAACATATATGAATAAATAATATTTTAATAATTTAATTATATTGACAGAAAAGATAAATATTGTAAAATAAGATTATTGATGAATATAATCAAAATATAAGTTATAAAAATATTCTTATTTTTAAAAATAAATTTTTAAAAAAGTCCGATATGTAAATGCCTTTTTTTTTCCTTTTTTTTTTTTAAGGATTTACATACACACCACTCAATTCATATATATTTACATATTTAACACATAAATTTCAATTCTTATGTATTTTATAAGTTAAAATATTGATATTTTCGGAATGAAGACTTGTGGGTGGTAAAAATATGAAACGAACTGCTAAGAAGTCAACTAATAGCAAGACAAAGACATTGCCAGATCGTCAGGCAAGTTGTACAATAATTGCTGTACTTCCCTGTTTCACGGGATATATATAGGGATAATTACATATAAGGCATTCAAATTATTGCTATTTATAAATCAAGCACTCTCTTGATTTTTTTGAACTATAAAGCCGACACACATGTGTCATGGTCAAATCATTGTGAATTTTATAAATTTGAAAAATATGGGTTGGAGTTTAATCAAGACCTTTAATATTTGAGTTAAAATTTGAAAAGTAGATGAAGAGGGTGCTTGATTTACATTTTTTGGTGTTTAGTATGTCATCGACCCATATATGTACATTAAAAAGAGCCAACACGAATCACAAAGACATTCCACGGATGGTAAGTGAGCAAATGACCCCTCAGACCCTACTATCAACTACCCAGAGATATCTCTCCAACTATACGACTATGGGTGTCCTAGGAAGGATCAACTCCAGAAGACCTAGCTGATCAGATTCAAAAGAACGGAACCGCCGTCATCCAAGTTAAACAGATAAGGAAGGAGCGATGGTCTCCAAACGCCCCACGGGCTCCCAACGAATAACTGGCAGACCTAGCCCCACTCAACTGCAGAGCCTCCAAGCTCTATAATCAGCTGGCTGAAAAACCAGACAGCAGTATCTCACAATCATCTGAGCGAAGTTCAAGCATTAACTAAAGTACCCCCGTCGTGCCTATGTTCTGTAGAGAATAGGAGGTCCATTTAATCAATTAAAGCTTACACAATTCTTACTCCCTCGCTACTTTTTTTATCTCGAAAGCTCTAGTCCTTGGGAAACAGATTTGGATCTAACTATATATAACCTTATAAATATTTGGTATTTGGGGGCTGGCTTTAGTTTAAATTCATGACTAAAATCTATTAAAAATTTGCTTCCAAACACCCCCTTAAATAAATAATTTAGACATAAATAGGTTTGAGAGTCCCAATAAAATCAAATTCTAACATCTATTATATTTTAAAATATTTTATTACATTTATTTTCCCTGTTTTCAACATTCACTATTTTTTATTATAAAAAAAAATGAATTTTACTTGATTAATAATAAATTCACATTTTTTTCTCGCTTCATAAACTTAACTATTTGATATATTATTTTTGTTGTTGTATATAGAGGTGTAAATGAGCCGAACACTAGTNCTTATGTATTTTATAAGTTAAAATATTGATATTTTCGGAATGAAGACTTGTGGGTGGTAAAAATATGAAACGGTACATGCGGAAGGCATGTAAATACATAACTGCTAAGAAGTCAACTAATGGCAAGACAAAGACATTGCCAGATCGTCAGGCAAGTTGTACAATAATTGCAGTACTTCCCTGTTTCACGGGATATATATAGGCATAATTACATATAAGACATTCAAATTATTGCTATTTAGAAATCAAGTAGGGGCTTGATTTTTTTTAACTATAAAATCGGTACATTTACACGTGTCACGATCAAATTATTATGAATTTTATAAAATTTGAAAAATATGAGTTGGAGTTTAATCAAGGCCTTTAATATTTGAGTGAAAATTTGAAAAGTAGATGAAAGAGGGTGCTTGATTTACATTTTTTGGTGTTTAGTATGTCATCGACCCATATATGTACATCAAAAAGAGCCAACACGAATCACAAAGACATTCTACGGATGGTAAGTGAGCAAATGACCCCTCAGACCCTACTATCAAGTACCCAGAGATATTTCTCCAACTATACGACTATGGGTATCATAGGAACGACGCGCCTCAAATCGGAAGGAGGATCAACTCCAGAAGACCTAGCTGATCAAATTTGAAAGAACGGATTCGCTGTCATCCAAGTTAAACAGATAAGGAAGGAGCGATGGTCTCCAAACGCCCCACGAGCTCCCAACGAATAACTGGCAGACCTAGCCCCACTCAGCTGCAGAGCCTCCAAGCTCTATAATCAGATGGCCGAAAGACCAGACAACAATATCTCACAATCGTCTGAGCGAAGTTCAAGCATTAACTAAAGTACCCCCGTCGTGCCTATGTTCTGTAGAGAATAGGAGGTCCATTTAATGAATTAAAGCTTACACAATTCTTACTCCCTCGCTACTTTTTTATCTCGAAAGCTCTATTCCTTGGGAGACAGATTTGGATCTAACTATATATAACCTGATAAATATTTGGTATTTGGGGGTGGCTTTAGTTTAAATTCATGACTAAAATCTATTAAAAATTTGCTTCCGAACACCCCCTTAAATAAATAATTTAGACATAAATAGGTTTGAGAGTCCCAATAAAATCAAATTCTAACATCTATTATATTTTAAAATATTTTATTACATTTATTTTCCCTGTTTTCAACATTCACTATTTTTTATTATAAAAAAAAATTGAATTTTACTTGATTAATAATAAATTCACATTTTTTTCTCACTTCATCAACTTAACTATTTGATATATCATTTTTGTCGTTGTATATAAGGGTGTAAACGAGCAGAACACTAGCAAGCCCAGGTTTAACTCGTGTTCGGCTCTTTTATATTTCGAGCTCACAAAGTCTATTCGTGTTCACTGTTCCGAACAAAGAGTAGTTTTGACAACCCTAATCACATATCCATAAGATCTTAAGGGTTGGGACAAGATTTAAAAAATATTGTTTATATTAAAACATCATTTGAATCTAATTTAATTATTTTTATTCTATTTTCTTAATTAGTACTTTTAATTGATTATAAATCTTTGTAGCCTTGTAGTCAGTTAATTTTTTTTTAAATATCACTCATCAATATATGTATATAATTGATAAGTAGTATTTCGAGTCAAAACGTTCGTGTTCGGCTCATAAACTTAATGAACGAGCTGAACACGAACTATTTAATGAGTCAAACACGAGCTGTTCGCGGACAACGAGTCATTTTTGATAGCTATATATATTTTAATTGAAAAAAAAAATAAAAAATAAAAAGACAGATGGTCTAGAATTAATTCTAATCCGAAGCAAAAAGGATAAAGCGGGGGAGCATTAAATAGTCGGGACCAACACAAATTCCTTTTTATTATTTTAATATTAAAACGCAGAGAGAGAAGATGATGTAAATTGATGGAGAGAGNTAAGCCCAGGTTTAACTCGTGTTCGGCTCTTTTATATTTCGAGCTCACAAAGTCTATTCGTGTTCACTGTTCACGAACAAAGAGTAGTTTTGACAACCCTAATCACATATCCATAAGATCTTAAGGGTTGGGGTAAGATTTAAAAATTATTGTTTATATTAAAACATCATTTGAATCTAATTTAATTATTTTTATTCTATTTTTTTAATTAATACTTTTAATTGATTATAAATCTGTGTAGCATTGTAGTCAGTTAATTTTTTTTTAAATACCACTCATCAATATATGTATATAATTGATGAGTAGTATTTCGAGTCAAAACGAGTTTGTTCGTGTTCGGCTCATAAACTTAATGAACGAGCTGAACACGAACTATTTAATGAGTCAAATACGAGCTGTTCGCGGACAACGAGTCATTTTGATAGCTATATATATTTTAATTGAAAAAAAAATAAAAAATAAAAAGACAGATGGTCTAGAATTAATTCTAATCCGAAGCAAAAAGGATAAAGCGGGGGAGCATTAAATAGTCGGGACCAACAGAAATTCCCTTTTATTATTTTAATATTAAAACGCAGAGAGAGAAGCATGGTCTGTGGAGCCCGCTGTCAGAGATCGTGCTGGGCTTTGAAAAGCCCGCTTCGGCCCATGTTCTTTAACTGTAGACCTTTTCCCTCACCGTCCCTACTTTTTAACGCTTTCACTTTTGGCCGTACATTTTCTCTCTTTTCAGCAAAAACAGAGNCATACCTCCAGCCATAACTTATACAAACAGAGTCGACACTCACAACTCACACGACAAATTTTCTGTTATAGATCTTCCAAGCTTTTATCACTCACAACCCGATGGTGGAAAAAAAATAAAATTAAGAGGAGCAAGCTTAGGGATCAAAACAACAAACATCACATTTAATTTATAGTGCTCTGTCCATCACAGAGTTCAACAGACGTGAGCAGAGCATACACGAGTTTTTCTCGCATTATGAATGTTTATGGAACGTTACTGAATTCTTGTGTTGAACTTAGACACTATATGAATCATATTCTGAAATTTATTTCCCTTGAAAAACACCAAGGAATTCCAATGAGTATTAAAATTAAAATAGAGTTTTAATTAATTTGGGAATTTTAATAGGTATTGTAATTAATTTGGGAATTCCAATGGGTATTGAAATTAATTTGGGAATTCCAATGGGTATTGAAATTAATTTGGGAATTCCAATGAAAAAATCCCAAAAAAATAATATTATAAATAAATATATAATAATAAATATTAATTAATTTGTAACCATTCATATATTTTGACAAAGAAGAAGATATTTGTATTTCTTCATTTCCTTTACATTGTACAAGGGGGTATTTATACAAGTATTCTAAGATTTAGAATAGAAAAGAACTTAAATGTCATTACACCATATTTAGGACAATAAGTGCCATTGATTTATTTCCTTAAGAAGGGCAATAAGTGTCACTGACTTATTTCCTTAAGAAGGGCAATAAGTGTCATTGATTTATTTCCTTAACACCCCCTCTCAAGCTCATGATGGTATGATGGATGCCATCTTGAGTTTGCTTAGTAGATCATGAAATCGCATGGGAGGATGAGTTTTGTTGAGGATATCAGCTGCTTGGTTAGTAGAGGAGACATAAATTAAAAGTATGGTGCTCTGAATAACATGATGACGAATAAAGTGACAGTCGATTTCAATATGTTTAGTACGCTCATGAAAAACATCATTATGAGCGATCTGTATAGCACTTCTATTATCACAATGAAGCATAGTAGCAGAAGATTGTTGGACACTCATATCAGATAATAACCAGCGTAGCCAAAGTAACTCAGATGTGGCATCAATCAGAGCACGATACTCAAATTATGTGCCGGAACGAGCAACTATTGTTTGCTTTTTGCTACGCCAAGAGATAAGAGAATCTCCTAAGAAGAAGCAATAACCAGTAGTGGAACGACGATCTGTGGGATCACCAGCCCAATCAGCATCAGAGTAGCTAGTATCACCAAAGAGGAGTGAGCTTAAAAATGTAGACCATGAAAGAGAGTGCCTTTAATATATCAAAGTATCTGAAGAACTGCAGAAAAATGTGACGAGCGAGGGGTGGACATGAACTGACTGACTATGTGAACAACATATGAGATATCAAGTTGAGTAACAGTGAGGTAATAAGACTTCCCACAAGCTATTGATATAGAGTAGGATCTTCAAGTGGATTGCCATCGAGAGGTGTAAGTTTGCAATTGAGTTCCAATGAGGTTGATATAGTTTTGCTATTTGTAATGCTCGATCGAGAAAGTAGATCAGATGCATACTTAGCTTGAGAAAGATAATAACCTTCATAATTATGAGAAACTTCAATCCCCAAAAAATAACTGAGATTGCCAAGGTCCTTCATTTCAAAACGTTGACTGAGAAAATGTTGTAATTCAGAGATACCCGATATGTCATTACCTGTTATTATCATATCATCAACATAAAGTAGTAGAAGTACAATACTATGATCAATTAGATGAACAAACAGTGTTGAATCATGTGGGCTAGAGATAAAGCCAAGTTGAGCAAGAGTAGAACTAAATTTGGTAAACCAGGCTTGAAGAGCTTGTTTTAATCCATAAAAGGCTCGGCGAAGCTTGTAGACTTTATGAGGAGAATGATAACCAGAGGGAGGATGCATATACACCTCTTCTACCAAATCACCATGGAGGAAAGCATTTTTGACATCCATCTAGTGAAGCTTCCATCTATGAACTGCAACAATAGCTAATAGAGTACGAACTGATGTTAATCGGACAACGAGAGCAAAAGTTTCTTCATAATCTATCCCATATTCTTGATTATAATCTTTGGCTACTAAGTGAGCTTTGTAGCGCTCAATGGACCCATCGGAACGAGTATTGATTTTATAAATCCATTTACAGCCAATAGAAGACTTATGAGGAGGAAGATAGACTAAGTCCCAAGTATGAGTTTTCTCCAAAGCCTGAAGCTCTTCCGTCATAGCTTGCTTCCAAAGAGGGTCAGCACTGCCTCACGATAAGAGCGAGGTTCATGAAAGGTTGCAATAGCAGAATAACAATGGAAATCAGTAAGGGAATGAGGAGTTTCTCTTACCCGGGTAGAACGACAAAGAGTGGTGTCAAGGGTAGGTGGAGGTGGAGGTAGAGGTGCAGGATCAGTAGCTAGAGCAGATATAGGAGCATGTGTGGAAGGCCTAATTTTGAGCGTATCAGAATTCTCTGTGTCTGGATTTGGAAATAACTCAATTGATGAGTCAGTTTGCAACATAGAGTCAATATTGACAGGTTGGTGAAATTTAAAAAGGGATGAGAACATGGTATTTTCCCATAAGGTAACATGACGTGATATGCGAAGTTTATTTGTATTGGGATCCCAACAACGATACCCTTTGTACTCAATTCCATACCCAAGAAAACAACATAAACGTGCACGTGGTTCTAATTTTGTACGTTCATGAGGTTGTAAAAGAACAAAGCAGGCACAACCAAATGGTTTAAGTAGAGAATAGTCAGGAGGCTTCCCAAATAATTTTTCAAAAGGGGATAAATTTTGGAGAACTAGTGTAGGGACTCGATTAATGCTTTAGATTGCAGTAAGAGCTGCTTCACCCCAAAATTTTCCTGGACAAGAGACAGAAAGAAGAAGGGCACGAACTGAATCAAGAATATGACGGTGTTTCCGTTCAGCTCGTCCATTTTGTTGGGAGGTATGAGGACAAGAACACTGAACCAAAGTACCTTATTGATTGAGAAATTGGAGTGAGGAGGAATCTCGATATTCCATAGTGTTGTCTGTCCGAAGAATTTTAATAGTAGAGGAGAATTGAGTTTTAATCATATTAGCAAATGAAGTGTAAATTTTTGGCAATTCAGATTGAATTTTAAAAAAATAAATCCATGTAAAACGAAAATAATCATCAATAAATAACACAAAATAACGATAGCCATTTATTGAAGGAATGGGGGCAGGACCCCAGATGTCTGAATGAATTAAGCCAAAGGGTCTTTCTGAAATTGAATTACTAAGATTAAACAACAATGCTGGTTGTTTTTCAAGTTGACAATGTATACAATTAAATGATTCAAACTTTGTAGATCCTAACACGCCATGTAAAATTAAAGGTTGAATTTTATTGGCTGATGCATGACCAAGACAAAGATGTCATTGATAAATAGAGGAGTTGGTAGTTGTAGCAGCAGACAGAAATTTCTGAGGAATATGTAGAGAAACAAGCTCAAATAATCGACCAACTCTGCGACCCGTCCCAAGAATCTGTCCCGTTTGTGGATCATGCACCTGACAACATGAAGGGGAAAAGTTAACATTTAGTCCTTGTTCACATAACTGACCAACAAAGATAAGATTGAGGGCTAAGTTAGGGATACAATAGGTTTCAGGAAGACTAAGATTGGGGGTAGATACATGACCCGTGTGAGTGATATTCATTTTGCTACCATTGGCAGTGTGAATCAGTGCAAGAAAGAAATCGGTGATCTGGTAGACAATAGTTTAATATTAATAGTCATATGGTTACAATAGGCAGAGTCAAAAAGCCAATGAGGGTTACCCGGAGTGACAGACATGGTTGTAGATGAATTGGAAGAGATATCTTGTTTGAATAGAGCTTCAATATCACTCATAATGATAGCAGTAGAACTGTCAGTGGTTGCAGCAGAGACGGAAGTAACACTAGGCTTCGAGACGTTCTTGGGTTTAGAGACCCCACCTTTTGGTTTTGGAGGGCGAGTTGGGAAATTCTCAAGAATATGACCATGAGTATGACTATATTTGTATTCGATAGTCGGACAGTTAGCAAAAACATGTCCAGTTTGTTTGCAATTCTTACATGTGTTGTTGTTAGATTTATGATATGAGAGACGAGTAGTTGCGAGTGCAATTTCAAAATTCGAGTTCTTGTCCAAATTGAGGCGAGTTTCTTCGAAAATGATTTCTTGTACAACCATATCTAATGTTGGAAGAGGATGTCGGTGAAGGAGAGAGGCTCAAACTGCTTCATATTCAGGTCGGAGAGTCATGAGAACTTGAATAAGATGAAGATGATCTTCACTTACTTTCGCCTGAGATAATTGATTCCAAATCGGTTGAACATGAGCTAGAAAGTCATTTACAGTTTGGTCAGGTTCTTGTTTCGGATTATGAAGCGTAGTCCATAACTGAAAGTAATGAGCAAGTCCAGTAGTTCGATATCTATTGGCCAAAAAATCCCAAAATTCTTTTGCAGTGTCATAATCAACAAATTGAATGTGAATAGACGGAATAGGCGTGTTACGAGGCCAAGTAATAATTTGATGGTTTTTGCTATCCCAATCTTCAAGGCGGTCAGCAAATTTGTCATCGTTTTCATTTTGCTGTTTAGTTGGCTTATTGATATCTCCAGTAAAAATACGCCAAAGTTTGTGACCGATCAAGAAGCTTTTCATTCCTTGGACCCACAAATTATAGTTTGAGTCAGTCAAAACTGTTGCAATAGGATTTGCAATATCTGATTTCTCCATTAGGAAGTGGAGGTGACAGAATAAAGTTTTCACCTACATATGAGGGTCACGTGCGGCTATGGCAGAGGGGAATCGAGGGAGTCGAGCAGGGAGCAGGTGAACTTTTTGTTCGCAGAGGAGGAGCGCGGGATTGAGTTCGTAGAGGAGCGATTCGATCGATCTTTGGTCAAGTGACTCGTAGAGGAGTAGCGCGGAATCGAGATCGCAGAGGAGCAGAGGAGCGCGGGATCAGAGGGGTTCCCAAATTTTGCTTCGCAGAGCTCGTGATGCGCTTCGATCGAGAGCTGCGATCGAGTTGCAGAGAGGAGCGGTGAGGCGAGAGGGCTTCGAGCGATGCACCGATGCAGAAGGGATTGCACAGAGCGATGCATAGGAAATCACACAGGGGGAGATAGAACCGCGTGCGGCACAGATGACAGAGGCTCTCGGGAACATGACAGAGAAAAGAAGAGAGAGAAAAAAAAAACTAAGGCTTTGATACCATGATAAAGAAGAAGATATTTGTATTTCTTCATTTCTTTTACATTTACAAGGGGGTATTCATACAAGTATTCTAAGATTTAGAATAGGAAAGAACGTAAATGTCATTACACTAAGAGCCATTGATTTATTTCCTTAACATATATGAATAAATAATATTTTAATAATTTAATTATATTGACAGAAAAGATAAATATTGTAAAATAAGATTATTGATGAATATAATCAAAATATAAGTTATAAAAATATTCTTATTTTTAAAAATAAATTTTTAAAAAAGTCCGATATGTAAATGCCTTTTTTTTTCCTTTTTTTTTTTTAAGGATTTACATACACACCACTCAATTCATATATATTTACATATTTACACATAAATTTCAATTCTTATGTATTTTATAAGTTAAAATATTGATATTTTCGGAATGAAGACTTGTGGGTGGTAAAAATATGAAACGGTACATGCGGAAGGCATGTAAATACATAACTGCTAAGAAGTCAACTAATGGCAAGACAAAGACATTGCCAGATCGTCAGGCAAGTTGTACAATAATTGCAGTACTTCCCTGTTTCACGGGATATATATAGGCATAATTACATATAAGACATTCAAATTATTGCTATTTAGAAATCAAGTAGGGGCTTGATTTTTTTTAACTATAAAATCGGTACATTTACACGTGTCACGATCAAATTATTATGAATTTTATAAAATTTGAAAAATATGAGTTGGAGTTTAATCAAGGCCTTTAATATTTGAGTGAAAATTTGAAAAGTAGATGAAAGAGGGTGCTTGATTTACATTTTTTGGTGTTTAGTATGTCATCGACCCATATATGTACATCAAAAAGAGCCAACACGAATCACAAAGACATTCTACGGATGGTAAGTGAGCAAATGACCCCTCAGACCCTACTATCAAGTACCCAGAGATATTTCTCCAACTATACGACTATGGGTATCATAGGAACGACGCGCCTCAAATCGGAAGGAGGATCAACTCCAGAAGACCTAGCTGATCAAATTTGAAAGAACGGATTCGCTGTCATCCAAGTTAAACAGATAAGGAAGGAGCGATGGTCTCCAAACGCCCCACGAGCTCCCAACGAATAACTGGCAGACCTAGCCCCACTCAGCTGCAGAGCCTCCAAGCTCTATAATCAGATGGCCGAAAGACCAGACAACAATATCTCACAATCGTCTGAGCGAAGTTCAAGCATTAACTAAAGTACCCCCGTCGTGCCTATGTTCTGTAGAGAATAGGAGGTCCATTTAATGAATTAAAGCTTACACAATTCTTACTCCCTCGCTACTTTTTT
>JXCR01147039.1:0-25923 GCA_002079205.1 Phalaenopsis hybrid cultivar | reverse complement strand
TATATATATATATATATATATTGTTAAAATTTAATTTATAAGGTCAAGTAATCATCAAATTGTTAAAATTATGTACTGATATGATCCTTAATGCCCAATTTCCAATAATGTGTATTTTTTTGATATTATTTGTGATAACTTGAACTCTCACCTATCAATATATTATCTGATTTGATGAAATGGTCTCACGATTTTATCCCATTGGGATAACTCCAAGGAGATCATCTTGTTGACCTCACTTTCAGGCAATCCTTCGTACAAACTCAAAAAAAACTCAAAATCAATTCAAATNTCACCTATCAATATATTATCTGATTTGATGAAATGGTCTCACGATTTTATCCCATTGGGATAACTCCAAGGAAATCATCTTGTTGACCTCACTTTCAGGTAATCCTTCGTACGAACTCAAAACAAACTCAAATAAAAAATCTATTCAAATTGAGCGAAGAATGGCCAGCTCGAGGCTCGTTTGAGCTTTCACCAAGGGCATTAATCTTCATAGGGTGGAACACAATTTGACCTCTACTACATTACCTTAGAGATAATGTAACCAAGATCCACTCTATCTTTGAAATCCTTGAGTTTTCCTCTGCTAGGGTTGGTCAAGATTCTCTTTCTGGTCAGGATCGCCTCGCTGATCGCTTCGCATGCACATGAGCATGCTCGTCCGCACCACGCTGCCCTGGGACTGACGTGACGACGTTGGTTTTGGCGTGGCCACGCCAGGGAGTTTCCAGGCATGGTCACGCTCGAATGTTCCTAGGAGGAGTCATGCCCANTCGCATGCACATGAGCATGCTCGTCCGCACCACGCTGCCCTGGGACTGACGTGACGACGTTGGTTTTGGCGTAGCCACGCCAGGGAGTTTCCAGGCATGGTCACGCTCGAATGTTCCTAGGAGTAGTCATGCCCGAGGCAAACGTGGCCACGTCTTAAGCCACACCGGCGATCCGTGGCTTTTTTCCTTGGATCCAACAATGAATCAACACACCATTTTTCCACCAATGATCTATGTGAGCTCCAACTGCAAGGAAAATTCACAATTGTCGATCCCTACCTCGATTAACCGTCGTCGGAGTCGATCGATGGGCGACAATCACTTTCGCCACCGCCTATGTCCCTCCCAACCGCCTATAAATCGCCCCATGCACCCCCTTCATTCAACTTGTTCCAAGGATTCGACCGAGCACACATCCTCTCTGCCTCTTCCATCTCCTCCTTTGATGATCCCCTGCAGTGATCTCGTGGTCCTCCTCTCCAATAAGTCTCTCCTCCTCCTCTTTTGTGTTTTACTTAGGGATGCTTCGTAGCCTAATTTAAGGTGAATTCACGTATCAATTTAACATAAATCCACCAAACACATTTTTTTGCTTTGTTAAACTTGTTTGTATGCTAAAATCTGAAAACTTCTTTGGCGTAAGATAATTCTTGAATTTACTAAATTTGATCCATAGGTAGATTTAAGGATCACGTGCTTCATCTTTCCTTCACAGCTGGCTTCTTTTGTCCGTAGCTCGTTGTCACAAAGGAGAAGAGAAGATCGAAGGATATGCTTGCCTTGCTGCTCGCTCCACATTGCCTCCCTTCTCATCCCAAGCTGAAGGCTTGCCTACATCACTCCCACTCTCCCGATATGTTTGCTTTTTCNCGTGCTTCATCTTTCCTTCACAGCTGGCTTCTTTTGTCCGTAGCTCGTTGTCACAAAGGAGAAGAGAAGATCAAAGGATATGCTTGCCTTGCTGCTCGCTCCACATTGCCTCCCTTCTCATCCCAAGCTGAAGGTTTGCCTACATCACTCCCACTCTCCCGATATGTTTGGTTTTTTTAGTCTCTACCTGTATCCCTCATCTATGTCCCTCCCTCCCCCTCTCCCAGTTTAGCCTAGAACCGTCACCTTCTTGACGGAACCCTCACAATACAATCGTGATTAGAGCTTAGCTGGAAAGATAATAATGAGACCACGATACAATATTAATAATGGATATTCAAATAAATAAAAGTAGTTATCCTACTGAAAATTGTATGAAAATCTTAATTAATCATCTGGTTCTTTATTTGTGAGAATAAACCATGAGTTTAGTGATGAATTAGTTATGTCATTTGCCTTTGTTGTTATAGTGTTTTGTGATATTTAATGCCCCTTCATTCGAACTTAGAAATTTCTCTTTGTTACATATGCCAAATTTTAAGAATAAAATAGATGTTATTTCTTCCTGCTTTATGAATAATAATCATATCCTTATCGTATATCGGTTGGAACATCATATATAACATTGATTTTTAATGGAATGAAGTTTGCATTGTATTGTAAAACTACTTCCTTCCCTTTACATGTTATTTCATTTTATCACGAATGTAGATATATTATTTCATTATATTTGTGACAACCCATGATGCTTGAATGAAATCGAAAACTGTAATATTCTGGCGTGCTTCACGCGACTTCTTCCAACATTCAAAATTTTAAATCAATTGTGTTAAATCTTGAAAAAAAATGTCAAACAAAAGTTACAGATTTAACTGAATTTGTGGGAAATAATACCAAACACAAAATTTGGATTTAACTTAGCTAGATTTAGTAACTCCAGATTTGCTGGATTTAGTAAATCATACTTAAGCAAATCCAACATGCAACCAAACACCCACTTAATCTTCATCTTTTTAGTTCAAGTTGGGAAGTTAGCAATGGACACAACTCTCACTTGAAAGATTTTATGAGTGCAAGGGTTTATTTAGCGCAGTCATAACTATTTGAAGAAGAAAATATAGAAGAAAAGACTTTTTAAAAAATTGTGGTAGCTATTACAAATTTATTTATTTTAAAAAATTCAGACCGCAACTTCCTTACAGCCACCGTATTTTAACAACTTAGGTCAGAAGAAACAGTTTTCTACCATAGAAATTCTAAATAACAATAAGAAAACAGTTCCCTAAACAAAACTATGATGGCAAACTGAAATGCAAAGCAGGCAAAAAGCAGTTCCAAGTAAACCTTAAATGGTTGATAGTCTCCACTCAAAAAATCTTAAAAGGCTATAAGCCTCAGCAGGTACAAGCATATTAAAAAAAATTTTTATGATTATAAACCATAAAAGATACATGTACACTAAAAGAAATTAGAATACTTGTCGGCACTATTTTTGGTGTGGGGTTTGCCCGTAAGAAGCTGTCGGTCATCAAAATTGAAATCCCGTTGCCCGCTTCGGAAGGATGTTTTTAAAAAAATTAGTTTGNGCTTTTTCTAGTCTCTACCTGTATCCCTCATCTATGTCCCTCCCTCCCCCTCTCCCAGTTTAGCCTAGAACCATCACCTTCTTGACGGAACCCTCACAATACAATCGCGATTAGAGCTTAGTTGGAAAGATAATAATGCGACCGCGATACAATATTAATAATGGATATTCAAATAAATAAAAGTAGTTATCCTACTGAAAATTGTATGAAAATCTTAATTAATCATCTGGTTCTTTATTTGTGCGAATAAACCATGAGTTTAGTGATGACTTAGTTATGTCATTTTCCTTTGTTGTTATAGTGTTTTGTGATATTTAATGCCCCTTCATTCGAACTTAGAAATTTCTCTTTGTTACATATGCCAAATTTTAAGAATAAAATAGATGTTATTTCTTCCTGCTTTATGAATAATAATCATTTCCTTATCGTATATCAGTTGGAACATCATATATAACATTGATTTTTAATGGAATGAAGTTTGCATTATATTGTAAAACTACTTCCTTCCCTTTACATGTTATTTCATTTTATTACAAATGTAGATATATTAAGTAAATAATAGTAACTTCTTCCAACATTCTTAAGTAAATAATACCAAACACAAAATTTGGATTTAACTTAGCTAGATTTAGTAACTTCAGATTTGCTGGATTTAGTAAACCATACTTAATTAAATCCAACATGCAACCAAACACCCACTTAATCGTCATCTTTTTAGTTCAAGATGGGAAGCTAGCGGTGGACACAACTCTCACTTGAAAGATTGTATGAGTGTAAGGGTTTATTTAGCGCAGTCATAGCTATTTGAAGAAGCAAATGTAGAAGAAAATACTTTTTAAAAAGTTGTGGTAGCTATTACAAATTTATTTATTTTTAAAAATTCAGACCGCAACTTCCTGACGGCCACCACACTTTAACAACTTAGGTCGGAAGAAACAGTTTTCTACCATAGAAATTCTAAATAGCAATAAGAAAATAGTTCCCTAAACAAAACTGTGATGGCAAACTGAAATACAAAGCAGGCAAAAAGCAGCTCTAAGTAGACCCTAAATGGTTGATAGAGTTTCCACTCAAAAAATCTTAAAAGGTCATAAGCCTCAGCAGGTACAAGCATATTAAAAAAAATTTTATGATTATAAACCATAAAAGGTACATGTACACTAAAAGAAATTAGAATACTATAGGCCTAGAAAAAGTTCATTATCACAACTTCTACTAGAAGAAAATATCTCAATTATAATATATTTGATTTATAATAAGACTTATAATGAATTTTTTTTCTCTAAGGAGCTAGTTATATAAATTCAATTTATTCACCTTACTAGCATCATGTCAAAGATCAAACTTCAATTCGAAGAAAAATGTTCAATGGATAAATGTTCAACTATTTAAGATTAATACATCATTAAAAATCATATATAATGAGGCGTATAATAGTACAAGAATAATAATGTACTGTAAAGAGAAAAAAAGGAAACAGAGAAGAAAAATATTTTCGTTGGAAATTATGCACTAATTGATCTTGATGTGCTCATTCTCATCATTGGAGGATATTGTCTTCTACTGACCTTAAACAACTTCATTTTACAACAAGGAAGGAAGCTTCTTAGATGACCAGTTTGGAGATGCACCTTTAATGTTGGCCCAATTAATACGGTGCGTCTTTCAAGAAGCCTTGAATGAATCATTTTTGTACACATTGACATTTTAACTCCTTCACTTCAATGTCACAAATATAATCACAAACCATTTAAATATGATCATGAAGGATGCTCTTAAAAGTTATGGACTTCTGAAATCTTCAACAACCCTTGATATATCTATAATATCATTGGTTGTCTTTTTGACAACTCGCTCTACAACTTCTTATTTTCTTCTTTAAGAGCCAACCTATTTGCCTGAGAGTCCTTAAAAACTCTTCATGCAATGGATAAGTTCAGATTGGACATCCACAGTTCATCATGAGCTTTATCAAGCTATTGACATTATAAAAGAATCAAAGTTATCATAGTGGATACGTCATTCCTGTACACTGCTAGCTAACTTTCCAAGGTGAATATCTCCTTTAGCTTTACATTATGTATTTGCCTATATTTGGCTTAAACTTATTTGATATTCATGAACTTTGTACTCCATGAAGTTAAGGGAAGGGTCAAATCAAGATCTATATATACTTTTTTTTCATCTAAACAAGATAAATATATATCAGCATGAAAAAATGGTTTGAAGATCCCATGCACATTCTTCAGCTCATGAAAGTCTCATGCACTTGTGATTCAACACTTGCTCAAAAATATGAATCCTTAAAGGATCAATTAAAGATAAATTTGTATGACTCTCATTTTTCATATTAAATAAGAAATTTTATCCACATGGAAGGTCCTTTGAGGATATTTTTGTCTCCTGCCCAAACTTCTCCTTAGGCTTCTTTAACCCTTTCAACAACTTAAAGTTGAATTTTCCTATATGAATGAGAATCCATCTTTGAACAAGAATTCGTGAATCACATATTTATCAGAGTAATTTATCTCACAATGAAGCTCTTTAACACTCTAAAATTTGAAAATCTTCAATATGTTATCTTCTATTACATGAAGATCAATGGGTAGCTCCTTCAATTTTCCATATTTCTAACAAAATCCCTAATCATTTTTCATGATAAAAAATTATTGGACTAATTTTCATAGCATCTTTCAATCAAATGTCTAACCATTTTCTCATGTAAGTGATACTATATTGAACATCAAAAATTAACTCGTTTATTTTTGCCAATCTCTTGTGACAATGTTGTATGACATTCCTTGAAGAATAAAATCAATCTCATAATGATTGTCATAGCTTGATATAAAGTTGTGAAAAGCCGACTCCACATGATGATAAAATACCCTCTAGCTCAAGAGCTAGTGAAAATTGAAGGTCACATGCAAGCTCATCTAATAAACTGTGATGTATCCCAATAGCGGAGCAAAAGCTCGATCGGATGGTTTAGGAGACATGATCACCATGTCATTTGGAAAATTAGAAAAAAAAACAATTAAAATACCATCAATAATAGTTAATGTTGCATCATTGGTCCTTGATGCCTTTTTGAAAGCTTCTAGAATGGAGTGATTGGTAGTCTATTAAAATTATATGTCCCTGATAAATATAGACTTTCAAGAGATTGAAATGTAGAATGAATGATTCAGAGAAAAGATTGAGAGGGGCATTCTTAGATAATGGCCTTCGTATGGGTAGAGAACAATATCCTATAGAAATTAGGCAACTATCGCCTATGGGCAATGCAACTACACCCTTTAGAGAAGGCGTGTCTAATCTCTTCCTCAAGAGGGGGTATTTATAGATAATTTTTTAAAAAAAATAAAGAAATGTTGATATTTGAATTTGCTATGCTGGTAAATCGTGCGCTCAAACTAGCTCGCTCCTGCGCACGCTAGCATATTCATGTACAAATATGAGCGGGAACAAATTTATCAATTGTGTGTGAATGGTTTCACAACCATTATCGCAAGCACAAACACATGCATAGATGCCAATGTGCTCGCACAATCACACCCCGAGCGCCCGCTACGCCCTCGCGAATGCACATATCGACACCAGTCACGACCGCATGTGCTTGTATGCCAGCACATATGCACACACCCACAAGCACAAACACATGCCTATGCATGTAGATACATAAGAATTATGCGCTTTGCATGTAAATGCTCCAATTATAATGATACTTTTGGTCAATTTTTTAGATCAATAGGCACATTATGAAGACTTAATAAGAACACTTTAAATTTGATCATGTTATTTTTTTATTTTATTTGAAAAATAAATAAGAAAATATTGTATGCCTTTAATGTCACACTTTTGATTTATTCATATCAACAAGTCCTTCTTTAATATATATTAAAAAAGGGAAATTTACAAACATACCACATAAAATCTATGCATTTATCCTTCTAGCTTCTAAATTTTGATATTTCTATTTACAATACTTTTGGGCTAAAAATATGTGCATGAAAAATGTGTATTTTACATTAAAGACTTGGTATAATAATAATGTTTATGCGATGTTAATAGTTTAAGTGATTCATTTTTGAATGACAATAATTCCTTTTTGAATGTTAGGAGTATTTGTCCTCAATATCATATAACTTCATCTAGATTTGTAAATGATTGACACATAAAGGGACTAAAAATATTGAAATTATAAAAGAAATTTAGTTTTTTTTTTTACTTGCACTTTGTGAAAGATGAGAGAATGTGATCTTCTATCTATATAAGAAGATGATTGTTTGTTTGTGAGTGCATGTGCCAACTGTTATGTGTTAAAAGTAGTCATAATGGTGACACAAATATTAAGCATATTAGGTTTATAGGAAGGCCAACACAAATACAAAATAAAAAATGACTTTCACAAGATATGCTAGAGTTAAACATACAAAATGAGACAAAAATAAGAAAAAAATATGGGTTCCAAATCAGTTGAAATGATCTTCTATGTTGATAGGATTAAAGTTTTCTCTCTTCTCAATTAGGGAAGACATTATTACAAACTTAAAAATGCAAGCTTGATCTCTTGTGATTATAATGAAGACTATTAATGGTGGTGGATGAAGATGATGATTGAACAATAATGGTAGGATGATGGTTTTACAACAAATGTAATCAGATGATGATTATATGATGATAGTGGTTGAAAAATGATGATGGTCAAGCAATGATGGTTATTCAATAATGATTTTTGACTGTAGTAATCATTATTAAATATCTTGTAGAGCTTTAGAGTTTGTAAATTCTCTAAGAAATCTCCAAAATTAGGTCTTTATTTTTCTAGGTAAATAATGAATGTCTATTTACAAATGTTTAGTGTGATGATAAATTTAACTAAAATTCTCAAAATATGTTGGCTCTTTTAACAATGAAGCTTTATTATGTTCTCAAAATTTAAAAATTTTGGGCTTGTTGGACTTCTCGTTTTAAGATGTTTGATTTTATTATTTCACCTTTCATTAATGTCATAGAATTAACAACTATGATTTAATTATTTGATTTGGGCTTATTTGACTCCTGTTAGAGGAGTAGATGTTTTAGATTCGACTCAAGTTAAGAAAGACAGAGGTGAACCTAAGAAAACTTGAGCCTATTGTATAAAAAATGATTTTTAATTTATTAGAATTATATGAAAATATGATACTAAATATGACGCAATGGAGAAAAAGGATTCATGTAGCCTACCCCACTTAGTGGGATAAAGGTTTTGTTGTTGGGCTTATTTGACTGTGGCTGAAACTTTTTTAGCATCATTGAATTAATCTCATCAAAATATTATTATAGGTTGATTAAAATAGAAGTTCCAATGATTATCAATTTAATTTAAAAATTTTTAGTTCAAATGTTCAATTGAAATTCATTTTTTATATAATAAAAAATAATATATAATCAAATAATTTTTTTGGGACACTCTAATATTTGATTCAAGTTCCAACAAAAAACACCCCTTTAGCACTTAGGATAAAAAAATCATAACTATATAATGCATTAAAACTAAATTTCATTAGAGCGGTCTAGTGATGATTGGTTGAATAAATCACCACATGCCATAATAAACTTTATTTGATACATATAATTATTTCTTTAATTTTTTTTCCAATTGTGGGCCATGTCACTATAATTTCATTAATCAAAATAATCATAAAGTTTGCACACTTAAGAGACTAAAAGGGAAAAAAAAAGGCAATAGAGAACCCGTAATATAAGAGATAAAAATTCATAAGAACAAACAAAACGTAGAATGTAATAAAGATTAAAAAAACAGCAACAAAGTGAACAAAATAACTCAGAGATTTCCATTCATTAATAATCATATTATATATTTATACCTGAGAAAATCAAATAAAAGATTCAAACTATCTTGAACATATAGTATATAAAAATGTTGCATAATCAATCCATATACAAAACATCTAGCTCACATTATAGCAAAGACAAACTATAGAATTATAAGAATTGAAAGCTAACTAAATTTTGCATTATATGTTCAAATATATCCATTAAGGTCAGCAAAGGTATGAAAACTTAAAAGATATACAATAAAGAAAACATATGTCTAACAAAATATCCACCCAGTGCCAAAAAATAAGTAATTAAGACCTGAACCAAAGTAGAATTGATCATAGATTGTGGCATCTCCAAGAAGAAAACTAAATAGTAAATGAAACTAATTTAAAATCATACAAAAATTGCCCAACAATAATAAATGGTTGTATCAATCCCCAAAAAAATAAATAAAATGCCATAACTGGAGAATTAAATTATTTGAAGTAGGTAATAGTAGTAGTAAAACCAATAATAGTCCCGAGAACACGTGAAACCTAGAAAGAACCTATAGCTGGTACAAGATAAACAAACAAAACAAATGCAAGAAAAATAGCAATTATGAAAACAAAAGTTTATTAACATCAGATGAAATGTAGCTAAAAAAACTTAGCATGAAGTTCTGCTTTAAATTTCCACTTAGTTTTTTATTGATATCAAAGTAGATTTCTCAATCAGTATATCAACTAGCATGCCTCATTCACAAAATATCATGTAATTTCTTTCAACACAGATATATTAAACTGTAATATGAGCAACAAGATGAAAAAAATATTTGTTATACAATAATTGTGGTAATCAACACATTTATTAACTTTCTAAGATTGTAACCAATGTGATATAAGTTATCATCTAGAATAGTTTTTGTCAATTCATGAAGTACACAATAAGTGAGAAAAATTTAGAATGAGATTTATTATAGTTGTTGCACAAAATATATCTAAATCTAATATATATCCCTTTATGAGACAAAATATTCTTGATTTTTCAGACCTTTAATATATATGAATTTAGAAACTTGCTAAATAAAATTATTTAAAATGGAAGGGCAAACACTCAATACCATTAATTATGATATTGTTCACCTCAACAAGTTTTTGCAATTAAATGCTTTTTAAAATAGTATCACCAAAGCCTTCATTAAGGACCTTAACCTAGTACTAAGGTTCATAGAAGAAGAAAAGCTTATAACCATTATAAATCTTGAAGGCCAACCAATTCTTAATTTTTTAAGCCACATCTAGTATAGATTTTCAAAGGGGGAAAGTTTTTCAATGAGGAGAACTTTTTATATTACCATAATTATTGAATAACCAATTGGAAAGATAAAATGAGTAGTAAAATGAATTTTTAAAATCATTTGAGCTTTGCTAAGAAATTAAAAAGAATCAAAAGAAGACAATCATAGGCCACTATGATCCAAAGAAAGGGTAATGGTAAACCAACAGATGATATGGATTTTATTGGTAGTTTTATTAAAATGTAAGAAATTGCTTATAAGTCTATATATTTTTTCTCCTAAAAAATATTAGTAGGGTAAAATGAACAAAACTTTTATTTTAAATAATTTCAAATAATATAATATGCAACCTGAAATCTACAAAAAAGGGAGTAATTTTTGTCCTACTTGGCCATTTGTGTTATCTACCAAAAATTTTAAAACAATTAGCCATATTCAACTTGTTAAATATAATATTTATACCAAGATGATTCCAAGAGAGTTTATCCACTTTTTCCCCCAGAATTTTATAAATAACTTCTTTAATATCACTATTTACAATTTTAGAGAGGCTATTTGTAGTAATACTATCAACTTTTCTAAAAATTAGTTGATCATTAGCACATTAAATGAGAAATTGAGTAAATTTTTATTTTTGATACCAAAAAAAGTATTTCCAATCATAAAATCATTACAAAGCTTGGAGAAATAATTCATAATAAATGTGAAAAAGAATGAGAATAGAAGACAACCTTGTTTAAGCCCATATAAAGAAAAAAAATATATTTTCATTTTAGAATTGATGATAATAACAAAATAAACAACTAATGTGTATGCTATAATCTAATATAAGGATATGGAAACCCAAGATCCCTTTACCTCTTATATAAGAATTGACTAAATTTTGTTATTTCTCATATAATCATTGATAATATTTTCTCAAAAGTATGGTGAAATAAATTTTGGAGTAAAAGTATATTGTTATGATGTTAGAATTACATTCATATAAAAATACCAGAAAAAAAATACATCAAATATGTCATTAACATAAATAATGGATGACTAAGCTTGATGTATTAGCTAAGAAAACAATAGTTTGGGTCCATCAACAATGAGCTTTGCAATAATCCTATAAAATGTATTATAAAGACTTATGGGTTTATAATCAATGTAATAACATACTGCTAAACTCTATAGAGAAGGTTATCAATGAAAAACAACTAGTAAACAACCTCAAGGAAAGAAAAGCTTGTGATATTTCATGTATGACTCGTTTGAGCCTAGAGTCTTGTCCCAACCAATATGAAAATTAGTCACCTAAATGCCATCCTCAAATGTTGTAATCATCTTGAGATAAGAGATAACCAACATACAAAAGAGTTTTAAGAGCATTTGAAGTGCTCTCCCTATCTTCAACATCATTCTTATTTTAAGAAGATAAAAGCTTTTATGCTCACAAAAAAGTTGCATCAAAGATAATTTTTTTTTAGTTATGAGCATTTTTAAGAAAAGAGGAAAAAAAAAGAATCCCTTTCCAACTCAAAATAGAAGCTACTTTGCTCATTTTTAAGCTTAGTAATATTTTTAAAAAAATATGATTAAATGAGTATCATATACCTTTCAAAGCTGCATTTGAAACTTTGTTGCTGACTAAATGTTGGCCTTTTAGATGACAGACGTTACAAAACTAGACATATCATTTGCTTTGATAGGAGCGTATCTGCCCAGCTAAACAATCACTTCCTAACAAAACAGACATATTTACTTCACTAATGGGTTGCTCGCAATATCAAACGAAAAAATTGGACAAATTAAGTGCATGATTTCGTAGATTTAATTTTTTTTCCTCCTTTATTTTTCTTAATGTATATTCAAATTTATTAAATTCAATTATTTAATGAATTTAATATATTTAACTTAAAAAGCAAGTTACAAGAGTAAATTTATGCCACATCATAAATAGATTTAATGAATTTAATCTTAAATTGAACTAAAAATTATTTTGAATTTACAACATTTAAATTTGATAAATTTAAATTTATGGAATTTACTAAATCCTATTTCTAAATTTGATAGATAATCAAACACCCCATAAAATTTTCCAGGATGATTTTTTTTTTCACCTCTTACTAAACCTTTTATTGGGACAATGGATGTGATACATTTTGGCGTGAAAAATTTTTTTTTCTCCCTAAAGAATATGGATGCAGAGCTGCGTCTGGTCTCCAGACACAATAATTTTTCCTTTTGTTGAGACGATGAAACCAAAAGTAGCTCAACTCTTTCAAGGGGTCATGATACATTTACCAATTTTTNTTAATTATTTTTATGCATAAATATGCATTTTTAAAGAAAACTTCAAAAGATGATCAAGAAAAGTCCNCAAAGATATGGATTTTTGAAGTTTAATAGCTATTTTCTGAATTTTTTTAAATACCCCTATTTATTTATTCAAACGCGGGCTGATTGGCTCGGATCCGTCGAAAAGCCACGCGGCGCGCTCCCATTTAACGCCGCCTTCTGAGTCAGCTGTCACGCGTCGCGCTGTATTGGNCTCAAAATTTAAAAATTTTGGGCTTGTTGGACTTCTCGTTTTAAGATGTTTGATTTTATTATTTCACCTTTCATTAATGTCATAGAATTAACAACTATGATTTAATTATTTGATTTGGGCTTATTTGACTCCTGTTAGAGGAGTAGATGTTTTAGATTCGACTCAAGTTAAGAAAGACAGAGGTGAACCTAAGAAAACTTGAGCCTATTGTATAAAAAATGATTTTTAATTTATTAGAATTATATGAAAATATGATACTAAATATGACGCAATGGAGAAAAAGGATTCATGTAGCCTACCCCACTTAGTGGGATAAAGGTTTTGTTGTTGGGCTTATTTGACTGTGGCTGAAACTTTTTTAGCATCATTGAATTAATCTCATCAAAATATTATTATAGGTTGATTAAAATAGAAGTTCCAATGATTATCAATTTAATTTAAAAATTTTTAGTTCAAATGTTCAATTGAAATTCATTTTTTATATAATAAAAAATAATATATAATCAAATAATTTTTTTGGGACACTCTAATATTTGATTCAAGTTCCAACAAAAAACACCCCTTTAGCACTTAGGATAAAAAAATCATAACTATATAATGCATTAAAACTAAATTTCATTAGAGCGGTCTAGTGATGATTGGTTGAATAAATCACCACATGCCATAATAAACTTTATTTGATACATATAATTATTTCTTTAATTTTTTTTCCAATTGTGGGCCATGTCACTATAATTTCATTAATCAAAATAATCATAAAGTTTGCACACTTAAGAGACTAAAAGGGAAAAAAAAAGGCAATAGAGAACCCGTAATATAAGAGATAAAAATTCATAAGAACAAACAAAACGTAGAATGTAATAAAGATTAAAAAAACNATTAGACAAAAATAAGAAAAAAATATGGGTTCCAAATCAGTTGAAATGATCTTCTATGTTGATAGGATTAAAATTCTCTCTTCTCAATTAGGGAAGACATTATTACAAACTTAAAAATGCAAGCTTGATCTCTTGTGATTATAATGAAGACTAATAATGGTGGTGGGTGAAGATGATAATTGAATAATAATGATAGGATGATGGTTTAACAACAATTGTAATCAGATGATGATTATATGATGAAAGTGGTTGAAAAATGATGATGGTCAAGCAATGATGGTTATTCGATAATGATTTTTGACTATAGTAATCATTATTAAATATCTTGTAGAGCTTTAGAGTTTGTGAATTCTCTAAGCAATCTCCAAAATTAGGTCTTTATTTTTCTAGGTAAATAATGAATGTCTATTTACAAATGCTTGGTGTGATGATAAATTTAACTAAAATTCTCAGAATATGTTGGCTCTTTTAGCAATGAAGCTTTATTACGTTCTCAAAATTTAAAAATTTTGGGCTTGTTGGACTTCTCGTTTTAAGATGTTTGATTTTATTATTTCACCTTTCATTAATGTCATAGAATTAACAACTATGATTTAATTATTTGATTTGGGCTTATTTGACTCCTGTTAGAGGAGTAGATGTTTTAGATTCGACTCAAGTTAAGAAAGACAGAGGTGGACCTAAGAAAACTTGGGCCTATTGTATAAAAAATGATTTTAATTTATTAGAATTATATGAGAATATGACACTAAATATGACGCAATGGAGAAAAAGGATTCATGTAGCCTACCCCACTTAGTGGGATAAAGGTTTTGTTGTTGGGCTTATTTGACTGTGGCTGAAACTTTTTTAGCATAATTGAATTAATCTCATCAAAATATTATTATAGGTTGATTAAAATAGAAGTTCCGAAGATTATCAATTTAATTTAAAATTTTTTANGCCTACCCCACTTAGTGGGATAAAGGTTTTGTTGTTGGGCTTATTTGACTGTGGCTGAAACTTTTTTAGCATCATTGAATTAATCTCATCAAAATATTATTATAGGTTGATTAAAATAGAAGTTCCAATGATTATCAATTTAATTTAAAAATTTTTAGTTCAAATGTTCAATTGAAATTCATTTTTTATATAATAAAAAATAATATATAATCAAATAATTTTTTTGGGACACTCTAATATTTTATTCAAGTTTCAACAAAAAACACCCCTTTAGCACTTAGGATAAAAAAATCATAACTATATAATGCATTAAAACTAAATTTCATTAGAGCGGTCTAGTGATGATTGGTTGAATAAATCACCACATGCCATAATAAACTTTATTTGATACATATAATTATTTCTTTAATTTTTTTTCCAATTGTGGGCCATGTCACTATAATTTCATTAATCAAAATAATCATAAAGTTTGCACACTTAAGAGACTAAAAGGGAAAAAAAAAAGGTAATAGAGAACCCATAATATAAGAGATAAAAATTCATAAGAACAAACAAAGCATAGAATGTAATAAAGATTAAAAAAAATAGCAACAAAGTGAACAAAATAACTCAGAGATTTCCATTCATTAATAATCATATTATATATTTATACCTGAGAAAATCAAATAAAAGATTCAAACTATCTTGAACATATAGTATATAAAAATGTTGCATAATCAATCCATATACAAAACATCTAGCTCACATTATAGCAAAGACAAACTATAGAATTATAAGAATTGAAAGCTAACTAAATTTTGCATTATATGTTCAAATATATCCATTAAGGTCAGCAAAGGTATGAAAACTTAAAAGATATACAATAAAGAAAACATATGTCTAACAAAATATCCACCCATTGCCAAAAAATAAGTAATTAAGGCCTGAACCAAAGTAGAATTGATCATAGATTGTGGCATCTCCAAGGAGAAAACTAAATAGTAAATGAAACTAATTTAAAATCATACAAAAATTGCCCAACAATAATAAATGGTTGTATCAATCCCCAAAAAAATAAATAAAATGCCATAACTGGAGAATTAAATTATTTGAAGTAGGTAATAGTAGTAGTAAAACCAATAATAGTCCCGAGAACACGTGAAACCTAGAAAGAACCTATAGCTGGTACAAGATAAACAAACAAAACAAATGCAAGAAAAATAGCAGTTATGAAAACATAAGTTTATTAACATCATATGAAATGTAGCTAAAAAACTTAGCATGAAGTTCTGCTTTAAATTTCCACTTAGTTTTTTATTGATTNACACGTGAAACCTAGAAAGAACCTATAGCTGGTACAAGATAAACAAACAAAACAAATGCAAGAAAAATAGCAATTATGAAAACAAAAGTTTATTAACATCAGATGAAATGTAGCTAAAAAAACTTAGCATGAAGTTCTGCTTTAAATTTCCACTTAGTTTTTTATTGATANTTGGCTGAATAAATCACCACATGCCATAATAAACTTTATTTGATACATATAATTATTTCTTTAATTTTTTTTTCCAATTGTGGGCCATGGCACTATAATTTCATTAATCAAAATAATCATAAAGTTCACACACTTAAGAGACTAAAAGGGAAAAAAAAGCAATAGAGAACCCATAATATAAGAGATAAAAATTCATAAGAACAAACAAAACATAGAGTGTAATAAAGATTAAAAAAAACAACCACAAAGTGAACAAAATAACTCAGAGATTTCCATTCATTAATAATCATATTATATATTTATTCCTGAGAAAATCAAATAAAAGATTCAACCTATCTTGAACATATAGTATATAAAAATGTTGCATAGTCAATCCATATACAAAACTTCTAGCTCACATTATAGCAAATGCGAACTATAAAATTATAAGAATTGAAAGCTAACTAATTCTTGCATTATATGTTCAAATATATCCATTAAGGTTAACAAAGGTATGAAAACTTAAAAGACATACAATAAAGAAACCATCTGTCTAACAAAATATCCACCCAGTGCCAAAAAATAAGTGATTAAGATCTTGACCAAAGTAGAACTGATCATAGATTGTGGCATCTCCAAGAACAAAACTAACTAGTACATGAAACTAATTTAAAATCATATAAAAATTGCCCAGCAATAATAAATGGTTGCATCAATCCCCAAAAAATAAATTAAATGCCATAACTGGAGAATTAAATTATTTGAAGTAGGTAATAGTAGTAGTAAAACCAATAATAGTTCCGAGAACACGTGAAACCTATAAAGAACCTATAGCTGGTACAAGATAAACGAAAAAAACAAATGCAAGAAAAATAAAAGCTATGAGAACATAAGTTTATTAACATTAGATGAAATGTAGCTAAAAAATTTAGCATGAAGTTCTGCTTTAAATTTCCACTTGGTTTTTTTATGGATATCAAAGTGGATTTCTCAATCAGTATATCAACTAGCATGCCTCATTCACAAAATATCATGTAATTTCTTTCAACACAGATGTATTAAACTGTAATATGAGCAACAAGATGAAAAAATATTTGTTATACAATAATTGTAGCAATCAACACATTTATTAACTTTCTAAGATTGTAACCAATGTGATATAAGTTATCATCTAGAATAGTTTTTGTCAATTCATGAGTACATAATGAGTGAGAAAAATTTAGAATGAGATTTATTATAGTTGTTGCACAAAATATATCTAAGGCTAACATATATCCCTTTATGAGACAAAATATTCTTGATTTTTCAGACCTTTAGTATATATGAATTTAGAAACTTGCTAAATAAAATTATTTAAAATTGAGGGGCAAACACTCAATACCATTAGCTATGATATAGTTCACCTCAACAAGTTTTTGCAATTAATTGCTTTTTAAAATAGTATCACCAAAGCCTTCATTAAGGACCTTAACATTGTACTAAGGTTCATAGAAGAAGAAAAGCTTATAACCATTATAAAACTTGAAGGCGAACCAATTCTTAATTTTTTAAGCCACATCTAGTATAGATTTTCAAAGGGGGAAAGTTTTTCAATGAGGAGAACTTTTTATATTACCATAATTATTGAATAACCAATTGGAAAGATAAAATGAGTAGTAAAATGAATTTTTAAAATCAGTTGAGCTTTGCTAAGAAATTGAAAAGAATCAAAAGAAGACAATCATAGGTCACTATGATCCAAAGAAAGGGTAATGGTAAACCAACGATAATGTGAATTTTATTGGTAGTTTTATTAATATGTAAGAAATTGCTTATAAGTCTATATATTTTTTCTCCTAAAAAATTCTGGTAGGGTAAAATGAACAAAACTTTATTTTAAATAATTTCAAATGACATAATATGCAACCTGAAATCTACAAAAAAGGGAGTGATTTTTGTCCTTTTTGTCCATTTGTGTTATCTACCAAATATTTTAAAACAATTATCCATATTCAACTTGTCAAATATAATATTTATACCAAGATGATTCCAAGAGAGTTTATCCACTTTTTCCCCCATAATTTTATAAATAACTTCTTTAATATCACTATTTACAGTTTTAGAGAGGCTATTTGTAGTAATACTATCAACTTTACTAAAAATCAGTTGATCATTAGCACATTAAATGAGAAATTGAGTAAATTTTTCTTTTTTATACCAAAAAAAATTATTTCCAATCATAAAATCATTACAAAGCATGGAGAAATAATTCATAATAAATGTGAAAAAGAATGGGAATAAAAGACGACCTTGTTTAAGCCCATATAAAGAAAAAAATATCATTTCATTTTAGAATTGATGATAATAACAAAATAAACAACTAATGTGTATGCCATAATCCAATATAAGGATATGGAAACCCAAGATCCCTTTACCTCTTATATAAGAATTGACTAAATTTCGTTATTTCTCATATGAGCATTGACAATATTTTATCAAAAGTATTGTGAAACAAATTTTAGAGTAAAAGTATATTGTTATGATGTTAGAATTACATTCATATAAAAATACCAGAAAAAAATACATTAAATATGTCATCACCATAATTTATGGATGACCAAGCTTGATGGATTAGCTAAGACAACAATAGTTTGGGTCCATCAACAATGAGCTTTGCAATAATCTTATAAAATGTATTATAAAGACTTATGGGTTTATAATCAATGTAATAACATACTGCTAAACTCTATAGAGAAGGTTATCAATGAAAAACAACTAGTAAACAACCTCAAGGAAAGAAAAACTTGTGATATTTCATGTATCCTTAAAGAATTTAAAGTGAACTCGTCTGAGCCTAGAGTCTTGTCCCAACCAATATGAAAATTAGTCACCTAAATGCCATCCTCAAATGTTGTAATCATCTTGAGATAAGAGATAACCAACATACAAAAGAGTTTTAAGAGCATTTGAAGCGCTCTCCCTATCATTTAGCAATTCGAAAAAGAAATGGCTTCTTCAACATCATTCTTACTTTAAGAAGATAAAAGCTTTTATGCTCACCAAAAAGTTGCATCAAAGATAACTTATTTTATAGTTTAGAGCATCTTTAAGAAAAGAGGAAAAAAAAAAGGAATCCCTTTCCAACTCAAAATAGAAGCTACTTTGCTCATTTTTAAGCTTAGTAATACTTTTAAAAAGTATGATTAAATGAGTATCATATACCTTTCAAAGCTGCATTTGAAACTTTGTTGCTGAGTAAATGTTGGCCTTTTAGATGACAGACATTACAAGGCTAAACATATCATTTGATTTGATAGGAGCGTGTCTACCAGCTAAACAATCACTTCCTAACAAAAACACACATAATTACTTCACTAATGGGTTGCTTGCAATATCAAACGAAAAAATGGGACAAATTAAGTGCATGATTTCGTATATTTAAATTTTTTCCTCTGTTATTTTTCTTAATGTATATTCAAATTTATTAAATTCAATTATTTAATGAATTTAATGGATTTAACGTAAAAAAGCAAGTTACATCATAAACAGATTAAGGAATTTAATCTTAAATTGAACTAAAAGTTATTTTGAATTTACAACATTTAAATTTGATAAATTTAAATTTATCAAATTTACTAAATCCTATTTCTAAATTTTATAGATAATCAAACACCCCATAAAATTTTCCAGGATGATTTTTTTTCACCTCTTACTGAACCTTTTATTGGGACAATGGATGCGATACATTTTGGCGTGGAAAAACTTTTTTTCTCCCCAACGAAGATGGATACAGAGCTGCGTCTGATCTCCAGACAATAATTTTTCTTTTGTTGAGATGAAGAAACCAAAACTAATTTATTTTGTAGCTCAACTCTTTAAAGGGGTCACGATACATCCACCAATTTTTTCACTAGAAATTGCTTAAAAATTATGATATCATTTTTATTATAATTAAATCACGTAAAATAGAAAATTAAAAAAGAAAATCTAAAGTGTATTAAAAATTATTAAATTATTAAATAGTTTCATATATTAAGAGTATAGATGTTATAAGAAAAACAATACAATGCCAATTTTTTAAGGCATTTATTTCGGCTACATTCTAACCATCCGATTCCATGGATTCAATCGCGCGCCAATGATCGGACGGGTTGATCGAACTCAAAACCATTTATACATATAATTGAAATTGAACCAACAAACCAATCCAATCTATAAAGAACCAACAAACATCATATTATTTAATTTTAGCCTTATATTTTCAATAAGATGGCTAAAACAAAATATGCAAATTAAAATTAAAAATATATATAATATCCCAATATTATGATTTTATTATATTATCTATTTAACTAATAAAAATATTACTATAAAGTAATTATATTAAAATATTTTTAATATATACCACCTGTTTGATGTCCAATCCAATCTTCACAACCTTGATTATATGGAAATATAATATAATTGGATATAAAAAACNTTAAAATATTTTTAATATATACCACCTCTTTGATTATATGGAAATATAATATAATTGGATATAAAAATTCAATGAATCAAATCTGCAGGAAACCAACCTCCAACCCAAATTATATGAAAACAGCATATCCCATAATAAATCAGATATAAAATCATTTACTAGCTATCAAAATACATATACTTGTATATGATTTCAAGCACATTCTCTCTCTATCTCCCCCACCCTCCCCCCTCTCTCAATCACACAAAACACAAATAAACATATAGCTAATCAATCACAAATATGAACATAGTTGAGCAACTAAAAGACATAAAATCTGTTCCATTCCCTCACCTCATTTCACTGCTATCAGCTCCCCTCCACTTCCATCCCATATATTTACATGAGCTTGGAGCTATGCAACCTCCCCCACCATTTCTTCTTCGGCGTGCCCGGTTCATCGCTCCCCAGCTTATTAATTATAACTTTGGTTTCTCGTAGCCGAAGGCTGTAATCTTTCCTCCAAGACTCGAACGACAATTTCAACTTCTTCAGCTCCTTCTCTGGATCCAAACTCGCCTGCGCCTGTCCAGACTTCACTTCAACCAGAAACTTTGCATCATCAGCGAAAACCTGCGCTCGCTGTTCGAATTCTTCTGTCAAATGGCTGATGGTTTTGAGGCCCGCCATCACATCTCTGCCTGTCAAGCGAAGTGCGGGTCGAGGACCACTATCGGCCCCATTTTGGTTGCCACTGCTGTCCCAACTCTGCTCGACAGAAGCATCGGACCTTCGCTCCATGTCATCAATGGCGAGGCTTTTCTTTGCGATGGAGAGACTGGATTGTAAGGATCTCATCTGTTTCTGCCACAACTCTTCCATGGATTTCATTTTCTGTTCGTATTCCGTCCAGCGGTTCTCGTATTGGTGAAGTCGCTGGTGAAGTACTTCGTTCTCCTCTTCCTTCTCCCTGAGATTGGCTTCGGCCTTCAGAATTCTCCTTTGCAGCTCGGCGAGAACGGATGCTTTGATTTGTACTTGGCCGGGTTCGGATTCCTGTTCAAGTTATAGGCATCTCAGTATTCAGAAACTACATTACAGGATCAAACAACAGCATATGGATGACCAACTTAAAGAAGAGTATGCATAGAACACAGACAGAGACTAAAAGATCAAAACATCAAAAGCCTACATGAGAACTTGAAAGTTTTTTTAAAGTCGAAAAAAAAGGGAGGGGGCATTTACAAACATACCACTCAATTCCTATGTATGGACATATCTAGCATCTAAACTTTACTTTTTGACATGTATATCTCCCAAATCTTTCATATCACAAAAACAAAAACAAAAAAAAAAAATTTACCATCATTTTTACTTTTAAAAAGTAAAATATACTCTCATGAATAGGTACGGTGGCATGTATGTAAAAATTAACATTTGGGTGTCAGATATGCAAAGTACATAAAAATTGTGTGGTATGATCGCAAATCTTCAAAATGAAAAAAAAAAAATGTTAAAAGATGTTTTATTTCTTCTGCAAATAAACTGAGTGAGTATGTTTGTTGATTTGTTAAAGGCTGCCAGTACCTATAAGGTGTTTTAACATGTTTAGAAACACGAGTAAGGAGATTGATTAATGAGTCCAATTAATGTGATTAAATATTGATTAGAATAATAAGGCATTGAGAAGTTTTATAATGCATTATATTAAAGTTTTATTAGTGTTTAATTGTGGTAATTAACTTTTGTTGGAACGCCCAAGATTTGTCTGGTGGAAATTAGCCTAATTCTACTTGGCCTTGCTATGATCATAGAATAGAAATAGGGTTTGAAAAGTGAGATTGAACCCGGTTGGATAAAGTTTGGTTAGCCTAATTTATTATTATGTTTGCTAATGATTTTAGGCTAACTTGTGAACTTTATGCTTATCCTGACTTCAGTGGGCGATTAAAAATAACATGAAGGTGCCTAAAATTCAAGTGTATCGATGATCTAGTTTGGTATATTGAGGATCTCAACATTGACTTTGTGAGATACTTTGTGATAATCGAATCTCTAACTTCATGGTTTTGGAGTACTTGGTTTATGACAAGTTGAATATTACAAAAAAAAAAAAATTGAAAAAATATCCCCTCTATACCGATTGCAAGTAAACTCCAGCAGGTCTGGCTTGTATTCGGCCTAGTTGGTCATTTAAACCCTAAGTAAGGATGGCAGGAGTAGGCCGTGCGGGATTTTGAACATGACATAGATACCTTATGCTCCACTGATGGACACTGTCAACAGTATCTTCTTCTGCAACTTTGATGCTGCTTCATGGTTAGTGAACAATACAACAAAGACAATGAGGACACGTGCCATAATAGCCATGCTAAGGACATATTGAATTTTGAATTTTTTTAGCTCCTATCACCCACTTCATGAGTTTACTCAAGATTTTTGGCTCTTGCAAGACTAGTTGAAGGAAAGAAATTGTGAAAACAAAGACTTTCTGAGCTTAAGATACTTGCCAAGGCGACCAACATTTTGCTTATGTAATGAATGGATGATTATTTCCTACGTTCTTCTTAGATAAACTAATGTTAGAATAGTCTATCTCAAAATAAAGGTAGAGATCTTCCCTTAGCTTTGAAATGCTTAGCACCAGTATTGTGACTCTTTTGACTTATTTAGATGATTAATTTTTAGTAGTAGAAATTACGATTAGATTAATTTTTTAGTTCCATTGTATGTTCCTACCTTGATAATTCCAAACCTCAAACTAAGTCGTAACAGTTTCAAGATTAGGTTATAATGAAAAAATGTCATGCAGATATAACTGGATTAACTATGCTACAAAATTGAAATTGTATTAACCATGCTAATGTGAGGTGTAAGTATAAAAAATAAAGATTATATCAAGAGATCTACAAGAAAATTAAGGATAATTGAGAATCATTAAATTAAAGAAATAGTAGCTATAGATAAAGCAGTTAAAAATGCACTGAAGCAAATTGGGTAAATGCAATAGAATATAGATATACTAATAAAATAAATAAAGTTAGTTTGAAAAGTTTAGAAAGGAAATATTAGAATTATTAACCTAATTATTAGGCTAATTACTGTTGCAATTATTGGTAGCTTTTATTTGTTTACTTTATTTTCCGTTTTCATATTTATAAATTTCCTAATTGGTCTTTTTCTGAATCTATGTTGTTTCCTAGTTATCGTAAGTTATGTATTTCCTATTTGTTTCCTCAGGTCAACAACAATCTCAATTCCTCTGCAGACCGGAGGACTCGAAAATCACATGAACTTCCTAATCACTACCCATAAACTAAATGGATCTAATTTTACCCCAAATTATGTACTTTTCGTCAAGGAATGCGAAAAATTCGGCTATCTCACGGAAATGATTCTATGAACCTCCTAAAACCGAGTCGACGTATGAGGCATGAGAAGTAGAGAATTTCATGGTTACGTCGTGGTTAATTAACTCCATAGAGACCGCGATTGGTCGTTCGTATATATTTCTTCCTTCTACAAGTACCATATGGACTGCAGTTCGAGACACCTACTCAGATAAAGTGAAATCCAGCCAAATTTATGAGGTTTCCAAGATCATCCGTGAGGCGAAACAGGGATCGAGGACAGTGACCCAATATTACAATGATTTGGTGGCCTTATGAATGGAACATGGTCTCTATTATAACTACACGTGGGAATCACCGGTAGATCGTTCTCTTTTTCAAAAATTATAGAGAAAGATCGTATGTTCCAAATTCTAGCAGACCTTAACAAAGATCTTGATGAAGTACGGGGTTGTATCCTTGGCCGGGATCCCCTTCCTTCCACTCGTGTTGCATTCAAAAAAATTTACGCGAAGAGAGCCCTAGAATTGCCATGCATGAATCTTCCACTTTAGTCGAATCATCCGTTGTAGCCACTAATAGTATTCAACACTCATTAAATCCTCGAGCCACTTGGTCCACCTGTGATTACTGTCACAAACCCAACAATACTCGAGACTAATGTTTGAAACTACATAAGTAACCGACACCTTCAACTAAATCCTCAGCTGCTAAGGGTCTCACTACGACATCTGAATCTACTACAGTTCAACCTGCCTCCATTCTGACCCCAGAATCATCCGCCTCTCTTAAAAGTTAGATGAAGCAATTAATAAAACTACGTGGATCCAGTCTCCCTTACGGTCCATCGACCTCCCACGTCCGTGAAGGTACCAATCCTATGGCTCTCACTTATTTTGTCTCATCCAGTTCATAGACCACATGACTAGATGCTCTCAAGCTTTCTCAAACATATTATACATGCTCTGGAAAAGATACAGCTAAAATTGTTGATGGCTCTTGCAACTTTATTGCTGGTAAAGAGTCAGATGCATTAACAACCGGTCTAACCCTGGAATCTATGTTGCATGGTCCCCTGTTGAAATGAACATGTTATATGTTACTAAGCTAACACATGAATTGGATTGCATTGCACATTTTCCTCCTGATGTTTGTCTTTCAAGACCGTCATTCGAAAAGGATGGTTGGAACTGTTAAGCTATTAACCAGGCTCTACTTCTAAGAGAAAGGCACGACGAACGAGAATACTTCTCCCAATAGTTGCAGTCTTTCTCGATCCACTGAATGTCCTATTCAGTTGTTGCATTATCGTTTGGTCATCCCAATTTTCAATATCTAAAACATTGTATCCATTGATGTTTCTTAATAAAAAATTTACTAGTTTCAAGTGTGAGATTTGTCAATTAGCTAAACATCATCGCGTTCCTTATCCATCTCATCCTTACACGCCTTCTGCCCTCCTCTCTTATTCACAGTGACTTGCAGGAACCCTCTCACATTCCCAACTACACCAATAAACGGTGATTACTTACCTTAATTGATGATTACACTCGAATGACATGAGTCTATATCTTAAAAGACAAGTCATAAGCTGTTGCCATTATCAAAACTTTTGCTCCTTCATTTTGACCCAATTCAAAGCTTCAATGCAAGTCCTTTGAATCGAAGATGGTCGTAATTTTTTTAATTTTATTTTAGGTGAGTTCTTGGTAAGGGTATCCTCCATCATAGCTCATGTACGGATACTCTTCAATAAAATGGAGTAGCCGAGAGAAAAAATCGACAACTTCTCAAAATAGCTTGATCCATTACGTTTCAATTTAATGTCCTTAAATAATTTTGGAAGGATTTCATGCATACAACCACCTATCTCATCAATAAAATTCCCAAAATAATCATAACTTTAGAAAGTCATTAGTCTTCTTGATGTCATGTTTCCCTACTAATCAGTTTTTCACCACTCTTGAACCCAAAATTTTTTAG
>JXCR01147038.1:149760-162427 GCA_002079205.1 Phalaenopsis hybrid cultivar | reverse complement strand
AGAAGAGAAATTAGATCAATATGAAGATTTATATAAGGAAGATTCAAATTATGTTCAAGAAAATTTTGAAGTTTTGGACACGACAGAAAAAGATACATCTTTTTGTCCATCAATTGAAAAACCTTCTGAGCTTGTGTTGGAGTTGCTTCTTAAACATTTGAAGTATGTCTTTTTAGGTGATTCCTCTACATTACCTATTACAGTTTCCTCAAAATTAACTCCAGAAGAAAAAGAGAGTTTGATGAAAACCTTAAAAAGTTAAAAGAAAGCCTTTGGATGGACAATTGCTGATATAATAGGAATCAGTCCTTCAATTTTTATGCATATAATTCATATGGAAGAGAACTGCAAACCCAAGGCTGATGCTCAAACGAGGTTAAATCCTACTATGAAATAAGTTGTTATGAAAGAAATTCTAAAGTGGCTAGATGTTAAAAATTTCTACCCTAGTTTAGATAGTGCATGGGTTAGTCCAATTCAATGTGTTCTGAAGAAAAGAGGAGTGAGTGTGACTTTAAATGAACATAATGAGTTAATACCAACAAGATAAGTCACAAAATGGTAAAGAAGCATTGATTATAGAAAATTAAATATCGCCACTAGAAAAGATTATTTTCCACTACCCTTTCTAGATCAAATGTTGGATAGAATATCTTGACACAGATACTTTTCTTTTCTGGATGGATATACTGGTTATCACCAAATACAAATAGCTCCTGAGGATCAAGAGAAAGTAACTTTTACCAGTCCTTATGGTACATTTGCTTTTAGAAGAATGTCCTTTAAATATGTATAAAAATGTGTCTAAAAACACTATATATTTTAGGTGTATCAGGGGCCTTCTTGGTTTTAGGTTTCCTAGCAGCTAGGGCGGCCAACCAAGCTAAGGGTGGTGTCTAACTAGCTCAGAGAGGTCAAGATAAGGTTTCATTGTGATTACCTTAGGAGCTTGATGGTTGATGTCATGTGTAGGTGGGTTTAGCCAAATAAAGGGAGTATTTTCCATGATACAAGGGTCCCTTGGTCCATGGCTCAAAAATTGGTTTAGGCTAGGATTGAGGTGACCCGTTCATAAGCTTAGGATGAGCTGGGGAGATCAAGGTTTAATTAAATTAAATGATTAAGGAAAGCTTTGGTTTTAGGCTTAAAAGGAGGTTTAGGCTAGGGTATGGACTTTGGGACTAGCTTGGGCTTGGATCTAGACCAATTGAAGGTTCAATTTGGCCTAGGGTAATGTCATGAAGGATTTGGAAATCAACTTTAGTAGAATTCAAGTGGTTTGAATTTTGGGGTAATTGGCTTGGATTTGATTTTTAGTCTTGGAGTTAGATTGAATTGGGCTTGGATTTTGTCTTAAATGCGATTTTACATGAGAAAATTTAATTTGCCATTTATATTAGGTGAGTTTAGAATAAATTTGGTAGGAATTGGGGATTATTTGGGGACTTTAGTGATTTAGGGGTAATTTGGTAGATTTGGCCAATTTTAGTGGATTTGGATGACATTGGGTGGTGTGGATTGCTTTTGGGGGTGTTTGGAATCAATTTGGAGGTTTTGGAAAATTTTTGAATGTGAGAGCATTTTGGTAATTTTGGATGTTGTAGGTGTGTTTTGGGAATTTTGAGGGTTTTAGAGGTATTTGGGGAATTGGGGTGATTTGAAGTAGTTCAATATGATTTTTGGTGGAGAACTAGGGGTTTGGGAAATTTTGGAAATTTTAGGATTCCATGGGCATTTTGGTAATTTTGGGTAAGTTTGGGGATAAAAGGCCAAAGTTGGGAGTTTTGGTGGAATTGAGGTTCATTGGACATGGTGATCATAGAAGCCATGGAAACCCCTTCCCTAAGGTTATAATACCCATAGGAGAGCTCTTTTTTTTATCCTCCACACGTTGGTTCTGACCTCCTATTCAAAAGCTAAGGGACTGGGACCACCATATGAGTCTCCAAGAAGAAAGAGGAGATATGTTAGGTACAATGTGATTTTAGGGTTTTGGGTGTGTGTGAGGTTTTGATGAGCTTGTGTGTGTGAGGTTGTGACCAAGAACAAGTCAGCCAAGGTTGTCCTAAAGCCCAATTAAACTTATAAGAACACACTCTCAAGTCTCCACATGCTAGTCTTGACCATCCCAAATGACATTTAGGGGCTTGTAACCACCCAGGTGGGAATTCACAAGAGGAGTAAAGAAGTGTTCGAAATTTTTATGTGGGAGGGATCCATTACCATGTCCTCTAGGATAGTTAGCAGGAAAATCCTAAGGCTAGATCCTATGCTTCTAAAGAAGAGAAACTAGTCCTCATCAAAAATAAGGTCAAAATGGTGAAAATAAGAGAAGAAGAAGAGTTTTGTGGTCAAAAGAAGAGTAGAGGAAGATGAGAAAAAGACGAGAGGACTTACAAAGGAACATCACAGTGGGAAACGAATCAAAGGAAAGGAAGAAAAGTGACTATTTCTTTCTATGTGAGGAAAGGGGATCATTTAAAAGGTAAAGGAGGTAGTGACCAAAGGCGGGAGCAGTTGAGGCTTCAAAAATGAGTGGGAGGAAGAGCAGGGGCTGGTGGTGTAACTACCTCACTCACTCACATAACTACACCACCCATTCAGGTGGGATGATGTAGTTACACCGCACACTCAGCATAAGAATGTCAGGCATGTGCGTAAATGCCATTTGAGGTAGTTCCATGATTTTGATGGTTTGTTAGGGAAGATTCAACATACATACGTTGCTACTTATATCGTTATACCAACTATGGTGTAACAACACTAGAAAGTGAAGTAACTATGCTGGTAGAAAATATATATATTTTTTATGTTATTTTTTGTTTATTTTATTGATAATGAACTCCTCTTAACCCATGAAACTTTCTTTTTATGGAACATCCATCTATGGAAGGGTGGATGAAAGTTTTAGCCAAGAAAGTGGTGACCAAATGTGAAGTCAACGATCACTGAGCATTTGTGATCCAACAAAATTAGTAGTGAAAATGAAGTAATAGTGATCTAATAATGTAAATATAACAATGGAGATTTGCCAATGGCAAAGGTGTCAGTTGAGCACTAGTGTTTAACAACCATTGTGGTAGTGACCTAGCAATGGTCATGATGATAACGATATCATCTATGTAATTGTTTTTTGGTGACTGATAGGAAAAGGTGGTATAATGATAGCTGGGGTAGAGAAGTAGTTACTACATGAAGACGTTAGTGGTCTAACAACGACAACAACGACTGTGACATCATTGGGGTGATAGTGGTCCAACAATAATGGATGTAGTCTAATAATAGTGATGGTGGTCTGACATGGAATTTGTGATCTATTGATGGTAGCCTAATGGTACTGGAAATGGCTTGGCTTTGGTTAGATTTATGTGGTCAAAGTATGATGGCATCTTAATGATGTTAGTGTATCAAGGCAACAAAGGTTCAATGATCATGGACTGAAAATGATGGTGGTGGTTTGGTGTTGGTCTTCTGGTGGAGATGGAAACCTAATTAATGTGGTCCAAATATGCAGTGGTGCCTTGACATTAGTGGCCTGATGGTGGTATAAATTTTTTGATAATGGTGGAGCTGCTAGTTTACCACTAATCGTATATTAGTGGTTCAATGACAGTGATAGCCCAATGATGGTGGTTTAACAATTTAACTTGTCCTAATATTGATGGTCTTGCATGATGATGGTGCTCCAGATTCATTAGTTTGGTGATGGCTATCTAATGATTTCATTGGTGGTGAAATGATGGTAGTAGTGACCCAACATTAGTAGACCAATAATGGTAGCTATAGCTCAGCGATTGTGATCCAACATGGTGGCGGTGCTTGGCTTCAATGGATCAACATGGCAGTGATGACTCAACATCAGTTAGATGATGGTGCTCTATTGATGGAAATAGTTTGATGATAATGATGGTTTAGTGATGATGGTGACAGTTCAGTGAAGTTGTTAGTAGTGATGCCAAAGGAGATTAAGCCATTATAATCTAATAGAGGTGGTAGCCAGGTGATGGCAATGGTGGGGCAATAGTCTTTTATTTATAAATTATAGGAATGACATCCTTTGTAAGTACTACATGAATCTAGACCACTACAATTGACGATCTGGAATGATTCCCTTGAATATATAGATATCATGTGCAATTGAATGCATTAATAAAATCTGATTAAGTAATCTTTGGCTCGATGGATTCATCTCATTAAGCAGCTCAATTTGATTAAAAACTTGTCATATTTGGATATCACTTGACCCAAAAGTATGTTTCAAAAATTTTTTATTCTTTAAGTGCATTATTTGGACACACTTGTACTTATATTGAATAATTGTTTTATGTTAGTTAATTTTTCTCACTGTGACACTTTATTTGATCATAAGAGGGAGTGGAATTCTTAAAGTGGATTTCATAAATTTAATTTTTTAAGCTTCCAGTTTAAATGTGCATCAATTTTTATCAAATTAATATGATTCTTTAATAACGTATCAGTTGCCTTCTATTTCAGACTTCAACGCCAAAGAAGTTGAAAATATATCTCAAATTACTATGGAATAGGTGACATAAAATAACAATCTTGAAAATGATATTTAGATGCAACCACAACTTGGAAGTTAGCACAAACCCCATCTATGTGTCATGAGTCATTCAAATATTTTCAATATTTATTAGAAACGTGTCAATTTTTGCTTGAAAGGTTGAAAAATGGTTATAAAGACTCAATGGTGCCAACAATATGCTCGATAAGTAATCCACCTGAAAATTACCTATTTTTAGTGTAAATTTCATGATCATTTTATGTACATTTTTAACTCTATTGCACTTTAAAGAAATTTATTTTGCATGTTCTTGTATTAAGGTACAAGAAATGGACTTTTAGTGAAAATAATGCAAAAATAGTGTCAATTGGAGTCAAATCAAGCAAGTAAGAAAATTCAGACCTCGCATATTTTGATATGTCTTTATATGCTTAATATTCTTTACATTTATCACATATTTTTGAACTAAACTACACTTTAAAGAAAGGTTTTTTATGTATATTTTGTAGGTATATCAATTTGGAGAGCAACAGAGCTGAACGGAGCCAAACGGAGCTGAGACGAAGCACAACAGGGTAAAACGATGTTGTTGCCTGAAGGATGGCACCTAGGGTGCCTAGGTGCCATAAATAGTTGGAGTTGATTTTTTACAACTTTTGGTGGTTCCGGGATATTCTTGAAGGTTCTAAATGGCTATGCGAGCCCCTTGGAGTGGTTAAATGAATCTAGATACTCGGAGTGGATTTTGAATGAAGACATATGTCTCTTGTAGTGAAAGGGTGTGTCTTTTGGATTAAGAGATGTGTATTTAAGAGAAAGAAGGGGTTTTTCTTCTCTTTAAATAGAGAGGCTTGGCCCCTCTCATGATAAGTAGTTAGATGAGTCTAAAGAAGAAATTAGAAACTTATTTAGGAGGAGTTTGGCATGAGTTTATGGAGATGTAGATTTCTCCATTTTCTAAAGAAATTGGTGAGGGATTTTAAGAGATATGAGTAAAGAAGTACGAGCAGCGCATAGATCAGCAATAGACTTTGTTGGAGAGATTTTTCTTTCTTTCAGAGTAAAAAAGCTAAGTATTGTGTTCTTCATTATCTTGTAATTGTTGTAAACACTTTCTAGTGGATTTTCTTTAATTTAAACAAAGTTTTTTGTGGTGTTTTATCCATGCTTCATAAGTAATTTTCTTTACTCTTTTCTTTTAATATGAATTAGTGGCATGTGTAGGAAATTTTTTTTTATGATAGAATTGCTTTATTTTAATGTGATGAGTAATATCTCCATCGATTCATTAAAATAACTTAAGTGGTAAGAAGTTATGTTAAAATCTACTGTAAGTGAAACTAAGACTCGGGAGAGTGATGATCTCGCAACTAGAGTGCACTCACATTTTTTCGATTGGCTATTGTGAAATAGTATTGGCGGCAATGCAACTTTTAAGGAAATATAATTCATGATCTATTTCCATTGAAGCTTCTAGGTGACAGATAGTTGCATAAAACTAATAGAATACTAAGTAGACTTATATGCTCGAAAGAGGGTAGGTAGGCATATGTTCTTTGTTGGCACTTAATTTACTACATAATTTTATCAATTCTTTTACTGCTTATGCCATTATCTTCATTTTAATTTTCTTTGCAATGAATTAGAAACATGTTTAGGAATTTATATTAGCTTAGAAATTCACTTATTTCATTAATGTGATGATAACTTTACCAATCCTTCATTTACTTTACAAATTGGCCAACTTTATTGTTAAAACATGTTGAGGAACTTATAGATACAAAAGGGCCAAGATTTGTTCCTTGTAAGTATCACATTCTACCTTGGAAAGAGCAGTCGAGGTCGTGAAAAGGGGGCTGCAAATAAAAAAGGAGATAAGATTTGATGGGCATAGAATTGATGTTTCTAGGGTGACAAGCTAGATTCTTTTATCAATTTGGTCAAGATATTAGAACTAAGTTTCACTAGTATGTCATATAGAGAGGGAACAGTTAGTAATCTAGGAGTGAGAGACTAGAACCTACCCAGCACTACTATGCATGCCAACACCAACTTTAGATTAGTCAATGTTCTTTACACAATCAAAAGAAGTAAGGAATAGGTATGCTCCTATTTATCACTACAAAATTATATTTTAAGCCTTTCATTCCTATAAAATATTTAGTTTAGCATACGAGAAGGGTAGTCTTTAACATCTCAAAATTTTCTGAACCACTTAATCTAGATAAGTTATATTTAGAATTAATATTTGTATTTAGAAATAGTTGTCCTTACATTTAATATTTGCATTTAGGATTATTTGCTAGATAAACCACCATCTTAACCGATAGTAGTAGAGTAGAATTTCGCCTAAGTGCTTTCTTACCTCGCTTCCCTGTGGGATTGATACTATGGGTTTTAAGAGAAAACCCTATATTACTTGAAATGATAAATATAATTGCGTGTTACCCCTAGTGAGAAATTTATTTCTTCAAATTTTTATCACATTACATTTGTTCTCACTAGCCACTAAATTTAAATTTGGTCAATTTTTTGGCATATTAAGGAACATAAATTACTGTGTAATTGCGGTTCGGGTAAAGTTTTTTTGCGCCGTTGCTAGGAAGCTTCAGTAAGAACTTTAGAAGTATTTTAAGTTAAACCTATAAGACTTGGATTTAGAAATTTTAGTGTTATTATAAAGTGTATTTATTAATTTTGTGTTTATTTTAAAAATATAAGAAAATTTAAAAGTACCAAAATAGTTTTGAGTGTTTAACACACTTGATATTTATCTGATTAGTTAAGTCTCTAGATTTTTATGCGTAGTTCAGGAGCTGTAGACCTTGAATTATACAACTAAAAAATTGAGAGGATTGTTAGTATGATTAGGAAACTAAAAAGTTCTTTAGATGTTGTTTTAGAAATGATGAATTATTTTTAAGATGATTTGTTGAATATTTTAACTTCTTAGGTTATAGATATTTTAAGAAAGTTGGATCATTATGGGATGTGTCAACCTTAAGAACCTCTATTCATTCAAGAAAACTCATTTGGACATTTGGTTTACACTCACCCTTTTGAAACTATGCATTAGATAGACAATCACTAAAATAATCATTATTTTGATGAATAAAACCTAGGCTGGGAGATTCCTTCTAACTTTAACTGGATTAAAAATTATGAAGGAGGAAACCAATCATGGGATTACAATCAAGATGATCTTTTAGGTAATTGGAATAATTAGGAAAACTACAACTTTGGACCTTCTTTTCCATTTGAATTTAACTCTAACATACCATCTGTGGAGAAGAAGATGTTTATCAAAAAGGTTTTTTTATCAATTGGAAAATCAGATGAAAAGTCAAGGGGTTGCTATAAGGAATATAGAAAACCAACTGGGGCTTATTGTTGACTCAATTAATATTAATCCTCTAGATATTTTACCTAGTTACCTTGAGATAAACCATTAGGAGAATAACAGTGAGAAAGATAAAATAATCAAACTAAAAAATAAGAAGAGAATGGAGGATATATATCAAAAGTACCTTGAGTTGAGAAATGAGGATATGGAGATTGAAAGACCAATGGAAGAAATTCCTAAGGAATTAGAGAAACCTATTTCTTCAACCAAGTTAAATATAGAAAGACCTCCTCTACCATATAATCAGTACCAATGGGATGAATTAGAAGATAACTTGAGACAGAAGAATATCCTAGTGGAATTTGATCTGGGATCTTACTTATCTAGAGAGAATCTAATTCAAAATTTAAGAGACTTATAATTATCATATAGAGATCCATTTTCTATGAATTTTAAGAATAATATTCATATGCAAATTGAGAATACTAGAAGAAGAATATTGGATCTAGAAAGAAACTTAAAGAACAATAATTAGAATCAATTTGAGAATTTAAATGAAAAATTGAAATTTGAGGATTTACTAAGAATCCCATGATCAAGAAAAGACTGGGTGATTGATCGGTGTTTACTTAAACAGAAATTTGATCCGGGAGGAAATTATTTGTCGAGTTAGTGACATTAAATCAAGCTCTTCGTGGGAGGCAACCAATGATTATCAATGTGGTTTGATTTAGTAGGATTACAAGTCGTGATTGTTTGTGTTGTATTGATTTTTCTTTCTTATGGTTTGATCAGTTTAAATGATTATTGATGAATGTTTGGATTGTTAATGGTTTGATTTGAGTTTGATAAGTCATGAATGAGGTAATTTTGTAACTTTAATTGTTGATGTTCTCTTATAGGAGTTAGATTAACGAGTCCACTATGACTCAGGTCTCAATTTGATTTCAGTTTTAAAGGAGACATCTTGAGTTTGGACAATGATAGTTCCATTCCCTTTTATTATACTACCTTTCTCTAACTTTGTTCCCATTCGGTAGGGTCATGAACTTACTTGATAAGCAACAAGGTGATGCATCAGGTTAGTGCGTGCGAGCCAATATATCAAGGATAATCATATCCATGGGCTTAAACTCTATAAAATTATTTATAAATACCTGATTTATCAGTGTAATGATTCTGTTAGAAATTGGATGTAAGGTATTGAGGTGAGATGAGTTAAAGAAAAAATTAACTTCATTTATCATGTATGTTTGTGTTTATTTTACAACAATATAAAGAACTTGGAGAACACTTAAATATATATTCTTATGTTAATTCATGTTATGCTTTTTAGACCTTTCCTTAGATCAATTTTATTTTTGCAAGTTTAGTTTAGATTAACTTTATATTGCAAATTATTCTGTCTTGATGAACACTTGTAGATGTTTCTGATAGACATTTGTAGTAGATAGAATTTCTGAGTTAATCTTCTTCCTACTTATATGTTCTATATTGAATGTTATGCTTGTTAAAAATGCAGTTTGAGGGCAGGAAGAAAAATAAATTTCAAAATTAGAATACTTCCTTTTAGTTTAATATTATTGAAAGCATGTTTTAAGCTAGATTTACTTTCTCCTGTAGTCATTCTATCCAGATTATGCATATATATGAATTTGATAGGATGTTGTAGTAGCTGGTAGATTTAGCTTTTACTTTTTCTTCCTACTACATTTTATGAAATTGATTGCAAAATATTTAAAAATCTAAGTTTGGGGGGAGGAAGAAAATGAATTTCAAAGTTAAACTTTATTTGTCCTTTGTAGCCTGTATTTAATTTGATATCAGTTTTTAAATGAAATTTGGTATGTGGTGTTATCTTTAAGATACTAAACTTTTGATTTTTAGTAATGATATAAAATAACTTAGTATAAAAGTTAGTAAAAATAAAGAAACTAAAGTTAAGATATTTAGTATAAAATATTAGGGACATGATTTTACTTTTATAGTAGGAAAAATTGAATTTTTTGAAAAATAAAGGATTTTTAGAATAATATTTTCTTAAAAGAACTTAGATTTTATGAAAATTCTTTTTCAAAAACTAATACTATATTTTAAGTTAAGGAAAAAAAATGAGATTTTAACTTTAAAAAAGGGATATTGAAATTCAAAATCATTAAAGGTCTATCAAGATATAGTAATCCTCACCTAAAAAAAGTAAGGATTAAAAAAATCCTGAAAAAAAAGAAAAAGAAAAAAAAAGGAAAAGAAAAAGAAAAGAAAAAGAAAAGATAAATAAAGTATGAAAATGGAAGAAGAAACTTGAGGAATAAGACTTAATTAAAAATTGGTTTCACCTAAATCTTTCTAAGGAAGAAAACTTAAGTTAAATTCTTTGCTTAATTTTTGAAAGTATTAATAAAAATTATTTTCAATATAGAAGTTATAAATTCTGAAATTAATATTTTTCTAAAAATCCAAAGTTTGGGGAAAATTTAAATTATATCTGAGTTAAATAGAAAATCAGTATTCCTAAATTTAATACAAAATGTTCTGATTCCTTAGATATCTTCTGTTTTACTAGAAATACTTCTAAGTTGCACTATAATATTTCTAAAATAAATTTATAGTTATCTAAAAATTAAAATTACTATCACAGGTTAACAATTTTAGTTTTTAAAGTTATAGTGTTACTTGGGGACAAGTAACATTTAAGTTTGGGGTTATTGATCCATCTGAAAATTACCTACTTTTAGTGTACATTTCATGATCATTTTATGTATATTTTTAATGATATACTTTAAAGGAAGTTATTTTACATTTTTTTTTTGACTTCAGGTATAAGAAATGGACTTTTAGCAAAAATGTAGCAAAAATAGTGTCATTTGGAGTCAAATCTAGCAAGGAAGAAAATTTGGACTTGGCACATTTTGATATGTCTTTCTATGTTTAATCTTCTCTATATTTATCAAATATTTTTGAATGAAATTACACTTTAAAGAAAGGTTATTTCGATGTTTATTTTGTAGATATATCAATTTGGAGCGCAACTGATACACCAAAAAAATTTCAATTTTCATATATTTTAATGACTACATTTGATCATTTTTTATGAAATTGCACTTTAAAGAAACATATTTTCATATTTTTGATGCATGTATACTTAATTTAGGGATTTGGAATAAAAAGGAGAAAAAATTATGAAATTTGGAGCAAAAAGTGCAAAGAATACTCAGGCATCGAATGATACAAGAACTAGCGCCGAACATCGCTAGCATACCTGTATGGAGCACGACCAGAACCAAATGGCGCCAGTCTACTCCAAAATGGCGCTGAGATGGTTATTTTGCAAATGCATTGAATTTGGATGAATTTTGAAGGGGTGCTTAAGGGAACCCTTGAATTTTCAGACACACATTATTTAATCACCATTTTAGACAGAAAATCAGGGGCGAAGGAGGAGAAAAGAAGAAAAACAAAGAGGCAAAACTTCCATACTTAGTTTCTTATGAGAGATCCTAAGAGATTCATCTTTAAGGGTTGTATGAGGAGAGGGAAAGTGAGAGATTTCTTATTCTTTGCAATCCTTACAGAGGGGCGCGTATCATTGTAAGTAGAAGGAAGTGATTCAAAGGAACTTTAAGGGATTTGCTTGTAGAGGAGAGTAACATAAGTTGTTTACTTTAATTTTGTGTTGTGTAAACTTGTTTCAATATATATAAATCCATGATTTTTTATTTCTTCCCCATGAATTCTGGGTAGTTGCTTTGTCTTTCCCCTTACAATAAGAAGAAGTGATGTGAAGAATCAATAGTTGTTTGAAAAAGATCTTAATTTCTTAAATTGTAACGATTCATCTTGAACTTCATTTAATTTCTAGTTTGGCCAATTGATTTGTTAAAATATATGCCAAAACATAAGAGTCAGGATAGCAATGTTTTCAAAATTCAAGTAGGAATCACACTTTAATGTCATGGAAGAGTGAAGTCTCCATGGGATTGAGTGCAAATAAATAAAGAAATATTGTTTGATGGGTGTAGAATTCATGATTTTGGGGTGACAAACTAAAATCAACAATTGGGTTTGATGTTTAAAAACCATGTGGTGAGATTGTTAGCCCTCAGGTGGGGGAGAAGTGGGAGCTCTAGAGTGGGAGCCAATATCCTCTCAACCTAACCACAGATGTAGATTCAGAAAATTTGAATTAGCCAATGTCCTTTGTTGCTTGACCAAAGGATTAAAGGATATTCTTGCTCCTATTTGTCACATGCAAATAATAATAGATTTGATTCTTCACTAGCTACAACATTGTTGCAAATGGGAAAAATATTTTTCTTAAATTTGAAACATTCGTTAAAATTACTTTACCTGCTTATAGTAGATATAACTTTTAAGTTTGCAAAATTAGGATTGTGGAATTAGTTTTGTTAGACTTGCATTTCACATTTAACTTTAGCTGTTGTAGTTCTTATATTATTTATTTAGGACATTTTAAATAAGTAAGAGTTTAACCTTCTCTATATGGGATCGATACTTAGGACTCCAATAGATCCCTATATTACTTAAGCGATACATATACTTGTGTTTATGCCTAGTGAATATAAAATATCAAAAACAAATTTTGGGATTACAAAGTAAAATTATTGGCAAATTAAGTGTAAGGATATAAAAGTTGCACACACTAGACCCACATTAATTTTTTGGCGTCGTATTTCGGGAGTAACGGTAAAATTCTAATATATATATATATATATATATATATATATATATATATATATATATATATATATATATATATATATATATATATATATATATAT
>JXCR01147038.1:102589-146623 GCA_002079205.1 Phalaenopsis hybrid cultivar | reverse complement strand
TATATATATATATACATACATACATACATATATATATATATATACATACATACATACATACATACATATATATATGTATATATATTATTTGTGATTTTATATGTGTAGTTTAGGATCTCAAGGATTACTACGTTTTGATTCTTAATTAGAAAGAACTATAAGAAAATTTTGAAAATAAGAAAAAGAAAATATTAATTTGAGGAAAATGGAACATCAATAAAGATCTTTAAGAGATTATGTTAGCCTGACAGCTGATGAAATTCACTCAAGTATCAAACCCATACTTTTGCTGCAAATTCATTTGAACTTAGACCAGTTATCATCCAAAAGGTGCAAAATAACCAGTTTGGGGGAACACCATCTGAAGATCCTAATTTACATCTAGAATTATGTTCTACATTTAAATATGATAGAGTGTTTGATGATGTTGTTAGGCTTAGAATTTTTTCTTTCCCATTAAGGGATAAAACTAAGGCCTAGTTAAATTCATTAGCTTCTGGATCGATCAGAACTTAGGGAGATTTATCTCAAAAAATCCTGACAAAATATTTTCCACCATCTAAAACTGCTAAACTTAGAAATGATATTACATCTTTTTGTCAGTGTGAAGGGGACTCAATTTATGAAGCCCGAGAAAGATTTAAAGACCTTCTTAAGAAGTTTCCACAACATGCTTTGCCTGATTGGTTGATAATTAAAACATTCTATAATGCATTAGTGGGATCTCTTAGATTTATTATTGATGTTGGTGTTGGCGGTTCCTTTAATGTCAAAACCATTCGATGAAGCATATTCTTTAATTGAAGAAATAGCTACTAACACTTTTTAATGGTCTTCTGAAAGGCTAATTCCAAAAAGAGTAGTCAGTGTTCATGATTCTGATGTTATGTCTATTATGGCTGCTCAAATTGTTGTTATGTCTAAGAAAATAGATCAAATTGGAATGAACTATTCTCAAACACCTTCTGTGATTGAGGAAAATTAATAAGGGCAAATGATAGATTTTTAATCATCTTATGAAACTTTAAATGCCATAAATAATCAAATTAATAATCCTTATTCAAATTATTATAACCCAGGTTGTAAGAATCATCTTAATCTAAATTAGAATAATAATAATCCTAACAATGTAAATCCGCAATTGGGGCCCAATGTGAATCCATTAGAAAATTTAAATAGCCATGGAAATATTAATCTTAAACCTTATTATCTTCCAAGTTTTAACAACAATCCACAAATTAAGGAGAAGAAATTATCAATGGAAGAATTAAAATTGCAAATGGGAAATCAATTGCAAAGCCCAAAAACTGTAATTAGAAATATGGAAAATCAGTTTGTGCATATGGCTACTACATGGAGCAATAAACCTTCAGAAACTTTCCTCAGTAATGTTGAGATTAATCCAAAAGACCATAATAAAGAACAAATTAAGGCTATCCAATTGAGAAGTAGAAAAGAATTGGAAACCAAAATTCAAAAGGAAATTAAATTTGAGAAAGAAAGAGAGGAAATTGAAAAATCTAAAAAAGAAAATCAACATGAACCAGAGTATCATGTTGAACCAATGAAAATTAATGAAGAAAAATTGCCACCTCCATTTCCTCAAAGATTAAGACAAAAAAATTTGGATAAACAATTTTAAATTTCTTAAAAGTTCTTAATAAATTAACTATTAATATTCCTTTTGTTGAATCCCTGGAACAAATACCGAGTTATGTGAAGTTTATGAAGGATTAATAAGAAAAGAAAGTTTAGTGCTAATGAGATAATTGAACTAAGCCAAGAGTTTAGTTAAATAATCCAAAAAAAGCTTCCCAAAAAACTTAAAGATCCTGGTAGCTTTACTATTCCTTGTGCTATGAGAAAGATTTTTTGGAAAAGATTTATGTGATTTGGGAGCTAGTATTAATCCGATGCCTTTATCCATTTTTAGAAGACTTGGATTAGGAGAAATTTCCCCTAGGAATGTAACTCCTCAGTTAGCTATTTGTTCACTTACTTATCCTAAAGGAGTTATAGAAGATGTATTGGTTAAAGTGGATAAATTTATCTTTCTTGTAGATTTTATTGTATTAGATATTGAGGAAGATAAAGAAATTTCAATTATTTTAGGAAGTCCTTTTCTTGCTACTAGAAAAGCTTTAATAGATGTACAAAAAGGTGAATTAACCATGAGAGTCAATGATCAAGAAGTTACATTTAATATAGCAAAATCTATGAAATATCCAACAAATGGAAAAGATGATGAATGCTTCAGAATGGAGATTAACGATGGTTTGACTAATGAATATTTCATTGAAAATTTTGGAAAAGAAATCGAAGAAAAGAACATTTGCAGTATAAATTTGAGGACATAATGGAAGATGAATTTATTAAAGTAATGAGGATTTAGATTACATTGAAGAAAAGTTTGGAATATTAGATACTATAGAGAGTAGTAAAAATTTCAATCCTTCAATAGAAAAATCACCTGAACTTAAAATGAATATGCTACCTCCATATTTAAAGTATGCATTTTTAGGAGAATGGTCTACATTACCTGTTATACTATCCTTAACATTAACTGAATTTCAAGAACAAAAATTATTGGAAACATTAAAAAGATATAAGAAAGCTTTTGGATGAACAATAGCTGATATTAAAGGAGTCGGTCTTTCAATTTATATGCACATAATTTTATTAGAAGAACATCATAAATTGAGAGCTAATCCTTAGAGAACATTAAACCTAATTATGAAAGAAGTGGTAAAGAAAGAAATTTTAAAATGGTTAGATGTTGTTAGATGCTGAAATTATTTATCCTATTTCAGGCAGTGTTTGGGTTAGTACAATCTATTGTGTTCCTAAGAAAGGAGGAGTGATTTTTGTTGTAGATGAGAAGAATGAACCAATATCAACAACACAAGTCACTAGTTGGAGAATTTGTATTGACTATAGAAAATTAAATTCAGATAATAGGAAAGATCATTTTCCTCTACCTTCTATGGATAAAATGTTGGATAGACTAGCTGGGCATAAATATTTCTATTTTCTAGATGGAGATAACGGATATCACCAAATCTCTATTGCTCCCGAGGATTAAGAGAAGACAATATTTACAAGTCCTTATTACACTTTTGTTTTAGATGAATGCCCTTTGGTTTATGTAATGCACCTGCAACATTTCAAAGATGCATGATGTCAATTTTCTATGACTTGATAGAAAAAGGAATAGAAATTTTTATGGATCACTTTTCTATGTTTGGAACATCATTTGAAACATGTCTAAATCATTTAACCAAAGTTCTAGAATGAAGTGAAGAAATAAATTTAGTAATGAATTGGAAAAAATGTCAATTTATAGTTGTAGAAGGAATAGTAATTTGACATAAAATATCTGAAAATGGCATGGAATTTGATCCAGCAAAAGTTCAAGTCATTGCTAAATTACATCCACCAACCACTATGAGAGGAGTTAGAAGTTTTTTAGTTCATATTGGATTTTATAGACGTTATATTAAAGATTTTTCAAAAATTATTAAGCACATATGCAACCTTTTAGAAAATGATGTAAAATTTAATTTTAATCAAGAATGCTTAAATGCTTTTGAATTTCTAAAAGAAAATTAATCACAACATCTATAATTATTCCACCTGATTGGGAGAAACCATTTGAATTGATGTGTGAAGCTAGTGATTACGCAATTGGAGCTATGTTAGGGTAGAGATATGATAAAATTTTTAAAGTTATATATTATGCTAGTAAAACTCTAAATGATGCTCAAATTAATTATACCACTATTAAAAGAGATTTATTAGCAATTGTTCATGCTTTTGATAAATTTGGATCATATCTTATTGGAACAAAATGTATTGTGCATACTGATCATTCTACTATAAAATACTTAATGCAAATGAAAGATGTGAAACTAAGATTAATTAGATGGATCCTTCAGATGCAATAATTTGATTTTATAGTAGTTGATAGGAAAGGAACTGATAATCAAATAGCTGATCATTTATCAAGATTGCAACATGAACGATTAATTAACTTTGAAAGAGAAATTAATGAAGAATTTTCTGATGAAAAATTATTTGTTGTTAATGAAAAGCAAACACCTTGGTATGTGAACATTAACTATATTGTTAGTGATCTTGTACCGAATGATTTAACACCACAATAATAAAGAAAATTAATTCAAGATGCAAAATCTTACTTCTAGGATGATGCTTATTTATATAAACAATGTAATGATCATATTATTCAGAGATGTGTAACTTATGATGAAACCTTGCAAATTATTCAAAAATGTCATGACTTTGAATTCAGATGACATTTTGCAACTGATAGAACTGCTCACAAAATTTTACAGTCAAAATTTTATTGGCCTAATCTATTTAGAGATGTTAATATGCATGTAAGAACTTGTGATTGATGTGAACGAGTAGATAATATTTTGAAAAGAAATGAGATGCCTTTAAACTTTATATTGGAAGATGAAATTTTAGATGTATGGGGATTAGATTTTATGGGACCATTTGTGCCTTCATTTGAAAATTTATACATACTGATTGCAGTAGATTATGTTTCAAAATGAATTGAGGTAATTGCTTTACCGTGATGTGATGCACGGAGTGTTTCAAAATTTCTCGAGAAAAATATTTTTCTAGGTTTGGGATGCTGAGAGTAATCATTACTGATGAGGGATCTCATTTTAGAAATAAAATAATAGAAAAGTTAACGAAAAAATTTAGTATCCAACATATGATCTACATTGCTTATCATCTCCAAACAAGTGGTATTGTTGAATTATCTAATCTGGAAATTAAAAGAATTTTTGAAAAGTCTATTAATCCCGATAAAATAGATTGGTTTACTAAGTTAGATATTGTATTATGGGCTTATATAACAGCTTATAAAACACTTATAGGAATGTCCTTGTATAGACTTATCTATGGAAAGACATGTGTCTAATCAGTAAAGTTGGAGCATAAAGCTTATTGAGCTATTAAAGAATTTAATTTTAATTTAAAAGTTACTAGTGAGAAGAGATTATTGCAACTAAATAAGCAAGATGAAATAAGAAATGAATCTTATTACAATGCCATGAGTTATAAAGAGAAAATGAAAAATTGGCATGATCAGAAGATAATTGGAAAATAATTTAAGCCTGGGCAAGAAGTTTTATTGTATAATTATATATTAAAATTATCCCATGAAACTTTAAATCTAAATCGAAGGGGCCATTTATAATTGTTAAAGTTTACCCATATGGAGCAGTAGAAATTGAAGATCCAAAAACTAAGACAACATTTAAAGCAAATGGACATAGATTATAACCTTATTTTAGAGTGGTCGGTTCAATTATTAACGAGGTTTTAATATTGGATCAACCAAAATGAAAACTAATTATGTCGGGTGATGCGGGTGGATTTAGTGTGTAATTTTACAAATAATTTTCAATATTACAAAATACACATAGCATATACAATAATAAAAATGCAATTCAATCCCAGCAAAAATAACTTTAGTGAGTATAGTTTTATCCTTTAAAAAAACTTTAAACTGCCAAATCCCCTAAAAATAATGCAAGTATATGTTTTTCTCAAGTAATAAACGGCTCTAATGGAGTCCTAGATATCTATCCCACAGAGAAGTTATAAATGCATATAAGTAAATTCTTTAGATTCAATGTAAAATACAATTTTAAACTACAAAAGTGAAGTACAAAATTTGAATCGAAAGTAAATGAGTGAATGTTAAATAAAATGCAGTTAAAAGAATAAGTTAATTAAACTAATTGTTAAACTTTCAAAAGTAAAATTTATGAAAACTAAATAAAGTTTTTGTTGTGAAGAGTTTAAATTTTAGAGAGCATCATTCCCCTTTACAATGAGTATATGCTTTGTGAAGAAATTAAAATCATTTGAAAATACATTTATATAATTTTTTTTGTGTCAAATAGGAGCAATCCTATTCTTTACCCTCTTCCAAGTGCATAAAGAACATTGATTAATCCAGATTTTGGCCCCTAATTCTGTGGTTAGGTTGGGAGGATATCGACTGCCACTCCAGAGCTCCCACTACTCCCTTATCTGAGGGCTAACAATCTCACATTAGTTTTCAGTCAACTGAACCAAATTAGGGATTTTAATATGTCACCTTAAAATCTCCATTTTTGCATCCAATAAAGTATATTTCTTTATTTATTTGTACTCAACCTATGGATGAAATCTTCTTCCATAGAATCAAATGTTATTCTCCCCATGTTGTAGAAATCATAATCCTTTTGGAACATATGTTTCTCAACATATTTTAACATTTCAATTTGCCAGATCGAAAAGTAAATGAAGATCAGAGTTCGAATCATCACAAATTATTGAAATTTAAAATTGTATAAAACAAAATAAATTCTTCACAAAACCATATATCAAAGTAGGGAGAAAGATAAAGAAGGCTACTTAGAATTCATGAGAAGGATACGACAAAACACAGATTTCATATAAAAAAACAAGTTTACAAAACAAAGAATTAAAAGAACACAACTTATCTCACAATCCTTCCCAAGCAAATCCTTAAAAGTTCTCTTCAAACACTTTCCATCTTTACAAGAACTCTCAATTCACTCTTAGAAGTGTAATAAAGAAGAAATCTCTCACCTTCCCTCTTCTCTTAATTTCTTTGAAGAAAATCTCCAAGCCCTTGGCTTTGTCTCTCTCTTTATCTCACGCTAATTTCTCTCTTCAACCCCCCTTTCATGCACCACTTCAAGCCCTAAACTTCCCTCTCCTTTATTAGAGGTTGCCTCCCTCCAAAAAGAATTCAAAATTCCCTCCAAAATATTGTCCAAAACTCAACCCTTTTGAATTTAAATGACATTTTTATTGATCCAAGAGACATAACGCATCATAAAAGAACCTTCCAACATGTCTAAATGCATTAAATCACTCCATGGGGCATTTAGAACAAGTTCCCCTTTCAAAATTTGCACAAAATTCATCCCAAACTGCCTTAATCCGCAAAACGTTATCTCTAGCGCTTCAGTTGCTGGTTCTGGCGCTTCAGGCGCCAACTTTCTTAAGACCACGCTGTTATAGGTTTTGGTGCTTCTGGCGCCAGCTCTCTATCAAATGGCACTTTAGACTCCGGTTCTGGTGCTTCAGGTGCCGGCTCTCTATAAAGTGGCTCTTCAGGAGCAAGAATCCTAAAACTCGATGTTTTGGCTCCAAATTTCGTCCTTTTTGCTATTATTGCTCCATGTGCCTAAAATTGATATACCTACAACAAAAATATGAAAATAACTTTCTTTAAATTGCAATATCATCATAAATAAACATAAAATTTATACTTAAAATAGCATATTATTTTGTTGAATCACAATGTTTCAAACTTAAATGTTACTTGTCCTCTCTACCTTAATCAAGCATATGACTGAGGATAGAGATTAACTTACAACTTCTATACTTTAGTTTAAATAAATAAAATAGTAAAATTTAAGAAAAACCTTTAATAATTTAGATTCAAATTCTAAGTCTAAGAGTACTTAGTAATCAAATTTAAGATTTTTGAATCTTTATTCCTTTCAAGAGGAATTGTACTTTATCATATCAAGAATACTTAGAACATTCATAAGAAAAAGAAATTCCTGAAACCTTTACTAGTAATGCTTCTAATATTCCAGTATAAGTTTAGAAAATGTAATATAGCCTTTTCCTTAAGCTGATTCAAGTGAAGTCAATTTTATTATTAGGCATCTCCTTAACCTTCTCCTTACTCATTTTTCTTTTTTTTACTTTTGTTTTCTTTTTATTCTCATTTTCTTTTTTCTTTTTTTTAATTTTATTCAGGATCTTCTAAATATTTTCTTTTCTTTCTTTTTCAAGTGAGGATTGCTATGTCTGGATAACCTTTAATAATTTTGAGCTTCACTATTCTCTTCTTAAAGTCAAAACTTTTACCTTTCTTCACTTTATAAATTCCTATTAGTTTATGATTTTTCATAAAGTTTCATTCTTTTCTTCTTACATGAAATTCTAAAATTCTTTATACTTAAAAAAAATATAATTTCCTTTACTTTAAATAGAAAAACATAGTCTTATCTTATCATACCAAACATCTTTAACTTAAAAATTGACCTTCATCATTAAAAACTTTTACCTTAATTTACCATAATATCCATAAACATAAGTATAATCATTTAAAGTTAAATCTTAATATCCCATGTCATATTAAATTAATTTTAAAAATATAGTTAATTGAGGATAAATAAAATTTAGTTGACTTCTTTTTAATTAAAATTTTTCTTTTCCCCAAACTTAAATTTTTAAGTAATTTAAAAATATGTTAGTACAAAATTTAGTTGGTGAAAGAATATAGTAAATGCATGAAAATAAAAACTTACCTGCAGAGGATTTTTAAGTTTAAAACTAGGTTCTAGCATACTACAGGTACTAAGTTTAAAAATACATACAGACTTTAAAGCATTAAATAAAATGTAATATATTTTAAAGGATTTATTTAAAATTCAAAAAAGAGACAAAAATTGAAAATAGTAAAAATGTAGAAAAAGAAAAATTCTACAATTACTATTACAAATTAGGTCCACAACACATCATTAAAATGAAAGTTCTTACTACAACAATTTTAAAATGATAACAAATAACAACCAATAAAAAAAACATCAAACAAACTAACTCCTAAGATATCAATCTTCATCGTCTTCCTCATCATCATCATCATCATCTTCTTCTTCCTCTTCTTCATCATGATCTGGAGCATAAGGAGTGAAGCTGGGGCAAGTTGAAAATTCCACATTGAACTCACCCATCAGATATATAACCATAGCCTCCTCATAAGTTATATTTTGTTGAACTCTCCTTTTATATTCATCATTTTAACCATTCCTTGCTTCAATTCCTCCAATCCAATTTTACATATTCACAATATCCATTTTTTGAATCATGAGCTACTCCATAATATTTTTAAGTGAAGCAAAGCAAGAAGTAGATGCCCTTGCAGCCAATGTAGAGGGTCTATCACTACCTCCACTCCTGGACTCAATAAATGATTCAAATCATTGAACCATATGCTTCCCAATAGAATTTTGTGGCTGCAGATTTTTCTCATTTCCATGGGACTCTACTCATAACTACTCACATAAAATGAAAATCAGGGCAGGGTAACCTAAAACACTAGCTGTAACATTTTTAGCTATACTCTAAGCATGATGAACTATAAGAGCACCAACATCTGCTGCCTTCATTTTCTGAATGCAGAAGTTTAGCACAGCTCTATCCTTCATTATTTCACTTAGATGATTTGTTGGCAGTAAATTATCAGAGATGAAGTGGTGACATATCTTTGAGTGAATAGTCATCATGGAAGCAGAGAAGTTAACTTTCTTATTGTTTTTAATCTCCCATTCTCCTCTTGCATCAGTCAGAATGTCAATCACTTCACAAAGTGATAAATTAGTCAACACAAATGCTATTCACAATGAAATGCATTTCTTAGCCCATAAAATGCATTCATACTTTCTCTAGAAAACTTAACTTGCTTACCTCTCACAAGGATGTGATTGTCAGTGGTGAACAGCAAGTTGGATTAAAACTTCCAAAACATTGGCACAATTGCTACTGCAGTGAAGAAGCAAAACCTATCCCAATTTTTGATGATGATCAACCTCTCAATCTCACTACCCGGGTTAGCGGATTCCCTTTCCTGGATCAATTTTCTCGATTCCTATTGAGTATTATAACAATATTGGGCTTTAAAATTGAAAAATTTCCTTCAGTCAAAATCTCATGTTGGCTTCCTTCTCTTTACACATGGAGCCATCACAATTTTTATGAAAATCCTAATAAAATCCAAATAAATCATAAAATCAAAAATCTAACTCCCTAAGTAAAATTATTTGGTAAGAAACTTTTCACCATGGGGTTTCTTCAAGCTTTCCATCAAAACTCCCAAATTTTGGATCTTCCATAATGTATGAAAAATCAATGGTGAAAATAAAAAATTTCTAAGTTAAAGTGAAGCTCTTGCCAAGAGAAGATGAAATCTAAGATCTATGGCCTTCGAAATCTTCTCTAACGTGCACAATGTGAAGCCCTAAGTCACAGTTCAGAGGTAGGAGACGACCCAAGCAGAATAAATGGAGTTTTTTTAAGCAATTTTGTGATTTTTTAGGCAATCTGGCAGTTTCAGGAATTTGGTGCTTCAGGTGCCAATTCTGGCGCATCCATCACAATCTCTCTGTCAACTGGCGCTTCAGGCGCCAATGCCTTAATTTTTTCTAGATTTCGCTTTCTGAGGAAATCTACTGCATATCGCTTTACGTCAACCTCTAATTAAGTCAGATAAATATTTATACTCATAATTGAACACTAATATAACACCAAACCTTCACAATCAACACAAAACTCACTTATATAATTTGCGCTATTACAGACTAATAATTTTTCAAGCCAACAAACATCTAATTCAGTGGTCAAAACAAACCAAACATCCTAACACTGAATTCTAAAACATCAAACTACCAAACATAAACATAAATAGAGTTCATCAACAAAAATAAATGCAATCCAACTCAACAATATAACTAAAATAAGCAGTACTAGACGAAACATTCTGTGCATAAGGTAAGTTCAAACATCTTCTTTGCTCTCGTCCTCTGGGATATCTCCCATAGATTAATAGTGTACATACAAGTTGTAGAAGGGTCGATAAGGAAATTCATCAGTTGAATCTTCCTCAATCCAAGCATGTTTCTTGAACATACGTACCAAACCATCTTTAATACAATCGGTATGTTCAAAATGTTCCTTCAGCCTCTAATCCAGATGATCCAACATTTTAAAAACATTCCCAATTGCATTCATAAGTTTTTGTACCTCTTTTTCTGACTTCTTAAACCTTTTCAAAAGTGCGTTCAAACTGAAGTAAGGCTGAATAGGTGAGGAATTATGGGATACTTGATCCATCAGCACATTCATGTCATTCTCATTTACCATTCCAATAAAGTTGCAATAGACTTCTGGGTCCATTGGCTTCCAAGGAAGAAGCACTTTCTCTCAACTCTCATATGGTACTTGTGATTGACTACATAATAGTAAAATTGTGGATGGATGTCCCAGTCAAGTTGCAGATCTATTGACAATCAAGCACAAAAAAAATTTCACAATTATTGCACCAATATCAACAGGTTTTCAAGTTTGAATACAATAATTCAGAATAGCACTCTCTTTAGTTACCTTACTGATTTTCATTGTTGGAAGTAATTTCGATGCAATAAGGAAATGACACACCTTAGATGCAGGATTCAACAATGATGAAGAAAAACTTACATTTCCATCATCTCTGGCCTCCCAATTTGCATCTTCATCCGTAAGGTATCGATAGAGTTCATTCATATTATTTCTTTTAGGCATAAAATTTGGATAATGGTAAATAGGAACACTTTCAATCATAAACATCTCGTTTATTCTTGAAGGAGTGCATTCTACAAACCTGCCTCATACATAGACAATTCCTTTGTTGAGTCCATGTAGATTTGTATAGAACACTTTCACCACAGGGACAACTTGGTAGCAGTAATGTAGCGAAGCACTTCCTAGCATCTATACGCAATAATCTCCTCCACTTGAGTATTCGGTGTGTTGAATCCTTGATTCACAAATCCCCTTTCATTGATTAGCCTCTTCTTCACAAGAACTCGATCATATAACTTCTGCGCATCAAAACTAACAAAATTTCTCCGGTTGAAAATTCCAAATCTCAGAAAATTTTTAGAGAGGAAGCCATAGGGATTGAAAACTAGTAACTCTTCCCTCATTACCCCCCTCTAAAATGGACTTTGAAATTAGTTTTTAGGTGTTATAAAGAGAAAACCCGCCAAAAATTGCCTTTTGAAATGTTTTCAGTCATTTTCTTCACAGCGGCACTTCAGGTGCCAACTCTTTGAAATGTGGCGCATCAAGAGCCAGTTCCAAAAAATTTGTCATTTCGATTTCGATCCAATAAACTCTCAATTATTCCTTAAAATTAAGTATATAAAAATGTTTCCAAATATTTTCTTAATGTTAAAATTTTCAACTACATGGAATCTATAAAAGTATAAATATAAATATATGTTAAATATTCCGAACAAAAACATAAAAGCAAAATAAACAACGATAAATATGGGTTGTCTCCCACAAAGCGCTTGGTTTAATATCGTCAGCCCGACATTCCCAACCTTTATTCTGGGTGACCAAACATTATAGTCTCCTTAAATCTTGGTCTTTGACCATGAGACTATGATTTCAATATGTGCCCATTCACTTTAAGCATTTCTCTAGTCTTGGGATCTTCAATATTAATAGCTCCATAGGGATAGAGTTTGACAATTCTAAATGACCCTTTGTACATAAACTTCGGTTTTACAGGAAATAATTTCAATCATATATTGTATAATAAAACTTTATGTTCAGGCTCAAATTTCTTTTTTTATTACCTTCTGATCATGTCATTCTTTCATTCTTTCCTTATAAATCCTAGCATTATCTTAAGATTCATTCTTAATTTGTTCAGCTCATTCAATTGCAATAATTGTTTCGTACCAACATCTTTCAAATTTAAATTGAATTCTTTAATAACTCAATAAGCTTTATGCTCCAATTCTACTGCAAGTGACAAGTCTTCCCAAAAATAAATCTATATGGGAACATTCTTATAGGTGTCTTATAAGTTGTCATGTGTTCCCATAATGTAGTATCTAATCTAGTAGACCGATAAATTTTATTAGGATTCACACTTTTTCCAAAATTCTTTTAATTTCACGATTATATACTTCTGCTGAACCACTAGTTTGGAATGATAAACACTTATAATTTTATTCATTATATTATATTTATTCACCAACCTTGCAATTTTTGTATTTCTAAAATGAGATCCTACATCAGTAATGATTACTTTAGACATTCCATATATTGTAAAAATGTTTTTAATTAAAAATTTTGAAACACTCTGAGCATCCCATCGAGGTAAAGCAATTGCTTCAATCCATTTTGAAACTTAATCCACTGCAATCAATATATACATATTTCCAAATGAAGGTATATATGGTCCCATAAAATTCAATCCCCATGCATAAAAAATTTCAATTTCTAAATTAAACTTTAGAGGCATTTCTTTTCTTTTTGAAATATTACGTACTCTCTAACACCGATCACATGTTCTTATATATATACTAATATCTCTAAATAGAGTAGGCCAATAAAATCAAAATTGTAAAATTTTATGAAGAGTTATATCATTACCAAAATGACCTCCATATTTAGAATCATGAAATTTTTGCATAATTTTTTGAATTTTTTTATAAGGCACACATATCTCATTACTAAATCTTTGCATTGCTTGTACAAGTATGGGTCATCCCAAAATTAAAATTTTGCATCGTGAATGAATTTCTTTTCCAATAGTTTCGTTAGTCCATGTGGTAAAATACCACTAATAATATAATTCACAATATCAACATACTATGGTATTTCACATCCTTTTACAACATAAAATTATTCATCAAGAAAATTTTCATTAATTTCTTTTTACAAATCAAGTGGTTCTTCCTATTCTTGCCTAGATTGATGATCAAAAATTTGATTATCAATCTCTTTCTATCGACTACTACAAAATCAAACTCTTGCATCAGAAGTGTCCACTTAATTAATCTTGGTTTAGCATCCATCTTTTGCATCAAGTATTTAATAACCGAGTGGTCAGTAACAACACATTTAGCTCCAATTATATATGTCCTAAACTTATCAAAAGCATAAAAAATGGCTAATTACTTCCTTTAAGTAGTGATGTAATTAATTTGAGCATCGTTAAGAGTCTTACTAGCATAGTATATGAATTTAAAAATCTTTTTATATCTCTACCCTAAAATAGCTTCAATTGCATATTCACTAGCATTACACATTAATTCAAAAGGTTTCTCCCAATTAGGTGAAACAATTATATGAGCAGTGATCAATTTTTCCTTTAAAGTTTCAAAGGCTTTAAGGCAATCTTAGTTAAAATCAAATTTTGTATCTTTTTCCAGAAGTTGACATAAAGGTTTTGTAATGTTTAAAAAAGCTTTAATATGTAGCCTGTAAAATCCAACATGTCCTAAAAAGCTCCTAACTCCTCTTACAGTAGTGACCGCGGCTTTTAATATGCTTAAAATATAAGATAAATATGGGCGTAATAAATATTCAATAATTGTAAAGTCACACCTATCAATGCAAGTATACGTATCGCTCAAGTAATATAGGGCTCTAATGGAGTCCTAGATATCAATCCAACAGGGATTAATATTAGAACTACAAACTAAGACTTTAAAAAAGCAATACTTTAATTGNAGTCCGGCTAGAGAACCCGACATTGCCTAGATCTACAGATTTGGGCGTTAAGTTCTGCGGAATCCAAAGCAAAGCTTGTAAAGGACCGCAATTCGCCCAAATCTGCCTTCACCTTATCGTCAAAGCTTGGTAGCTGATTATTGGAAGACGAGCTTTGGGAGTAGCAGATGTTCTTCTGCACTCCCTCGAGCTTGTTAACCTCTCAAAGTTACCAAATTTAAAGTTTGTTATAAAAAAGGCAATTTTTTTAACTTGTGTATCTCGTAATATTCAAAATTGAAAAATATTTACTTTTTGGGCATTTAAATGCATGCCACGAAATTCGTATTTACACAAGAATGATGCAGACTTGAGATTAAACGCGGTGCTCTTAGTGATTCTTGGACGATGTTAAAATTTTCTCGAGGGCCTCTTTTCTTATCTCAGAGAAAAAATCCTTTTTTTTCTTCTTCTATACTTTTATTTTGTTGCTCTTTAGGGTTTTCGTGCTAGTTGTATGAGCGCAAGGTAAAAGACACTTCTATGGCTATCTTATTCAAGTTATTGGTATGCTAAGAAAACTAAAAGCTTTGGTTGAACATCTTTCTTTTACTGAAGATTTTTTCTTGTTTAAAGTTAATTATTTTAAGAATTTGGAGATGGTTCTCTGAGAAGGACCTTTTTTTATTGGAGATAAACATTTTCTTTTCAAAAAATGGTCTCATGATTTTCAATCAGTTTAAAATGATTTTAAAGAAGTTTCAATGTGAATTAAATTCCTAGGTCTCCTTCTATTTTATTAGTCAGAAAATGACATTTCAAAAATTACGAGTAAGATATGTATTCTCTTAGTAGTTGATCCATTGACTGCTAAAAGAACTTGTCTTACCTATGCTAGAGTTAATGTTGATTCGGTCTGATTCTGTTATTCTTAAAGCTAAGGATAAAGAAATAGTCATCCTTGTAATATATGAATGGAACTAGTTCCTTGCAACATATGTTCTAATATGCTCATAATCCTTCAAATTGTCCTGACTCCTCTGCTGATATTGGTAATGTTGTCATACCATTAAACAAGGGAAAAAATAACAATAAGAATATGGTCTTTGGTAATCAAAAATATCGTTTTAAGCCTGTGAATACTGCTAGACCTTTGCATGCCAACAACATCAATGTTAATAGTATTAATTTGCAGGTGATAGCCCATGATGTTAATATCCCGGTAAATGGTGCTTATTTAAGTAATGAATTTTATGACAATATTACCTTTGTTTCATCCTTTATTACTTTTAATGAGGTAAATTTTGATGTTAATTGTAATTCTATTGTTGATTTGGTTCATCGTGTTGATAAGGATTAGGCGCACACTTAAATGTTATACATAATATTTCTGCTTCAGATATTCAAACATTGGAGTTATTTCAGTTGTTAACGTTGATGTTTTCACTGTTATTAAAATGGAAATTTCTGATATTAACGCAATCGTAATTACTTCGACTTCTAATATTAACAATTTTGGAATTGCTTCTAGTAATTTTTGTGATGCTACTAATGAGGATATTGTTTTTGTGACTAATAATGCTATTGTTTCTTCAAGCTCTAATGGTGAAAATTTTACATATATGTTTATTTCTAATTTAAATCTTGCTTCGGTTAGTAATAATTTTAATATGAATCATGCTAGAAGTATACCTTCTTGTACTCTTGTTTATTCAAGGGCAAGAAATGGTAGATCTAAATGAACAATCTTATTTGTTTGTTTTCATTCCCTTTTTTTTATTATATTTTATCCAAAATTGGCTTCTTGGAATGTTAGGGGGCTTAATAGTGAAGCTCATATTGTGGATTGCTAGAATATTTTAAAAGTCTAAATGATTGATTTCGATTGTCTTTTAGAGACTAAATTATCCAAATCTACCTTATCTAATACTAATGTTTTAAAGCGATTTAGTTTTTTTTAAATCTAGCTTGTGTTGATAATTTTAAAAACTCTGATAATGAGATAATTTGGATTAAATAGAATATGGGTATTCTGAATTTTTCTGTTATTAATATTCATCCTCAATTTATTCATGGGCTTATTACTTTTTTTTCTTCTATTAATTTCATTGTAACTATTAATTATGCAGATAATTATGCTTCCAATAGAAAATACTATTGGGATTCCATTATTTCTATAACTGATGATATTTATGATCATTGGATGTTGATGGGTGACTTTAATTGTATTAAATCTATTAAAAAGAAGGTAGGAGGATCTCCTCCGATTCTTAGTAAATTCTTTGATATTAATAATTATATTTATAATGTTGATCTCATTTGAGCTTCATAATTCTAGTCATCTTTTAGTTGGTTTAATAATTAACTTAATAATCCCATTAGATGTCGAATGGACAGGGCTTTTTGTAACTCTATTTGGATTAATTCTTTTCCTGGGTTGAGCTTACAAATAGTCATAATTTGATTTTTTTTCTTTACTTGATGTTTCTCCTCTCTCCAAGGATCTTCTTGCTCAAGCTTCTTACTTACAATATGGTATTTTTAAAGCTACTACTTGTGATTATAAATGATCCAAGCAAAGAGTAAAATGTACTCGGTTATCTAAAGTGAGGATGATGTTAAATTTCTTTTTCAAAGAGCTAGAGTTAGACATAATTCTAACTTCATCAAAGAAATTTTGGTTAATAATGCTTATATTCAAAACAAAGTTGATATTGCTATAGAAGCTATATTCTTTTACTTTTGTTTGCTTGATGAGAGTTGTGAGAATATTGTTTTAAGTGGCTATACTTTTTGACATGAGTTAATTTTACGTGTTTTTCTCTACTTTTTGCCCTACATTTTATATGTTATTTTTTTTGATTTATCACAAATTTAAACTTGTGAAAGGTTTTGTTGATGTTGTGTAGGTTTCAGGAATTAAATATGTGTATTTTGGAGTGAAAAGAACAAACATAAAAGTGTCCTAAAGTGGCATAACCACAACTGGAAGAGACGTGACCATGCCAAGATATCGTCACCACATTCCGGTGTGACCATGCCAGAATTGTAGGGAGGCAACATGATCGATTTAGAAGGTGGGCGTGACCATGCCAACAGAGCGAGAAATTATTTTGGTAAGAAAATTCTTACAAAGTTATGGATTAAGTTATAAAAATGTTCCTCATGGCATATTTTGTGAGAGGAGAGACCTCGAGATAGCTAAAGAACAAGAAGGGAGAGTTCTGTAGAGTTTTTCCCTAAGATTCTTTACCTCTCTTGAGGTTGAGGTGCTAAGGGTGTTTCTTTACCTTTTACTTTGTATTTTATATATTTTTAGAGTTTTATTGTATGAGAGGGGAGCTGGTCGTTGTTGAAGAGGGAATAAACTGTTTTTCAAGTTTGTTTTTTAGTTTTACTTACAATGATAATTTCAATGAAATGTTTTTTCCTGCATTCTTTCTAACATGTGTAGCTAAATTTCCTTTCATGTTGCTATTACTCACGATATATGTCTTTTTTGTTTTCTCAGATGTTTCCTTTCCATTTATCATTTTCCTAAGAAATCGGGGCTTTTTCATTATTGTTATAACCGTAAGGTTTCATTTATTTCTAATTTGACGATGTTAATATATTTTGTGATCTATGAATCCTGCATGTTTCATAGAGGAACAAAATGGTTAACCAAAAAATCTAAGTAAAATAGGCATACTGTATCTGAGTTTTGCAATCTTGAAAGGGGGCATGTTGACAGCTATCACGTAGGGGAAAGTCTTGAAAAGCCACGAACCACCATATCACCTAAATAGCAGGGCGTGATTCCATACACCTTGAAGAATAGTAAAATTAATCTACCGCTATTTTTTATCTTATTAAAATTTGTTATCTTTAGTTTTTTCTTTTAAGTAAGGTTTTAAATAACCACCTCTTGTTTATGATCAAGTTGAACTAGGATTAGAAAGTATAGTAAACAAAATATTAGCCCTCCAAAATAAGTTTAACACTTTCCTCATAATATCAATATGCGGTACTCTTTAATTGCATTATTATTTGACACATATACTTGCGTGACTCAGTTGATTTGTTTCACCATAACTTTTCTAGCCGTCAAGTTCTTGGTGTTGTTGTTGGGGAAAGGCGTTAAGAAGAATTCTAATTTTAGGAGAACTTTTGTTGAACGGCTAGGAATCTAGGTTTAGTAATTTTATTTTTTTCTGTTATTTTATATTTATTTGCACTTGTATTGTGATGTAATTTCTTATAAGTGATAAAAAATAAAATACTAAAAAAATAAAAAACTTAAAAATCAAAAATTAAATGCTTGCTTTTAAATCCATTTATTTTCTTTTTGTGTTGTGTGATTTTCATGTGTGTTTGTTGACTAACTCGTGTGAGTCATTTTGATTGATTGATTCATAGAGTTTATTGAGTTTGCCATTTTATATACATAGGAGAGCTGAGACTGACGTAGTCCCTTATGACCTTGAGATTGATTGCATCTATAGATGTCTTAGGAGAGCACAAATTTTCACCAACACATCTGTAGAAATGGCCAACCCTCAGGACCAAATCCTGAAACCCCTTAAGGATTACGCCAACCCATTAGTAGAAGAGGTCCATCTTAGCAGCAATCACCCAACTGTTGAAGCAACACTTTTGAACTTAGATTAGCCATAATTCAAATGGTACAAACTAGCCAGTTTGGGAGTACACCATCTGAGGACGTGAACCTTCATTTAATAAACTTTCTGGAACTGTGTGCTACATTCTCGTATAACAGAGTCCCCTGCGATGTTGTTAGACTATAGTTATTTTCATTCCTTTATGGGATAGATCCAAGATGTGGTTGAATTCTTTTGCTCCGAGATTCATTAGAGCATGGAATGGTTTGGCCCAAAAACTCTTAAGAAAGTATTTCCCACCCTCGAAAACTGTCAAACTGAAAATTGACATCACCTTTTTGTATAAGTTAATGAGGAAACCATCTAAGAAGCCTAAGAAAGAAATAAATAACTATTTAAAAAGTATGGACACTATGTCATGCCTTATTAGTTGATTATCCAAATTTTTTACAATAGACTTATAGACTCACTTAGATTTGTCATAGATGTTGTTGTAGAAGGCTCCCTAATGGCCAAATCTATTGATGAGGCTTATACAATGATAGAAGAGATGGCTAAAAATAGTTTTCAGTGGCCTTTTAATAGAGTGGAACCAAAGAAAGTAGCCACTACTCAAGATACTAATCCCTTGACCATCCAAGCAACCCAAGTAGCAGTCATTTCAAGAGAATTAGATAATCTAGGGGTAAATGTAGTGTCAAGATCACCATCAAGTGAATGAATAATATACAATTCAGTTGTATATCCTAGCCTAACCACTTTAGAAGTTGTGAATGCCATAGAAAATTAGGATCACAATCCGTATTCTAATACATATAACCCAGTCTGGAGACACCATCCAAATTTTTCATGAAACAATATCAACCAGCAGTGAGGGAACCCTCAGGCCAACATTGTAAAATAACTAAGGAAATAACACCAGAGGCAATAATACCCACCAAAATTTCAAGCTAATTCCCAACTTTCCTAGAAAAAAAGGCACCACTCAAGAAATTAGTGAGTTAAATAGGTAACACATTATAAAGCCAAGTTGTAGCCATCAACAACCTTGAAACTCAATTATGACAACTAGTAAATTCAAGGAACTATCCTTTCTGTCTTGGAATCTTCAATATTAATAGGTCTATAGGGATAAACTTTTACAATTTTGAATGGCCCTTGCCCCCTAGACTTCAGTTTCTTAGGAAATAATTTCAATCTTATATTGTATAATAAAACTTCCTATCCAGACTTAAATTCCTTTTTTATTATCTTCCGATCATGCCATTCTTTTATTCTTTCCTTATAAATCCTAACATTATCGTAAGATTTATTCCTAGTTTCTTCAAGTTCATTCAATTGGAATAATCTTTTCGCATCATCGACTTCCAAATTGAAATTGAATTCCTTAATAACTTAATGAGCTTTATGCTCCAATTCTACCGGTAAGTGACAAGTCTTCCCAAAAATTAATTTATACGGGGACAATCCTATAGCTATCTTATAAGTTATTCTTTATGCCCATAATGCAATATCTAATCTTGCAGACCAATCCATTTTAATAGGATTCACTCTTTTTTACAAAATTCTTTTAATTTGATGAATAAATATTTCTGTCAAACCACTAGTTTGGGGATGATAAATGATCGCGACTTTATATATACTTAAAAATATAAGTATTTAATACTGCTATCAAAAGATTTAATTCCTCAGCAACTGTACCAAAACCTTAATAACAGTTACAGATTCGATAAATATGGAGAAAATAAATATTCAATGNTTATATTTAAAAGTAGCACACAGTTCTAAAAAACTTGGGAGGTGTAAGTTAGGATCTTCATTTGGTGTACCTCTGAATTGAGTTGTTTGTACCCATTTGGATAATAGCAGGTTTAAGCTCAAATGAATTAGCAGCTACATCAGGATTTTGGATTGATAAGTGAATTTAATAACAGGTTTAAGCTCAAATGAATTAGCAGCTACATCAGGATTTTGGATAGATAAGTGATTTCCATCTGCTGTAGGATTTGCATAATCTCGTAGGGGTCTAGGTTGGTGTTCATTCTCTATTCCTTGATTGTTCAGGTTATTTTCCATTGTATCAGAATTTCTAGGTTCTCTTCTTAATCTTCTAATCCTTCTAACAGTGCGTTCTAATTTTGAATCGTAGGGTATAAGATTTTTATGTCCAAATTTATGCATACAATTTAAAATCAGTACTCAGTAACATAATTAACTAAATATAAAAATAAGTTACAATTCAAGTAAAGATTTTCTAGTAATCCTAATTTTTCTGTTACTCTAATCGTGATTTGACTCACTCACTCAATCACTCCCCGGCAACGGCGCCAAAAACTTGACAGTGACTTTTTATATGCTTAAAATATAAGAAAAATATGGATGTAATAAATATTCAAAAATTGTAAAGTCACACTTATCAACGAAAATACAAGATAAATATGGACTTAATAAATATTCAATAATTGTAAAGTCACACTTATCAACGTATAGATTCGATAAAGATGGATGTATAAAATATTTAATAATTGTAAAGTCACACTTATCAACGCAAGTATACGTATCACTCAAGTAATATAGGGCTCTAATAGAGTGTAAAGTCACACTTAATATGTTTGATTTAATAAAGATGTATATATATATAATATTCAATAATGTTAAAGTCAAATTTGTCAACACAATTATACATATCGCTCAAGTAATATAGGGCTCTAATGGAGTCCTAGATATCAATCCCACAGGGAGTAGTTTAGAATTATGGACTAAGACCTATATTATCGCATAGTAAAATATTCAATAATTGTAAAGTCACACTTATCAACGCAAGTATATGTATCGCTCAAGTACTACGGGGCTCTAATGGAGTCCTAGATATCGATCCCATAGGGAGTAATATTAGAACTACAAACTAAGACTTTTCTAATGGAGTCCTAGATATCGATCCCACAGGGAGTAATATTAGAACTACAAACTAAGATTTGGGAGTCCTAGATATCGATCCCACAGGGAGTGGTTTAGAACTGCGAACTAAGATTTTAGAAAAATAATACTTTTATCACAACAACGAAGTTTAATTTGCTTATCTGTCACTAATAGGCTATTGAAACAAATATGTAATTTTAATAATTATTAAATAACTAATGATTTGTGATATTCAATATATTAGAAAGTATCCTTCTTCTTGTCAAGAAATTATAGTGAATGGATAAAGTGAATTAGTTCAATTTATATTGTGCTGAATAGGAGCATACCTATTCTTTACCCTTTAGTCCAGGCATAAAAAACATTGACTAATCCTAAACTTGTTTACTGAATCTGCGGCTAGGCTGGGAGGATACCGGCTCTTCGGAGCTCCCACATTCCCCTCACCTGAGGGCTAACATCTACACTTCAGCACCCAAACGATAGCATNCCTAGATATCGATCCCACAGGGAGTAAGTTTAGAACTACAAACTAAGATTTTAGAAAAGCAATACTTTAATCGCAACAATGAAGTTCAGTTTGCTTATTTGTCACAAATAGGCAATTGAAATAAATATATAATTTTAATAACTATTAAATAACTAATTATACTAATGAAAGTTCAAATGTAATATTCAATATATAAGAAAGCTTCCTTCTCCTTGTCAAGAAATTATAGTGAATGGATAAAGTGAATTAGTTCAAATTATATTGTGCTAAAAAGGAGCATACATATTCTTTACCTTTTGGTCCAACGCTTGTTTACTGAATCTGCGGCTAGGCTGGGAGGATGCTGTAAAGGAATGAGATGCATTAAATATTGTATGTGCCAAATAGGAGCAATCATATTCTTCACTCTTTGGTCCAGTTATAAAGAACATTGACTAATCCTACGCTTGTTTACTGAATCTGCGGCTAGGCTGGGAGGATACTGTAAAGAACATTGACTAATCCTATGCTTGGTTACTGAATCTGCGGCTAGGCTGGGAGGATACCAGCGACTAATCCTACGCTTGTTTACTGAATCTGTGGCTAGGCTGGGAGGATACCGGCTCTCACTTTGGAGCTCCCAAGTTCCCTTTGCCTGAGGGCTAACATCTACACTTCAACACCGAAAAGATAGGACCGAATTGGAGATTTTAGTTTGTCACTCTAAAGTCTCTAGTTCTACGTCCGATAATATTATTTCCCTATTTATTTGCACCCAACTTCCAAGGGCTTTGACTTCCCTGAATTTTGGATGTAATCTTCACTTTAGTTGGAAAACTCGACATATTTTAACAAATAAATTGGCCAGATTGAAAGTAAATTAAGATCGAAGTGAAAAGATCATCACAATTTCTTAAACATTTTCATGGCTTCACTAATTCAAATCACTATTTCACAAATCTCAAGACAAGGAGAAAGACAGAGAAAATTACTCAGATCTTGGGGACACAACAAAACTCGGAATTCATATATAAAATCAAAGTCATACAAACTACAACAATAAATAAACTTATTTCTAATTTCTCCCCAAGAAAGCTCCTCGAAGTTCCTCTAAATCTCTTCCTTTCTTTACAACACACAAAATTCCTCTTTGAAGCGGCAAGGAGGAAGAAATCTCTCACTTTTCCTCCATTCTTACAATCTCTTANTCAATGTAGAAGAAATCCATGGTGAAAATCAAATATTTCTAGCTTAGAGTGAAGCTCTTACCTAGAGATGATTAAATCTGATGTCAAAAAGCCTTGAAATTGCCTCCCAATCCAAGATCCTTCAAGCCATAGTTCAAAAAAGGAGTTTTTAGGAGGAAGGGGATGATGAATAGTGGTGGTTGACTAGTCAAAATCGCGGTTAAAGGTGTTTTTCATGAGCTCGCTGTTGGTGGGGTCAATGGCGCCTTTGGCATGCTCTATTGGAGTTAAAATCCTAAGTCTCAGGAAAATCTCGCCGTCGGCGACGTCGAGGCCGCCATCGGCAGGCTCTATTGATTTTTTCCAAATTCCGGATTTTTGCGTTTTCGCTCAATTCCAAGCNCCCATGGGCTTCCACCGTTTGGGGACTAGACATCTTACAGTCATTTCCACTGCCCAAAGGGCAGCGTTGTTTCCTCCTGGTAGCGGTTGGAAGCAAACAGCGAGGGAGCAAAAGCTCGCTTTAGATGTTGCAGAAGAAGTTCGAGTGAAGTCAGCCCTACGACAGGAAAAAGTCAAGAGGAGAGTTGTCCGGCATTACAACCGGCATGTCTAGGAGAAAATTTTTCTCCCGGAGACCTAGAGCTGAAAAAAGTTGATCCAGCAGCACGAGGACAGGCAATCAGAAAGCTAGGCCAAACATGGAGTGGCCCCTACATCATAGAGCACTATGCAGATAGGGGCGTACAAGCTAAGGACACACGCAAAGAATGAGGTTCCTAAGACCTAGAGTGGGGATGACCTCAAAAAATTATTTCCATAAATTTATCGTCTCTTTTCAAACAACGATCTTAAATGAATGAAAAGTATTTTGTTCTCCCATTTTTTTACAATTCTAAATTCTCTATGCTATTCTGTCAAAAGTTCAAAGATTTTTAGGCTACAAAAACAATAGGGGAGCTAGAAAGTTGTCAACTGCGGCGCCAAGAACGCCCGGCTAAGCATAAAATCAAAGAACGGCAAGTCGCGGCACCAAGATCCCCCATCTTTGCTCAAAATTAAAGGCCGCCAACCTCTGCGCCAAGACCACCCAGCTAAGCATAAAATCAAAAAATAATATGTCGTCGCGCCAGAGACACCCGATTGGATCCAACAATGAGGACGATTGGCTCGGTCACCAAGATTGTCCAGTCGAACCACGCTTACTCAAACAACTCCCCAGCATCCAGGTGAGGTCCTCTGCCCAGAGGCAACCAGCTCCGCGGAGGCAAAAGATGAATCATATTGAAGAGCCATGTAGGCACTTGCTAACTAACACAAAGAAATAAGCTTCCATAAAACCGGCAATACAAAATGAACTAAATGAAAGAAGCAAGAAAAATTCTTTCCATTTCTTCGATCAAAACGGTGTACAAAATTTATTTTTTAAGTACATGGATGCCCGCCAATCAAGCATTGCCAGACGGTTCCAATATGTTCAAAAAAAAGGAAAAGAAAAGGAAAGGATACAAAGGAGAAAATGAGGCCTAGGCATCTGCAGGCCCATGATCTCTTCTAGTTTCATCTCCGCCCAGTTGATCTGCCCCGTCGTCTCCATCCTTAGAATCAACAAAAAGGGTGGCAAACTTATTTATGTCCACCCACTTGGGCTCAACCAGCCCTCATTTTACGAAGCATTCAGTAGCTATGGCCACATGGATCTGCTTGTAAAGCACCAGCACATGGCCTCCTTAGTAATCATTTCGACCGCCTTTTTCTCCAATTCCTTATTTTGGTTGTCAGAGAGGCAATGGTCTACTCATACGTGTGACTTCACTTCGCATGCCTCGTTCGAGTCTTTTAATTTCTTCCACAGTCGCAAAAGCTCCAGCTCAGCTTTTCTTTCTTTCTACGCCGCCGCAGCGACCATTTGGCTAGCTGCTTTCCTCTTTCGCTCTTCACGGATAAGAGCCTTCGCCTAGTAGTGAGTAACTGACCAGGTCAAAGCACTGTATCAACTGGAGGTCTAATTCAGGTTGGAGTAGCCCATTCCCACCAGCATGGAGTCCAAGCTCTCAGATCGAATAACCTCCGTAAGGTAAGTGGGAAGTTCAGGTGACTCCCTAGGTGGAAGGTCTGTATACCAATCCCTCTAAGTATCCACCATAACATACCGCCCACCTGAACTCCCATATACATTGCTCTCCCCCACTAGCAGGCCCACCCATCTCGAAGGGGAGCCCCTTTTCTACGACAAACAGAAAGGCGGCACAGGATCTACCCTAGCAGGCTTTTTCCCCTTTCAGTCGGGATCAACCTGCTCTTGGGCTTCAACTTCGGGGCTCTCGTTGTCCCCTGAATCTAACGCAATCAATAAGGGAGACGACTATTGCGCAGCGGCTCTTTAATAGGGATTGAGGGAACAACCAACTCCTCCCTCCTTGGATGGTCCACTCAGAAAAGTCTCTCGCCAAGAATTTGATTCTTGGAAGCCGAGTGATCTGAGCAAAGTCTCTCGGCGCATCCCAGAGGTCCCTGCACCTACTCTAATGAGCCGACATTTAGAAACAAGCAGAAAGAAGAGTGGGGAAGATGAAAGAAGGTTCCTTACATCGCCAGAAGCTCCCAGAGACCTCGATCGTGAAATAGGTTTGCCCCTCCCTGGAGGAACTTTAGCTTGGGCTTCTTTTCAGAGACCTTCGTTGCTGTCGCCTTCGCCCTCTTTCTCTCCCTTATGCAAATTCCTCTAATAAGCTCTCGATCATGTCACTAAAAGTCTCAGACAATAAGAGCCCGTTAACAACGGCCTAATCAAGGAACTAGAACACTGGAAACTCATGTTCCTATAACATCTCGGCGTAGTTCCGGGCAGACTCCAGTAAGGTCCTCAACTTCTTTACCTCCTTGGTAACAGACCGAATAGAAATCCCCCAGCCTCTCCAATTCAAAGGAACTACAAACTTTGATTGCCAGTTTTTGACCTTGCTCTCGACCCCTATTATCTAGAGTCTAGAGTTGGATGAGAAAACGGTATATCTGTCGCAATCCACCTTGAACCCAAGAAAATGAGAGAAGAATTTGATAGACCAAGATATCTCTGCCCACCGAAGAAAGATGATGAGGTCATGATTATGGCTATGGAACTCGGTGTCACATGTCCAGGGATGACACCATAGCTGTTAAAAAGAGACCTAAGCTCACTACAGAACGACAACCTCAATTTACATCTAAATTGATCCATCTATACGACCAGACTCTCTCCAAAATTGCCCGCAGATCTTTCAGTTCTCGCAGTTGGTCAAATAGTTACATCCGGCCCATAAACAAATGATTTTTAAAGAGCTTCTATTTGCCTCTCAGAGACAACTTACAGTACTCCAGATGAGTTCGTGCTAAAGAGTTTCGACGAATATTTGGGAGGCATGAGCAGCCGGAGAAATGAAAGGAGGAGAGATCCTTAGAAAAGAAAGAAAGTGAAATTATAAACTAACTGACCAACTAGCATAACTTAAAAAATACAACAAAAGTCAAAACGACATAAGAGCGGTAGGGTACTTTTGCCACATCGAAACACAAAGAAAGATTCATATCAAACACACATTATGATAAACCAAAAATTAGCACGCATGCATGCACGCGCGCACACACACACATACATATAGATATATATATCCTAAAACAAATATTTACATTTTTCTTTACCTGGTTTCAATCATTTAGCCGGAAAGAAAGAATTTTACAAAACTGTCGGTTGTGGCCTCAGCTAAGACATCCCAGCTCAGACAACCGTTTATACAATATTTATTCTTCTATCCTAACTTTTTCCGCTCTATTCATTTCAGAATACAGCCGAGAGATCAAAAGCTCCTCCCTGACGACTGACAACTCAGTCTAGAGCGATATCAGCTAGTCTTGAAGAACAATTTCACGAGCCTAGACCGAGGCTAATTCTCCTCCAAATTCTCTATTTGTGCATCCCGAAGTTGAAGGCGATCAACTTCTCGAGCTGGTAGAACCTCAGCCTCGCGAAGACGGAGCTCAGTCAAGCCAAAAGGCTCTGACACGTCAGTCAATCCCAACGAATCAACCGACGAACATGTCGAATCCGCCCCGAGCGATCCTCCAGAACGACCAGAGTCTTCGACGGACCCCAAGTCCACTGCAACACTAGCTTGAGTAGCGTCAAGTTCAGCAGGTGACTAAGTCTTCGTCCCTTCGCCCAAAGAAGGCATCTTGTTCATGTCTAAAGGAATGAAGGAGCAAGCTCCTTCCCCAGTCTCCTGCTCCACTGACGAAAGTAGGGCAACCGAGCTGGAAGCATCCATCGCAAAACGGTCGAGGACAACCACTTGGTCGTTTATGTCTGGTGCCTCTAGCGGTATCAACGCAAAGACAAACCCTTGATCTTGTTCCTCAGCTAGCATGGGAGAAATCGATGGGGGAGCCGACTATTTCACTTGCTCATCATCCAGGCGAATTTTCCCATCGTGCAATGCTTTTTCATGGGAAAACTACTCTCTAACACCGAAGACCCCTCTACAGGGCAGTCATTGAATGAATCTGAAGGCCCCACTCCGTCTATCGGTTCGAAAATTTTTACCTCTGATGCTAGAGGTTTGTCGGGTCGTTCCCCCTTAAAAGGAGTTTTAGCCCCCTTTTTCATTACATGAAACATCATTAGTCGAGTGTCCTCACTGAACTTAACTAATTTGGGGAGTTGCCCGCCCTCAATAATCAAAGCAACAGAGGAGGAAAACAAGAGAATAGTCTAAGGAAACGTGTGAAAGATGAGACCCTCCTCTCACTTTATTTTATAGGGGTCCTAGCACGGAAATCCTGGGATAGTCGATTATTGTGCATTTAATAGCCATGAATACAATTAACATATTTTGAAAAGCAAATTTCCTTGTCCTTATTGCAGCTGTCATTGTCAAGGAGCAAAAGAATCAAGAACTTAAATATGTACATCAAAATTATGTCAGCATGAATCTTAAAGAGAACTGACGACCAACATATGAGACGACGNCCGCCCCGAGCGATCCTCCAGAACGACCAGAGTCTTCGACGGACCCCAAGTCCACTGCAACACTAGCTTGAGCAACGTCAAGTTCAGCAGGCGACTAAGTCTTCGTCCCTTCGCCCAAAGAAGGCATCTTATTCATGTTTAAAGGAGTGAAGGAGCAAGCTCCTTCCCCAGTCTCCTGCTCCACTGACGAAAGTAGGTCAACCGAGCTGGAAGCATCCGTCGCAAAACGGTCGAGGACAACCACTTGGTTGTTTATGTCTAGCGCCTCTAGTGGTATCAACGCAAAGACAAACCCTTGATCTTGTCCCTCAGCTAGCATGGGAGAAATCGATGGGGGAGCCGACTTTCGCTTGCTCATCATCCAGGCGTATTTTCCCATCGTGCAACGCTTTTTCATGGGAAAACTACTCTCTAACACCGAAGACCCCTCTACAGGGTAGTCATTGAATGAATCTGAAGGCCCCACTATGTCTACTGGTTCGAAAATTTTTAATTCTGATGCTACAGGTTTGTCAGGTCGTACCCCCTTAAAAGGAGTTTTAACCCCCTTTTTCATTACATGAAACATCGTCGGTCGAGTATCCTCACTGAACTTAACTAAGTTGGAGAGTTGCCCGCCCTCAATAATCAAAGCAATAGAGGAGGAAAACAAGAGAATAGTTTAAGGAAACGTGTGAAAGATGAGACCCTCCTCTCACTTTATTTTAGAGGGGTCCTGGCACGGAAATCCAGGGATAGTCAATTATTGTGCATTTAATAGCCATGAATACAATTAACATATTCTTAAAAGCAAATTTCCTTGTCTTTATTTGCAGCTGTCATTGTCAAGGAGCAAAAGAATCGGGAACTTAAATATGTACATCAAAATTATGTCAGCATGAATCTTAAATAGAATTGATGACCAACATATGAGACGATCGACAGATGAAATGATATGGTACTATGTGGGCCACCAGAGACCACCCAAAAACTCATGTCTAGTCTGCTGACATTTGCAAGCCCAGAGGAAGATAATCCCAAGACGGAGATGATTCGATAACCCTCCTAAAGTTTACCGGTACAAAATTCATGCAAACAAAACAAATTACAATTCTCCAACCAGATCAGGCTCTAGGTTATTCCCTCGAGACTCCAGCGTATGGTCGCTCGGTCCACAAAAGTCAAGCAAGAATCGTCAAGGACTTCTGGATCTACTAGTCGGAAGCCATGGTAGATTGTCGGTCCCGTCCGACCGGAAGATGAGTAGGAATTCATTTCAGACTCCCGGCTCCATCCGGTCAAAAGTCATAAGGTCGGGTGTCATTTCAAGCTACCAGCCTCATCAGGTCGGGTGTCATTTCAGGTTTCCCACCTTATATTTATGTGCTGACCAAAATATCCTCACCATGCCTATTTACTCTAGGGGTGCAGAATGTAATTGCATACCACCCACGCCATTCCTATAAATAGGAGATTTATTTCATTAATAAAGGTTACGCAATTTTACTGTTCATTACTAAACTCTCTGCTATCTCTTCATTTTTGACATGCTCTATTCCTTAGGAATGTCTCCCGAACGGATTTGGATTCAACACACATTTACACAAATAGGGGACAAATAAAATATAGAACAGAGCAAATAGAAAATAGCAAGCAAGATGTGCCAGTTGCCCTAGACATTCCATAAATGATTGCAATGTTGAGGTTAGGAAACACAATGGCGTATAAGTTCTAGGAAAAACCCAAACATGTTCCAAGATCCTATAAATAAATGTTAGGTCCAGCGTGGCATGGAAGAAGGCAGTTGATATAACTTCCTTCAAATCCCGCNGAAAAAAAAGTGTTCCTCCAATCATTTATCTTAGCTTTAATTTTTTCCACAACATCTTCCATTTGTGATTGCTTTTTCTACCCGCAAAATGTTGACACCTAGATATTTAAGAGGAAGGGAGGCCTTCTGACAAGAAGTATGATTGACAGCCTAAGTGGCTAAGGTACTGTTGGCATGCTTACCAAAAATTAATTGGCATTTAGTCGTGATAAAGGTTAATCCCGATGTGAGCTGGAAGTGCCTTAATGTTCTCATCAAATGTTTGAAAGCATTTTTGTTAGCATTGGAAAAAATAATGGCGCCATCAACATAAGCCAGATGACTGACCATAAGCTTAGATTTGTGAGAAAATTGGGTGTAAGGGTGAAGCACGTGCATTTGATTCATAAGGAGAGAGTGGTAATCAAAAGTGAGAATGAAAATTATAGGATAAAGAGGATTGCCATGTTTGATCCCCCTTGAGGAGGAAAAGAAACCATAAGATTTTCCATTCATAAGAATGCCGTAGTAATTTTGAGCTAGCCAGATTTATATAATACTACAAAAGCTAGTAGAAAAACCTCGAGCTTGAAGATTACATAAAATAAAATCCCAATTGATAGTGTCAAAAGCTTTTTTAATGTCAAGCTTAATAACAACATTGCCTCCCCTACACTTCTTATCTAAGTCTTTAATAATTTCTTGAGCGAGGAGAATATTATTCAATATTTCCCTACCCAGAATAAAAGCAGATTGTTGAGGAGAGTTTATTGTTGCCAAATGAGGTTGTAAATGAGCCACAATAATCTTACTTCTAACCTTATAGATGATAGAGGTAAGGGAAATAGGTCAGAAGTTATCCCAACAAAGTTTATCATTGCATTTGGGGATAAGCACAACTAGGAAGGAAGTGAAATATTTACCCGGGTTGTCACCCAAGAAAAAGCTTTGAATGACACTTATCACTTCCTTCTTTATAATGTCCCAACATTTAATATAGAAGGTTGAAGTAAAGTCATCAGGTCTCGGAGCCTTATTGGGGTTAATACCCTTAAGAGCAGTGAGGATCTCTTCTTCAGTAGGGACATCAGTAAGATCAATAGAAGAGACATAATCCTTTTCTTCTTTGAAAAATTCCACATTAACAGGTAAGACCGAAGTTGGTTCTTGGAAAAGATTAGTAAAATGTTGAACCACACTATTTCCAATTGCTTCGGGATTAGTAAGAGTTTTACCATCAGAAGATTTGATCTGGGGGATGGTGTTTAAGTTATGTCTTTGCTTTATGGATGCATGAAAAAAATTGGAGTTCCAATCACCACAAGTGAAGTAAACATCATTAGCTTTTTGTTTCATGAAACTTTCCTCTAAATCAATAGCTTGTAGAAGGGAATCATGAGCTTGGGCTACATCGTGAGCCCATTGGATAGTACAACAATCTTTAGATTCTAATAAATCAACTTTTTTTTGCGCTTCAATAACTTTAGTATGAAATTATTAAACACTTGGTAATTCTATTTCCGTAAGTGTTGAGCAACTATTTTTTGAAGTTGCCATAAAGTATACCATGGGGTGCTAGCAGTATCAGAGATCCAAACCTGCTGAATGAGTGTTAATAAGGCATCATGATTAGTCCAAATATTAAAGAACTTGAATTTAAAAATAGAAGAGGAATTAAAAAAGGAAAGCGTAAGTAAAATAGGGTTATGATCAGAAGATGCAGAGTTCAGATGTTGGACTTTAGAAATTTGGTAATAAGTGAGGAAAGGTCTATTAGCAAGAAATCAATCCAGATACTGTGAGAGAAAGCTATGAAACAAAGTGTAAGGAGAACTAGAGTATCCTAAATCATATAAACCAGCATCACCAATCTTATCACAAAATCTATTGAAGAGAGAAACCTCACATCTTTTGCCACCCCTCTTCTCAGAAGGTTTCATAACCATATTAATATCCCCTACCACAAAATAATTTTCATTGATTGTCTCACCCATGTAAACCAATTTATCCTAGAGTAAGAATTTATCCTGTAAAATAGAGTTTGCATAAAAAAAAGTGGTCCACCCTTGAAAATTATCAATCTTAAAATTAGTAAGGAGGAACTGATTGTGATCCTCAATGATATTTAAATGAACCTAAAGCTTCCAGAAAATCCAGATTTTATTATTTTTGTTGCAATAGTGATTGAAATTAGAGAAACTCTTAAAAATTCTTCCTTGATTCACAGAAACCAAAGGCTGCAAAATAGCAAAGACAAAAGGCTTATGGACCATACTTAAGTAATATATATATAAATTACAAACTTAAATTTTTATTTTCTTCAGGATCAAATTTTTGTTTCTGTTGTAAAGTAAGATTACATAAGTGGAAAATATCATTAAATTCATTATTATATTGTTGCATATAAGCAGTTTTGGGATCAGGCGCCAGCCCTAAGCTGGGAAACTAAGCTGCTGATGCCTAATTACCAGCCAGTGGCCGCCAAGGTGTCAGTACCACAGCATCTTGGCACTAGATTCTTGGGTGCCTAGTCATCCATATGAAAATATGTAGATTGAAAGCCTAGCACCTAGGTGATACACCTAAAATATATAGTATTTTTATACACATTTTTATACTTATTTTTTAGATATTGCACTTTAATGAAAGGTATTTATGTTCTTTTCTTTCAAGTACAATTAAATAGATGAAAAATGCTAAAAGGAGTTAAAAAGAATCAAATATGGAGTAAATAATGATGAAGGTGCAAAAATGAACTAGGGTGCCTAAGCGCCCAGGACTGGCGCCTAAGCTTCAGTTATTCAATGGGAGCCACGCCTAAGAGCCATGTACCTCGCGCTTAAGCACTAAAAATAGTTATTTAATTATTTATTGCATTTGAATGAATATTTGAAGAGGTTTTTGAAGTAACCCTCAGCAAAAATGTAGAAAATAGTCCATAGACACAAAAATTCATTTAATTGGCTTTCGAAAGGAGGAACTTCTAGAAGATTCATTGAATGGAGACAAATTTTGAAGAGACACCAAGGAAAATTTTGGAATTTTATTAAGGAATACTTGGATCATCAAAGCCAACCACCAAAGGATAGCCATTAGACTANCGAAAGGAGGAACTTCTAGAAGATTCATTGAATGGAGACAAATTTTGAAGAGACACCAAGGAAAATTTTGGATCTTTATTAAGGAATACTTGGATCATCAAAGCCAACCATCGGAGGATGGCCATTAGACATCCACAACCACCAATTATCATAGTAATCATCGTCGCCACTGCCCCTGGGCACTTTCTTTCTATTTTGAGTGTTAGTTTATATTGTGAGTAAGGAAAGAGATTTCAAAGGAACTTCAAGACATTTGGTGGAGAGGATTTGAGATAAATGTATATCTTTGTGACTACATTTGGTTTTAATTTAGATTTCTTGTTTGTGTGCATGATTTATACTTTTAAAATCATGTGTGGTTGTGTTTTCTCCCAAAATTATGAGTATTTTTTTTATCTTTTTTTATAAAATGATCTGTGATTAAGTATTTAAAGAAAGTTGTGTGAATTATTAGACTTCAATGTTGGAATAAATTGTGATGATTTGAAACCTTGTACTTCATTTACTTCTTGATTTGGCCAATTAAGTTGTTAATACCTGTTGTGAGAACATGCAAGATCCGACCTGGTATTTTCTCAGTAAACAATTTGTTAAAATCACATGTTGATTTTATGGATGAGAATGTAGTTCATGGGGTTGAGTGCAAATAAACAAGAAAATAGACGTTTCAAAGGTGTAGAATTAGAGGACATTAGAGTGATAGGCTAAAACCCCAAATTTGATTTATAGTTTTAGGTTTCGATACTAGATGTTAGCCCCCCGGTGGTGGCTTAAGAGGGAACTCTAGAGTGAGAGCGAGTATCTTACCTACCTAACCGGTCTTTAAGACTATTCAAACTATGGATTTGCTAATGTTCTTTATAGCATCTCTAGTAAGGGTAAAGAACATTAATACTCCTATTTAACACAACACATTTAACATACTTCCACAACAGAATTTCTATACTTATTACTAATTCATGCTAAGGAAAAATATATTTTACTTGTATTACCTTCATCTTACAAATATTTAGTTAAGTTAATTAGTTAAGTTAATTAGTTATTTGCTTCATAGTGAAAAACTCACCTAGCTTTTGTTTGGGATCAAGTTTTGACACTTTTGCAATTTAGGAATCACTATTAAAAAAATTAAGCTTATAATTCCATACATCGCATTTTACATCTATAAAAAAAGCCGGGATCACTAGGCACCTAACTTGTGGCGCATAAGTGCTAGAAACTGCCTGGGCAGTTTTCACAAGTTGTTCCACATGATGTTGGAGGTTTTTCACCATGATAAAGGAGCTCTTTGATTAAGAAGAGGAATTCATTGAACCGTCTTTTGGTGAAGGAGAAGTAGGGCTTCCTCGAGGAGAATATAGGATAGAATTATTTGAGTGATTGACGAGGAAATTGAATTGAATTGTATAGAGAGTCTTGAGATTAGCATCAAGGGGGAAGGAAATCCTTAGAGGAGCATTCTCAAATCTTTGTAAGGAGTGAAAAATTTATGCATTGTGTACTGTTGTATTTGTATTTCTATAAACTGAATTTTATAGTTGAATTACTTTTTTTCAAAGATGTTTTGTAGCATTTTCTCAATGCATTATGAGTATACTTTTTACCTTTCCTGTATAGCGATTAAGTACGTAGTTTAGGACAGAAGAAATATTTTTAAAATTGTTTTAAAAATCTTTAATGTGATGAGCAACCTTAAAATCTTCATTTACTTGTCATTATGGACAAGTGATTAGTTAAAATATGTTGTGACCCATAATGACTTGGGAGAGCTATGGAAGAACAACAAGGTTAGTCACATTGAACTATAAGGTTTAGAGCAAGTACACTATAGGGAGATGCAAATGTTAGAAAAATAATCTTTTTTCGGTTCAAATTGGAGTTTATAGAATTAATATTAATTTAACCAAACTTCTTTATGCACTTGATAGAGGTTAAAAATGAGATTTGCTTCTATTTGTCACTAGCTTGAATTACAATTTATAGTTTTTCTATTCTTTCATTCCATTTACATCATTACAAGGCAGCTTTACAACTTGATTTTCACCAATACAAATATATTAAGTAGAATTTTAGTTTGAGTAAACCTTTAAGAGTAGTTTGTAATTTAAATGGAAAAGTTAGCACAACTTCAAACTAATTTGCTTCCAAGCTGAGAATGAATTTAGTAGGCTAGAACTTTTCCTAGACTTAAACACCTCATTCCCTGTGGGATTGATAACTTAGTCTCAAAAGTCTTATATTACAAAAGGGATACGTACACTTGCATAAGGTCCCATAGTGCAAGTGCACCTGAACTTAAGTTAAGGCTGCATCACCCTACATAAAAAAAAAATAGAATTTCATTTTTGGGCAATAGAAGCAACCTTACTTATACACCAAAATAATGTGTAATTTTATGTATTCATTTTACGCTTAAATTTGGTGATATTGCACTTTAAAGAAGGTTATTTTCATGTTTTGTTTCAGGTATATCAATTTTAGGCAATTGGAGTCAAAACGGAGCATTTCAACATCATGGCACGAGAGGCACCATTTTTCAGAGAGCTGACGCCAGAGGCGCTAGAGGTGCCAGAGTCACAATTTTATAGAGAAACGACGCCATAAGCGCTAAAATTAGTGTTAGAGGTGCCAAACTCTAGATATTAGCACAGATTTCAATAGGTTGGCTCCATAGGTGCTAGAACCGGTGCCAGAAGCACCAGAGTTGAATTAAGATGGAGTTAGGTTGTTAGTGACTACTTTTTCACAGTTTTTGAAGGCTCCAATCAATTCAAAAACCCCATGGTGTGATTCAATGCATCTATACACTTTAGAAAGGCTCTTGAATGAAGGGACTTGTCTCTTGGTTTGAAGAGGTGTGAATTTTGGGAAGAAATGAGGGAATTTTGAATTCTTTAAAATCGAAAGCAAGCCCAAATTAAAAAGAGAGGAGTATAGAGAGGAAGGAGGGGCGAGGGGTTTGAAGAGAAGAGGTTAGTGTGAGGGAGAAGTCTGGGAGAAGAGAGGATTTTCTTCTAGAGTTATAAGAGGAGTGGGAAGGTTAAAGATTTCTTTTTTGTTACATTTCTAAGATTAGAATTGATTGTGATTGTAAAAAGAGAAAGTGCTTAAGGGGAACTTCAAGGGATTTGCTTAAGGAGTGTTAGATAGGTTGTGTTCTTTTCTTTTTTTATTTTTTAAACTTATTTTTATGTATAAAATCTATATTTTTTTGTATCCTTCTCATGAATTTTGAAAGTATTCTTTATCCTTCTCCCTACAATGAGATATGATTTTATGAAGAATTAATTTTGTTATGTAAGGTTTTAGATGTCAATAAATTGTGATGATTTGAACTCTGATGTTCATTTACATTTTGATCTGGCCAATTGAAATATTAAAATTTGTTGAGAAACATAAGTCCAAAAAGTACATGCTTATTGCAACAAGATAAGAGTCACATTCAGTTTCATGAGTGAGAAAATAGTCTAGGGGGTTGCGTGGAAATAAATAGGGAAATATACTTTGATGGGTGCAGAATTGGAGATTTTAAGGTGACAGATCAAAATCCTCAATTTGGTCGAGTTTTTTAGAATCTAAAGCGAGATTGTTAGCCCTCATCAGAGGGAGAAGTTAGAGCGCTGGAGTGGCAGACAATATCCTCTCAACATAACCACGAATTTAGGGACCAAACTCTAGATTAGTCAGTGTTCTTTATGCACTCTCAGAGGGTAAAGCATAGGATTGCACCTAATTAGCTCAGTACATTTTTATATGTTTTATAATTAATTTTAATTACATCACAATCCATAAACTTGTTGTAAAGGGGAAGGATGTTTTCTTAAATTTTAACTCTTTATTACATAACTTTGTTTAGTCCATATAAGTTTACTTTTAAAGTTTAGCAAATAGCTTTGTTAACATAGTTCTTTTAACTTCATTTCATTTAGCATACAGTAAATTTACTTTATATTTTGTGTTACATACTTAAGTTTTGTAGTTTGAATATTGTGTTTTACAATAAAACTATAAGAATTTCCAATTCCTTGCGGAATCGATACTTAGGACTCCATTAGAGCCCATTATTACTTGAGCAATACATATACTTGCATTATTATTATGGTCTGACAACTTAAAGATTTTAAAGATAAAATTATTTATACTGAATTTATTTTTATTAAGAATGAACTGCATATTTACTATTTGTGTTGTCTTTTATGTATTGTAATATTTAAAGATATTTGCAACGCAACACAAAACCGCGCATCAAGTTTTTGGTGTCTTTGCCAGGGAGAAATCGTAAATTACTTTATAATTAAGAACATTTTATTTGAACTAAAAAATTATTTGTGGTTTAATTAAATATTTTTATATTTTAGAGTGTTTTCTTATTTTAATTGCTTATTGTGTTTGTGTATGCGTAGTTCAAGATCAACAGGTTTAGTACCCTATGATTCAGAGTTAGAAAAAATTGTTAGAAAAATTCATAAACAACAAAAAGCGATAGATAATTTGAAACCTTGTTGTAGCAGTGATCCCAATGATATAGTTGTGCAAAATATATAAAGTTGACTCCGCTTTTCAACGGTACCGAAAACTTGATGCGTTATTTTATGAATAAAAAATTTAAGCAATTTATGGAGGGATTCTACGTAAGTATGCGTATCGTTATCAAGTAATACAGGACTTTTTATTTAAGCCCCAAATATCTATCCCATGAGGACGGTTTAAATTTGATGTGATAAATTAACTAGGAAATTCACAACAATAAAATAAAATTACTGTTACTAATTTTGAATATTTGATGTACTATCAGAACTAAATTATGAACTACTAGGAAAGCTGAAATGTAAAGTTTAAACAATAAGTATCAAACTATGTTTATGTGATGAAGTTATCTTCTATGAAAAAGCATCTTTCACACTACAATGAGTTTTTGGTAAAATGAGATTAGATAAATGGTTTAAATATGTATTGTCCCAAAAAGGAGCAATTTTAATTTTCTACCCTATTTGAGTGTTATAAAGAATCATTGGCTAATCTCAAGTTTAGTCCCTAAATCTGTGGTTAGGCTGGGAAGATATTGGCTCTCACTCTAGAGCTCCTACTTCCCTTCCCCTGAAGGCTAACGCTAGCTTTAGTTCTTAAACACTAAGACCAAATTGGTGATTTTAGTCTATCACACTAAAATCTCTAATTATACGCCCAAGAATGTATATTTCTCTATTTATTTGCACTTAATTCCATGAATGAAATACTCCTCCATGGAATTAAACGTGATTCTCACTTGTTGTAGAACTCATACTCCATTTCTCGGATCATATGTTTCACAACATATTTTAACATTTTAATTGGTCAAATCAAAAAATAAATTAAGAACAGAGTTGAAAAACCATCACAATTTATTTTATATTCTAAAATTGGCACATCCAAATTATCTCTTCATTTCACCACATCTCAGAGTAAGGAGAAAGATAAAGGAAACTACTCAGACTTCATGAGAAAGATACAAATAAACACAAATTTTATATATTAAAAAAAGTTCATACAACAATAATAAATAAACAACACTTATCTTAAACTCTTTCTCAAAGAAAATCACTTTATAGCCTCTCTTGTAGTGTTTATTTCTTTATAATACTCTTGATTCTCTCTTAGAAGATGTAGGAAGAAGAAATCTCTAACTTCTCTCCCTCTCTAACAACTCTTAGAAAAGAATTCACACTTAAACTCAACACAACCTAAATCTCTAAATAAGTAAATGACTAATAGACTCTATGTGATTGGGGGGAAGTGGAAGAGGGAGTTTTTTGATCAATTTTCACCCTAAATAGAGCCTAATGTCAGCTTTCCAATAGGTGCATCCAAAAAATTTTCAAAAAGCTTCCAAATTTGTCGAGCCATCTAGAAATAGGACTTGCACCGACATTGGCATCATCGACGCCAGTGGCCCATGAATTAATTTGGTGTTGTTTGTCAAATAGCGTCATCAACACTGCTCCTAGTGCCATTGGCGCTGAGTAGATTATGGCCTCAATTCTGTAGGTCTGCACAGTCAGCATCCATCCTGGAGCCATCGACGTCCTTCCTGGCATCGTTGGCGCTGATTATTTCCTAAAAAATGCCATTTTGATTCCAAATTACATCCTTTTTTCTTCCTCTTTGCTTCAAGTCCTAAAAATCAACATACTGCAATAAACATGAAAAATACATTCCTTTAAAGCGCAATATCACAAAAAATGAGTATAAAATATAGGTGTAAATATGCATATATTTTTGGTGTATTAAGCAGTCAATTTATTTGAGCTTAAACCTGTTATTTTTCAAATGGTACAAAATAATCAGTTTGAGGGAACACCAACTGAAGATCCTAACTTTCACATTGCTAGTTTTTCAAATTTGTGTGCTACATTTAAATATGTTAGAGTGTCAAATGATGTTGTCAGACTTAGACTTTTTCATTTTTCATTGAGGGATAAAACTAAAATCTGGTTAAACTCATTAACACTTAGATTTATCAGAAATTGGTGAGACTTATCACAAAAAAAATTTTCTAAATATTTTCCCCCATAAAAAACTGCTAAGCTTAGAAATGACATCACATCTTTTTGTCAGTTTGAAGGAGAATCAATTTATGAAGCTTGAGATAGATTTAAAAAATCACCTTAGTAAGTGTTCACACCATGCATTACCAGATTAGTTACTAATTCAAACATTTTAAAATGGATTGGTTGGATCTCTTAGATCTATAATTAACATTGCTGTTGCAGGATCATCAATGTCAAACCTTTCGATGAAGCATATTCTTTAATTGAAGAGATGGTGATCCTAAACTACTTATATGCAACAGTATAACAATAATTCTGATAATATTTTTCACTTATATTTCCTTATTTTGCAACAACACAAAAAACTTGATCTTGAAGAAAATTAAGAATTTAACTTTTAATTTATATATATTGGGATACTATGCAAGTATACGTATTGTTATTAAGTAATATAGGACTTTTTTTATTAAGAACTGAATATCGAACCCACACTGAAGATATGCAATATGCACTTTTTGGAAAACTTTCTATTTTTAAAAAGACAATTATTTAAACTAAAGACGTTTTCACAGTAAAGAAAGTTTGAATATTTTTGATAATTTAAATATTTTGACAAAAAAATAACAAACTTAAAAGATAACTTGAGTTTTTTGTAGAATAAAAGCACTAAATATGAAAATATCTTTCTCCTTATCATGAATTAGTAATAAGTATAGTAATTTTGTTGTGGAAGTATGCATATTGTGTTGTGCAACTAAGAGCAATAATATTCTTTAGTCTTACTAGAGATGCTATAAAGAACATTGGCTACTTTAAAGTTTGAATAGTTTTGAAGACCGGCCAGACAGGTAAGATACTAACTCTCACTCTAGAGTTCACTCGATTCCCTCCACCTGGGGGCTAACATCTTGTATTAGAACCTAAACAAATAAACCAAGTTGGGGGCTTTAACCTGTCACTTTAAAGTCCTCAAACTCTACACCCTTCAATGAATACTTCCTTTTTTATTAGCACTCAATCATATGAACTACATTCTCATTCATACAACCTCATGTGATTCTTTCCAATTGTTGACTAAGACAATATCAGTCTGGTTCTTACATGTTCTCACAACAAATATTAACATCTGGATTGGCTAAATCAAGAAGTAAATGAAGTATATGGATTTAAATCATCACAACTTGTTCCAACATTAAAGATCAATACTCTCCACAGCTTCCATCCAACACTTAATTACTTATCATTTTAAGAAGAAAGATAAAGAAAACTACTCAGAATCATGGAGAAAATAAAACCACACTTTATCTTAAAAGTAGAAATCATTGTCAAACCAACAACAAGTCTCAATTAAAACCAAATGTAGTCTAGAACAAAAGATAAAAACTTATCTAAAGTCCTCCATCAAACACTTTAAGTTCCTTTGAATCTCTTCTCTTTTACAACACTCTCAATATAAAACTAAAATAAAAAGGATAAATATGTGGTGCCTGAAAATCTCTCCAACTAACTCCCCCATTTTAGAACTTTCAAAGCTTTCCCAGTACTTTCAGGACCCCTTTCAAAGTCTCAATTTTCCTTCTTTTATAATTTTCCAAAAGATGCATTGGTATCTCTTCAAAATGTGTCTTGATTCGATGTATTTCCCCAAGAGATACATCCTTTTGCAATAATTTTCGTCCATGGTGGTTGTAATCCCCTATGAAGCCAATAAGTGCCTCAAAAACCTCTTCAAAATTTGCAAAAACTGAATTTACTCATCCAATAACTGCCACTAGTGCTTAAGCATTGGGTCTCTGGCGCTTAGGTGTGGCCTTCTCTGTTTAACAGGCGCTTAGGCGCCAAAATAATTTTGCACATTTTTTACCTATTTGCTCTAAATTTGATTCTATTTTCACCCTTTTAATCATTTTTCACCTTTTTACCTGTACATGAAAGAAAAACACAAAAATATCTTCCATTAAAGCGCAATATCTCAAAAATAGGTATAAAAATGTGTCTAAAAACACTATATATTTTAGATGTATAAAAATCTCCCAAACTTAAAATGTTACTTATCCTCAAGTGATAATTCAATCTTTAAAAACTAAATATATATGATATATATATGAGTTTTCTTAGGAGTTACTAAAATTTAGAATTAGAAATATAGCAGTCCAATTTAGAAAAAAATATTCAGTAAATGAGACCAACTTAAAGTTTAGATATTTTTAATGTTAAGAAAGATGAAAATATGAATTCCTATCTAACTCAAAAATATTGTAAGTCTTTCAAATTTAGAATTTAGTTCTTTTATTATCTCCACTTAAAAATTTTTATTAAGAATAATTTTACTTACTATATTATATCTATAAGCTTAAGATTTTCTTAAGTTTTATACTTTAAAAAGATCAACTGTAGAACTAATTTTTGATTAGGCACTGACCGCGACTTTATATATGCTTAAGAATATAAGATAAATATGGACATAATAAATATTCAATAATTGTAAAGTCACACATATCAAAGCAAGTATACGTATCGCTCAAGTAATATAGGGCTTTAATGGATCCCACAGGGAGTAAGTTTAGAACTACAAACTAAGATTTTAGAAAAGTAATACTTTAATCCCAACAATGAAGTTCAATTTGCTTATCTATCACTAATAGGCAATTGAAATATATAAGAAAGCATCCTTCTCCTTGTCAAGAAATTATAGTGAATAGATAAAGTGAATCAGTTCAAATTATATTGTGCCAAATAGGAGCATACCTATTATTTACCATTTGGTCCAGGCATAAAGAATATTGATTAATCATACGCTTGTTTACTGAATCTGCAGCTAGGCTGGGAGGATACCGACTCTCACTTCAGAGCTCCCATGTTCCCCTTGCCTCAGGGCTAACATCTACACTTCAGCACCCAAATAATAGGACCAAATTGAGGATTTTAGTCTGTCACTCTAAAAATCTCCAATTCTATGCCCGATAATATTATTTCCTTATTTATTTGCACCCAACTTCCAAGGGATTCGACCTCCCTGAATCTTGGATGTAATCTTCACTATAGTTGTAAAACTCAACATATTTTAACAAATCAATTGGCCAGATTGAAAGTAAATCAAGATCGAAGTGAAAAGACCATCACAATTTCTTAAACATTTTCATGGCTTCACCACTTCAAATCATCATTTCACAATTCTCAAGACAAGGAGAAGAACAGAGAAAACTACTCAGATCTCATGGGGAAAACACAACAAAACTCAAAATTCATATATAAAGTAAAAGCCATACAAACTACATCAATAAATAAACTTATCTCTAATTTCTCCCCAAGAAAACTCCTTGAAGTTCCTCTTAATCTCTTCCTTTCTTTACAGTACACAGAATTCCTCTTCAAAGCAGCAAGGAGGAAGAAATCTCTCACTTTCCCTCCACTCATACTATCTCTCGAAGAATTCCTCACAATTTTTACACACTATTGGAACCTTTCTAACCTCCAAGAACTCTCTCCCCCTTCCAGCCTCTCTCAATTTTTGGCCAAAATCTTCTTTTAAAGTTGTGGATGAGTTTTCCCAAAAGTTGCCTAAGCATCCCTTCAAAATTTGACCTTATCAAAAGCCAAATTGGGCATAACCGCTGAGCTCGCCGTCGTCGGCCTTGAGGGCGCCATCGGAGGACCTTTATAATGAATTAATTATGGAATCTCGGGAAAATCTCGCCATCGGCGGGTCGATGGCGCCGTCGGCGCCCTAGTTCAATTCTGCACATTTTGGTCCTTTTCGCTCCAAATTTTCTCCTTTTTGCATCTTTTTGCTTCAATTACCCTAATTCATAATTCATGCAATAAAACATCAAAAATAACTTTCCTTAAAGTGCAGTATCATCAAAAGTAGTATAAAATAGGTATGAAAATCTCAACATATTTTTCTTTGGTCAAAATCCCCCAAACTTAACTATTACTTATCCTCAAGTAATTTTAGTACTATATAAAGTTATGATCTATTGTAGTAAAGTTTTAATTCAGAAATACTATAAGTTTGATTTTAATAAATATCATAGTGAGATTTTCAAAAAAAATTCAAGTAATTGAATTACCTCTTTAGCCACAAGATTATCTT
>JXCR01147038.1:64662-101676 GCA_002079205.1 Phalaenopsis hybrid cultivar | reverse complement strand
GGTAATGAAATTTTGAAATAAGTATAAAACTAAAACATTAAACAAGCACCACATTTCCTAATACTAAACAAAACAAATAAATTTAAAATGTGAAAATAAAAATCACATTACGTTACAATCAACAAAATACTACTCAACATCTATTATACTAAACATGCAAATTTAACTACCACACTAACTTTAATTAAAATTAAAATCATCCAAGTACAACATAATAAAAATGAAAGTCCAAATACATATAAGCATCCACTTCTATTACAAAAAGATCACAGAAATAAAAATATAAATATAAGTACATCAATTATTAACAAATATCAAAATTTGAAGCTATATCTTCATTGCCTTGATTAGTAAGTGGATTGGGCTGATACTGAGTATATCGCAGGCACTCAAGAAAAGTAACATTAGGCTCGCCTCTGTAGTGTCGGGCCTGAGCTTCATAATAAGCTATCTCAAAATCTGAATGCCTTTGAAGGTACTCACTATTGTAATCATGTCGATGTTCTAAACATCCAATCCTTTCATTTATTAATTATATACTTTTTTCACTGCAAGGTCAACTCATTCATCAAGTCAGTCAGAGTAGGGGAACTAGAAGGTGGAAGGTCATAACTTGTAGAGGGGACATCTCTACTAGTAGAAGGTTCTTCACTCCTACTTCCAGTTCTCCATTTCTTATGGGATTCATAAGTTCTTAAATTGGCTTTACTAATGGGTTTCATAGGGTAAACTCATTCTTCATCTCCAGCTTCCACTCCAGAAAGTTGAGAAAGTGCATAAATAAGGCCAGAATGTCCTAGCCCTCCAGTTGTCTCACTCCTTGTCGTAGTCAATATATTCTTAAGAATAATTCTCCCCATAATTAGAATTCTGTTATTCTGAATACAGAAATTCAGAATAGCTCTATCTCTAGTTACCTCACTATGGTGATAAGTCGGTAACAGAGTAGAAGAAATAAAATAGTGCCACGCCTTAGAGGTGGCATTCAACATGGAAGCAGAAAAATTTACCCGTTCTCATTGTTTAATCTTCCACGTTACTTTCCCATCAGTGAGAAAGTTGATCACATCATTCAGGGGGCCTTCCATTATACTAAAGGATTCATAGTGGCAGCTATAAGAGTCTGGGACTTCATAAAAGGTGTTGATGCAGGCGACAGTAAATTCAACTGGAAATCCACGCACTTGAATGATTCCATCTTCAGAATAGATTACATTGGCGTAGAACTCCTTCACCACATTTGCATCAACTTTATTGGTGATGTAACAAAAGGATTCCCACCTCTGCTCGGCAATAACTCGTTCAATTTCTCCATCAGGGCTCTTAAAAACTCGATCTTGTATACACTTATTTCCTTTAAATACTGAAGTAAATCTTATTTGAGCCATCACATTGACGAAGCGAGACTCGTTGAACTCAATTCATCTCTTTTGTTGTGGAGTCATTTCAATCTAATCAAATTTTATTAAAATTCTTGAATATACTTCAAATATGCAAATAATGGCTTCCAATAGTAATTCTAAGAGTTCAAAATTAAGATCCATGAATTTCTTGCCAATATTTTCTTCACATTCTCAAAATTTTTGGATCTCCTCAATGTGGAAGAAATCCATGGTGAAAATCAAATATTTTTAACTTGGAGTGAAGCTCTTACCTAGAGATGATCAAATCTGGTGTCAAAAAGCCTTGAAATTGCCTCACAATCCAAGATCTCTCAAGCCCTAGGTCAAAAATTGAGTTTTTAGGAGGAAGGGGATGATGAATAGTGACGATTGACCGGTCAAAATTGCGGTTAAATGTGTTTTCTCACGAGCTTGTCATCGGTGTGCTCGATTGGAATTAAATCCTAAGTCTCGGGAAAAATTCACCGTCGGCAGCGTCGAGGGCGCCGTCGGCGGGCTCTATTGATTTTGTACAAATTCTGGATTTTTGCAATTTCAATCAATTCCAATCCTAAACGACATTCGTTTAATCATTATAGACATAATTTTAAGTGACTAAATGATGTACTTAGCACAAATAAATCTTCATAACACAAAACATCACTTTATATATAAATTCCAAGTGGTACAATATATGTTACGTAACACACCTAAGTCTGGTATTTTCTCAACCTCAACACATTAATTCAGCGTAGCAATCCAAGCCACAATACTCAAAACTCTGAAAACAAAACTTCCTATGCTTAGTCTCAACTATACAGAGATCTACAAGCATAATTCTAAAGCAAAGCAAATACAAAGTTCAAATCAAAATACATAGATAAACAGATAGGTAGTAATATAGATCTACTATTCATCAGACTCAGTACTAGATTCTCCTCTGAGATCACCCATCGATTGCACATGAACGAAGAGGTTGTAGAAGGGTCGGAATGGAAATTCTTCAGTGGAATCCTCTTCTATTAATTTCATCCTCCTCATTAGTCATATCAAACTATTCTCTAAATGTCCAGAATGATCAAAATGTTCTTTCATCCTCGAGCCTAGATGATCGAAGAAATTGGAGATATTGTTAATTGCATTCATGATATTTTGTACCTCCTTCTCCAATTTCTTGATTCTGCGAAGGATCACCAGAGACTTGTCAGGAATTACGGGTTGAACTGGCAGTAAATTCTGAGATGATTAATCCACTATAATGTCCATGTCATTTTCATCTTCAAAAGCTGGGAATCTCTCAGTTGGGTCCAAAGGCTTCCATGGCAAAAGTACATTTTCCCAATTTTTGTAGGACACTTGGAACTAACTGCAAAGTGAGAAAATTGTGAAAGGATGTATAAGCCCATAAGTTGATCCATGAATGATTAGGCCCAAAACCGACTTCACAATTATTGATCCAATATCGATCGGCAGTCCCCTTTGGATGCAGTAATTCAAAATAACACTTTCCTTAGAAACTTTACCGGTCTTCATTGTCGGTAACAGTTTCGCACAAATGAAAAAGTGCCAGTGTTTTGAAATGGGATTTAGGAGTGTTGCATAAAAACTAACATACCTGTTTTCTCTTATTTCCCAGTATTCAGTTTCATCCGTTAAATATTGGTAAATTTCATTCATCTGGCTTCTTGTCGGGACGAAATTGTAATAGTGGTAGACAGGAATGTTCTCTATCATTTATAATTGATTGATCCGTGCAGGAGTGAAAGTGATCCATCTCCCTTACACATAAACAACTCCTTGGTTGATTCCATGCAAGTTTGCATTAAATTCCTTTACCACAGGAACAACCACGGTGGCGGTAGTATAGCACAGCACTTCCCATCTTTGTCGCAATATCGTTTCTTCAATTGTCTTTGTGGGATTATTCAATCCGCAATTTACGAATCCTTTTTCCTTGATCAATATTTTCTTTGTCAGTAACTTAATGAAGATTCGTTGCGCTTCCACATTAATAAACTTTTGCCGATTTAAAACTCATATTCTAGGATTATCAGGGGAATTGGACGCCATAGAAATAAAATTGGTGGAGTTTCACTTCATTTTGGGGGGAAAATATGAACTAGGAATCAAATTTCGGAGTTTAAAAGGATAAATTCCGCCCAAAAACCACCATTTGAACCCAAGTAACCGCCATCTCATCGATCTCGCCGTTGGCGGGGTCTAGGGCACCGTCGACGAGCCTCTATATTTATTTTTCCTGGAATCTCGGGAAAAACTCGCCGTCGGAGGCATCGAGGGCGCCGTCGGCGCCCATTGCAAAAATTGCACAGTTTTTCTCTGGTCCGAATGCGTTCCAATTTTTCTCTGTGGATCTAATTCTTATGATGATTCAAGGGTAAATAAGAGTAATAGAGTTTTATACTACCACAAAATAAAAATAATTTCAAATAAAAACTACTATAATCGCAGTAAAAGTAAAGTTAACTATGGGTTGCCTCCAATAAAGCATTCGGTTTTAACTTCATCAGCTCGACCTATTCAGGTAACTATGGGTTGCCTCCCATAAAGTCCTATGGGTTGCCTCCCATAAAGCGTTTGGTTTAACGTCGTCAGCCCGACCTATTCAGGTATTATTTAGGTTGACCTGATCATTAAAACCTCTTTAATTGGTCTTTTACCCTCATAATATGGTTTTAATCTATGTCCATTGACTTTAAATCTATTTCCCGTTTTCTGATCTTCAATTTCAATAGCCAAAATATTTTTTAATCTGTGTCTATTCTAGTCTTTTGATCTTCAATTTCAACAGCTCCGTAAGTATAAACTTGAGTCACAGTAAAAGGTCTCATTAAAACCTCTTTAAAATTTGGTCTTTTACCCTCATAATATGGTTTTATTCTGTGTCCATTTACTTGGTCTTTTACCCTCAAAATATGGTTTTAATCTGTGTCCATTCACTTTAAATCTATTTCCAATTTGGTCTTTTACCCTCATAATATGGTTTTAATCTGTGTCCATTTAATTTAAATCTATTTCCTTCCGATCTTCAACTCCAGCTCCGTAAGTATAAACTTGAGTCACAGTAAAGGGTCCTAACCAACGAGACTTCAATTTCTCAGGGAATAATTTTAGCCTAGTGTTGTAAAGCAAAACTTCTTGTCCTCGTTCAAAGTTATTTTGGTTAATTTTCCGATCATGCCATAACTTTAATTTTTCCTTATAAATTCGGTCGTTATTATAAGACTCACTTCAATTCTTCCAATTCATTTAATTGTAGCAATCTCTTCTTACCAGCATCTTTCAAATTATAATTAAAATCTTTAATCGCCAAATATGCGTTATGCTATAATTCCACTGGAAAGTGATAAGTCTTTCCAAAAATTAGTCTGTAAAGAGTCATTCCAATAGGGGGTTTTATAAGTAGTCCTGTAAGCCCATAATGTGGTATCTAGTCTAGTGGACCAATCTATTCTACTAGGGTTTACAGTCTTTTTAAGTATTTGTTTAATCTCTCTATTAGAAACTTCAACTAACCCACTGGTTTGAGGATGATAGGCAGTAGAGATTCTATGAATAATATTAAATTTATCTTCCAATCTCTGAATGTACTTCTTTCTAAAACGAGATCCTTCATCAGTGATAATCATTCTAGGCATTCCGTATCTAGTAAAAATATTTTTCATTAAAAACCTTGAAAAACTTTTAGCATCACAACGAGGTCAAGCTTGTGCTTCAATCCACTTTGAAACGTAGTCTACATCAATTAGTATATATAAGTTCTCAAATGAAGGAATAAATGGTCCCATGAAGTCTAATCCCNATCAAATGATGTTCCAAATACAGAGAAATCATCCATAAATACTTCCAAACCATCATCAATTAATTTACTAAATATGGACATCATACATCTATGGAATGTTGCAGGTGCATTACATAATCCGAAAGGCATTCTTCGAAAAGCAAAAGTTCCAAAAGGACTAGTAAATGTTGTCTTTTCTTGATCCTCAGGAGCAACAGGAATTTGGTGGTAACCTGTATATCCATCTGAAAAACAAAATTATTTGTGCCCAGCAAGTCTATCTACTATTTGGTCTAAAAAGAGTAAAGGGAAGTGATCTTTCGTGGTGGCACTGTTTAATTTTCTATAATCAATGCAAATATGTCACCCACTAACTTGTCTGATATGTATTAATTCACTATTTTCTTTTGTTTCAACAGTCACTCCTCCTTTCTTAGAAACACAATGAATTGGACTTACTGTATTAATTCATTATTTTCTTTTGTTTCAACAGTCACTCCTTTCTTAGGAACACAATGAATTGGACTTACCTTTATTTTCTTTTGTTTCAACAGTCATTCCTCCTTTTTTAGGAACACAATGAATTGGACTTACCCACCACTATCTGAAATAGGATATATAATTCCAGTGTCTAACCATTTCAAAATTTTCTTCTTAACTAATTCTTTCATCATTGGATTTAATCTCTTTTGTGGATCAACTCTTGATTTATATTGTTCATCTAATGTAATTATGTGCATACAGATCAAAGGAATGATTCCTTTAATATCAGAAAGGTCCAACCAAAAGCTTTCTTATATCTTTTTAATGTGTCTAACAGTCTTTGCTCTTACAGTTCTAAAAGCTTTCTTATATCTTTTTAATGTATCTAACAGTCTTTGCTCTTGCAGATCATTTAATTATGAAAGCTTTCTTATATCTTTTCAATGTATCTAACAGTCTTTGCTCTTGCAGATCATTTAATTCAGAAGCTTTCTTATATCTTTTCAATGTATCTAACAGTCTTTGCTCTTGCAGATCATTTAATTCCCTTATATTTTTTCAATGTATCTAACAGTCTTTGCTCTTGTAAATCATTTAATTCTGAAGATATAATAACAGAAAATGTAGATGAGTCTCCCATAAACACATACTTTAAGTGGCTCGACAATATTTTCAACTCAAGTTCAGGTGGTTTTATAACTGAAGGAAATAGATTCTATCAGCATTTTTTGTAATATCCAGCATCTCAATTATTTCCTGAGCTAATTCTTCATTTTCTAATTCGTCCAGAATAATTTCATCACTCTCTTCAAATTGTTCTTTCTCTTCAAAATGTTCTTTGAAATGCTCCTTCAATAGATGTTCATTAATTTCCATGCAAAAACATTCATTATCTCTTTCAACAACAGAGTATTTCAAAGATTTTGCAATGTTAAAAGTCACTTCCTGATCGTTAACTCTCATCGTTAATTCTCCTTTTTGAACATCTATCATAGCTTTTCCAGGAAAATGTCTCCCTAAAATAATAGGTATTTCTTTATCTTCCTCCATATCTAAGACAATAAAATCCACCTCTCCCTAAAATAGTTTATCTTCCTCCATATCTAAAACAATGAAATCCACAGGAAAGATAAATTTATCCACTTTTATTTCTTCCTCCATATCTAAAATAATGAAATCCACAGGAAAGATAAATTTATCAACTTTTACTAAAACATCTTCTATAGCTCCCTTAGAATATGTAACTGAACGATCTGTATGAAGAGTTATAGAAGTAGGTGAGACTTCTCCTAATCCTAATCTTTTGAAAATTGATAGAGGTCACTTTTACTAACACATCTTCTATAACTCCCTTAGGATATGTAACTGATCGGTCTGCTAATTAAAATTTATCAACTTTTACTAACACATCTTCTATAACTCCCTCACGATAAGTAACTGAACGATGCGCTAACTAACGAGTTACAGAAGTAGGTGAGACTTCTCCTAATCCTAATCTTTTGAAAATTGATAGAGGCATAGATTAATGCTGGCTCCCAAATCACATAAAGCTCTTCCACAGAATTTTTCACCGATAGCACATGGTATTGTGAAACTACCAGGATCTTTTAATTTTTCAGGAAGTTTTTTCTGAATAATTGCACTACACTCTTCACTAAGTGCAACAATTTTGTTATCCGTGAACATCCTTTTCTTGTTAAGAATATCTTTCATAAATTTCACATAATTGATTCATTATCCGTGAACTTCCTTTTCTTGTTTATAATTTCTTTCATAAATTTCACATAATTGGTTGCTCTAAAGCTTCTATGAAGGGAATATTTACCGTTAATTTCTTAAGAATTTCTAAAAACTTAGAATTGCACTACACTCTTCGCTAAGTGCAACAGCCTCATTATCAATGAACTTCCTTTTCTTGTTCAAATTGCACTGCACTCTTCGCTAAGTGCAACAGTTTTGTTATCCGTGAACTTCCTTTTCTTGTTCAGTATATCTTTCATAAATTTCACATAATTGGGCATCTACTCTAAAGCTTCTACGAAGGGAATGTTTACCGTTAACTTCTTAAGAATTTCTAAAAATTTGGAAAATTGTTTATTTTGTTTATGTTGCTTAAATTTTTGAGGAAACGGTGGTGGAGGTTTCTCCACAGTAATTTTTATTGGTGTAAATGGATACTCTAAATCTGGGTACTCATGATCCTTTTCTTTTTCGGTATCCACTTTCTCTTTTTCAGTTTCTATTTCTTTTTGCACCCTTGTTTCCAATTCTTTTCCACTTCGTAATTGTATCAATTTTATCTATTTTTTTCCTTCATCTTTAGGATTTGGTTCCACAGTACTTGGAAAAGTTCCTAATGTTTGGTTACTAAGCACAGTAGCGATATGCTCTAATTGGTTTTCAATATTTTTAATAGCAGTTCCTTGATTTTGTAATTGATTTCCTAGAATTTGTAATTGATTTCCTTGATTCTGCAATTGTTGACCCATGTTTAATATTAGCACTTCCATAGACAACTTCTCCTTATTTTTGAGTGTTACTATTAAATCTTGGGGGATAAGAAGGTCTACAGTTAACATTTCCTTGGTTGGATGAATTTCCTAATGGGTTCACTGGGTTGTTTCCCCATTGTTGATTTGTGGAAGAATTGTTATTCCAATTAAAATTTTGATGATTCTTTCAACTTGGGTTATAATAGTTTGAATAAGGGTTGTTGGGTCTATTAATAGCATTTAAAGTCTCGAATGAAGGTTGAACATCCACAAATTGCCAAAATGAATTCTCTTCCATCAAAGGAGGTGTTGTAGAATAATTCATCCCATAATGATCTAATTTCTTTGATACTGCAGCAATCTGCAAAGCAAACATAGATATAGCATCAGAATCATGGATACTAGCTACCCTTGTAGGATTTACCCGTTCAGAGGGCCATTGAAAATTGTTGGTAGGCATCTCTTCTATTAATGAATAAGCCTCATCAAAAGGTTTTGAAATTAAAGAACCACCAATCACAGCATCTATAATTAATCTAAGAGATCCCACTAATACATCATAAAAAGTTTAAATTATCAACCAATCTGGTAATGAATGATGAGGGCATTTCTTAAGAAGATCTTTAAATCTCTCTCAAGCTTCGTGTATTGACTCTCCCACAATTTGACAGAACAATGTTATGTCATTTCTAAGTTTAGCAGTTTTTCATTGAGGGAAATATTTGGATAGAAATTTCTCTGAAAGTTCTCCCCAAGTTCTAGTAGATCCTCGATAGAGGGAAATATTTGGATAGAAATTTCTGTGACAGTTCTCCCCAAGTTCTAATAGATCCAGGATGGAGGGAAATATTTGGATAGAAATTTCTGTGAAAGTTCTCCCCAAGTTCTAATAGATCCTGTTGAGGGAAATATTTGGATAGAAATTTCTGTGACAGTTCTCCCCAAGTTCTAATAGATCCAGGTAGATGGAGGGAAATATTTGAATAGAAATTTCTGTGAAAGTTCTCCCCAAGTTCTAATAGATCTAGGTGTGGAGGGAAATATTTGGATAGAAATTTCTGTGAAAGGTCTCCCCAAGTTCTAATAGATCCAGGTGCTAATGTTGGATAGAAATTTCTGTGAAAATTCTCCCCAAGTTCTAATAGATCCTGGTGCTAACAAATTTAAGCACATCTTAGCCTTATCCCTTAGTGAAAAAGGAAAAAGTCTAAGTCTAACAGCATCGTTTGACACTGTCATATTTAAAAGTAACACATAGTTCTAAAAAACTAGCGAGGTGTAAGTTAGGATCTTCATTTGGTGTACCTCTGAATTGATTGTTCTGTACTATTTGGATAATAGCAGGTTTAAACACAAATGAATTAGTAGNATATATATATATATATATATATATATATGTAAATTAAGTGCCTTTCCAAAGCGAGCGACGTGATTTCGATTCTGGTGACCGATAGCATCTAACGGGCAACTCCTCAATTACTTTTTAGTGCCGACCACTTAGGTTCAACCTAATTTGAACTTAACTTAGCTCAATCTCTTAGGTTCAACCTAACTTGAACCTAACTCAACTCAAACCCCTTAAGTTCAACCTAACTTGAACCTAACTCAACTCAAACCCCTTAGGTCAACCCAACTTGAACCTAACTCATTTCAAACCCGTTTGGTTCAACCTAACTTCAACCTAACTCAACTCAAACACTTAGGTTCAAACCAACTTGAACTAAACTCAAATCAAAGCCTTAGGTTCAACCTAACCTGAACCTTACTTAACTCAAATCCTTAGGTTCAACCCAACTTGAACCTATCTCAAATCAAACCCTTAGGTTCAACCTAACTTGACCTAACTTAGAACAAACCCTTAGGTGCAAACAAACTTATAAGGGTTCAACCTAACTTGAACTAACTTAGAATAAACCCTTAGGTTCAAACAAACTTGAATCTAAGTCAACTCATACCCTTTGGTTCAACCCAGCTTGAACCAAAGTCAACTCAAACTCCTTAGGCTCAACCCAACTTGAACCTGATCCAACTCAAACTCCTTAGGTTCAATCTAACTTGAAGCTAACTCAAATCAAACACTTATGTTTAACCTAACTTGGACTTAAGTCAACATAAACCCTTATGTTCAACTCAAGTTAACCTAAATCTTAGGTTTAACCTACCTAAGTTAACTTAGATTTTAAGTTCAATTTACCTTGAACTTAAATTGACCCAAACCTTAGTCCCAACCTCATTGAACTTAAAACTATTGAACCTAAATCAATCTTCACATTGGATCTAAATCAAGTTTAAGTCTTACCTATATTGGACTTAAAATCATTTCAAACCTTAAATTCAACCTACATTGAACTTAAATCAACTTTAAGTCCCACCAACATTGGACTTAAAATTGTTTCGAACTTCAGATTCAATACATATTGAATCTAAATCAACCTCAGATCCTACTTACATTGGATCTAAATCATCTTAGTTCCATCTTACATTGGGCTAAAATTTTATGTTCTATCTACATTGAACCTAAAACACCTTAAGTCCTACCTACATTGGACTTAAACCATTTTAATCCTTAGGTTCTACCTACATTGAACCTAAATTATCTTCATTCTTACATACATTGGACTTAAACTCTAGGTTCTACTTACATTGAACCTAAATTATTTTAAGTCTTACTTACATTGGACTTAAACTTTAAGTTCTATCTATATTGAACTTAAATCATCTTCATAGCTTAGGTTCCATCCAAATTGAATGACATCAGTATTTAAGTTTGACTGACATTTTAGGACCCAAATAAACTTCTTCTCGACATCAAAACTAAAAGAAATGACATCATAAAAATCCAAATCACTAACATAAATGACGTAAAATTCACTTTAAAAGACTTTAAAACCTAAACTTAAACCTAAAAATGCAACTAGGTTTGAGAAGATAATTTGGAGAAGGTAACTCATGGTTACTAACAAAATATCTTCTAACCACTTCTGGTTAATCAAACCTATAATATAATGACCCGGGACGATGACCACAACTTTATATATGCTTAAAAATAAAAGTATTTAATACTGCTGCTAAAAAAATTAATTCCTCAGCAACNCATAATCTCGTAGGGGTCTAGGTTGGTGTTCATTTTCTAATCCTAGATTGTTCATGTTGTTCTCCATTGTATCAGAATTTCTAGGTTCTTTTCTCAATCTTCTAATCTTTCTAACAGTGCATTCTAATCTGAATCACGGGTTTTCTAGGTTCTCTTCTTAATTTTTTAATCCTTCTAACAGTGCATTCTAATTCTGAATCGTAGGGTATAAGATTTTCATGTCGAAATTTACGCATACAATTTGAAATCAGTACTCAGTTATATAATTAACTAAATATGAAAATAAGTTGCAGTTCAAGTAAAAATTTTCTAATAATCCTAATATGTACGTTACTCTAATTGTGATTTTTTTCTTACTCACTCCCCGACAACGATGCCAAAAACTTGACCGCGAATTTATATATGCGTAAGAATATAAGATAAATACGGACANAAATATGTGGATAGAAATTTCTGTGAAAGTTCTCCCCAAGTTCTAATAGATCTTGGTGCTAACGAATTTAACATCTTAGTGTTATCCCTCAATGAAAAAGGAAAAATGTCTAAGTCTAACAACATCATTTGAGACTCTGTCATATTTAAAAGTAGCACACAGTTCTAAAAAACTAGAGAGGTGTAAGTTAGGATCTTCATTTGGTGTTCCTCCGAATTTNATGGATAAAATGAATTAGTTCAAATTATATTGTGTCAAATAGGAGCATACATATTCTTTACCCTTTGGTCCAAGTATAAAGAACATTGACTAATCTTATGCTTGTTTACTAAATCTACGGCAAGGATGGGAGGATACCAGCTCTCACTTCGGAGCTCCCACGTTCCCCTCGCCAGAGGGCTAACATCTACACTTCAGCACCTGAATTAGGGATTTAGTCTGTCACTCTAAAATCTCCAATTCTATGCACCCAAACGATAGGACCGAATTGGGGATTTTAGTCTGTCACTCTAAAATCTCCAATTCTACGTCTACCGGCTCTCACTTCAGAGCTCCCACGTTCCCCTTGCTTGAGGGCTAACATCTACACTTCAACAGAAACGATAGGACTAAATTGACCCAACCGATAGGACCGAATTGAGGATTTTAGTCTGTCACTCTAAAATCTCCAATTCTATGCCCTGATCCCACGTTCCCCTCACATGAGGGCTAACATTTACACTTCAGCACCCAAATGATAGGACCAAATTGCGTTCCCCTCCCCTGAGGGCTAACATCTACACTTCAGTACCCAAACGATAGGACCAAATTGGAAGATTTTAGTTGCCTGAGGGCTAACATCTACACTTCAACACCCAAATGATAGGACCAAATTGAGGATTTTAGCTTTCCACTCTAAAATCTCCAATTCTACGCTCGATAATTTTTATTTCCCTATTTATTTGCACCAAATTGGGGATTTTAGTCTGTCACTCTAAAATCTCCAATTCTACGCTCGATAATTTTTTTTCCATATTTATTTGCACCCAACTTTTCACTCTAAAATCTCCAATTCTACGCCCGATAATTTTATTTCCCTATTTATTTGCACCCAACTTTCCTCTAAAATCTCCAATTCTACGCCTGATAATTTTATTTCCCTATTTATTTGCACCCAACTTCTAATCTAAAATCTCCAATTCTACGCCCGATAATATTATTTCCCTATTTATTTGCACCCAACTTCCGAGGGCTTTGAAAATCTCCAATTCTACGCCCGATAATATTATTTCCCTATTTATTTGCACCCAACTTCCAAGAGCTCCAATTCTACGCCCGATAATATTATTTCTCTATTTATTTGCACCCAACTTCCAAGGGCTTGGACGCCCGATAATATTATTTCCCTATTTATTTGCACCCAACTTCCAAGGGCTTTCCCTCCCTAAATCTTGGATGTAATCTTCACTTTAGTTGTAAAACTCAACATATTTTAACAAATTACTCCCTGAATCTTGGATGTAATCTTCACTTTAGTTGTAAAACTCAACATATTTTAACAAATTTATCCCTGAATCTTGGATGTAATATTCACTTTAGTTGTAAAACTCAACATATTTTAACAAATCAAATATCTCCAATTCTACTCCCGATAATTTTATTTCCTTATTTATTTGCACCCAACTTCCAAGGGCTTTGACCTCCAAAATCTCCAATTCTATGCCCGATAATTTCATTTCCCTATTTATTTGCACCCAATTTCTAAGGGCTTTGACCTCCCTGAATCTTGAGATGTAATCTTCACTTTAGTTGTAAAACTCAACATATTTTAACAGATCAATTGACCAGATTGTGTAATCTTCACTTTAGTTGTAAAACTCAACATATTTTAACAAATTAATTGGCCAGATTGGTAATCTTCACTTTAGTTGTAAAACTCAACATATTTTAACAAATCAATTGGCCAGATTGAAAATAAATTAAGATCGTAATCTTCACTTTAGTTGTAAAACTCAACATATTTTAACAAATCAATTGGCCAGATTGAAAATAAATTAAGATCGAAATCAATTGGCCAGATTGAAAGAATATTCACTTTAGTTGTAAAACTCAACATATTTTAACAAATCAATTGGCCAGATTGAAAGTAAATTAATATCGAAGTGAAAAGATCACCACAATTTCTTAAACATTTTCATGGCTTCACCAATTTAAATTACCATTTCACAAATCTCAAGACAAGGGGAAAGATAGAGAAAACTACTCAGATCTCATGGGGAAAACACAACAAAACTTAGAATTCATATATAAAATCAAAGTCATACAAACTAAAATAATAAATAAACTTATTTCTAATTTCTCCCGAAGAAAACTCCTTGAAGTTTCTCTGATTCTCTTCCTTTCTTTACAGCACACAAAATTCCTCTTCAAAGCGGAAGGAGGAAAAAATCTCTAACTTTCCCTCCACTCTTACAATCTCTTGAAGAATTCCTCACAATTTTTACATTTTAATAAACTCTAATGGAACCTTTCTAACCTCCATGAATACTAGAGTCTTCTCAATTTTCGGTCAAAATCTTCTTTTAAAGGTGTGGATAAGCTTTCTCAAGAGTTGCCTAAGCATCCCTTCAAAATTTGTCCTTATCCAAAGCCTGATTGGTCATAACCGCCGAGCTCACCGTTGACGGCCTCGAGGGTGCCATCGGTGAACCTTCTTAATGAATTAATTCTTGAGTCTCGAGAAAATCTTGACGTCGGTGAGGTCAATGGCGTCGTCGGCGCCCTAGTTCAATTCTTCACATTTTGGTCCTTTTTGCTCCAAATTCGCTCCTTTTTGCATTTTTTTGCTCCAATTACCCTAATTCATCATTCCTACAACAAAACATCAGAAATACCTTTCTTTAAAGTGCAATATTATCAACAATAGTATAAAATAAGTATGAAAATCTCAACATATTTTTCTCTGGTCAAAATCTCCCAAACTAAATTATTACTTGTCCTCAAGTAATTTTAGTATTATATAAAAGTTTTGATCCATTGTAGTAAAACTTTAATTCAGAAATATTATAAGTTTGATTTAAATAAATATCATAGTAAGATTTTCAGAAAAAATTCAAATAATTGAATTAACTTTGTAGCCACAAGATTATCTAGGCATCAAGTTTAAGAGTTCTAGTCTTCTATTCATTTTAAGAATGACTATATGTTGCAATATTAAGTCACTTAAAATATTCAAATGATAGGAACTTCATGAGAACTCTACTAGTAAAAGATATATTCCATAAATATAAGTTCAGGAATGTATTTAGGTTTTCCTTTTAGGTAGGTCCAGTGAAGCCAATTTTTTATTAGGCATATCCTCAAGCTTCTCGTCACTTCCATAATAATTTTTTTTTCTCTTTTTCATTTGGATTTCTTTCAATCATTTTTTTCTTTTCAGGGATTATTTCTTTCTTTTTCCTTTTTCAAGTGAGGATTACTATATATGGATAGCCTTTAATGATTTTGAACTTCACTTTTCTATCCCTAAATTTGAAACTCAAAGCATTCCCTTACCTTATAAATACTTCATAGCCTTCCCTAAATTTGAAACTCAAAGCATTCCTTTACCTTATAAATATTTCATAGTTTTTACATCGTGAGCCCCAATCTTTTCTTCTCAAATGAATTTCCAGATTCTTAATACTTTAAAATATAGTTTTCGAGCCCCAATCTTTTCTTCTCAAATGAATTTCTAGATTCTTAATACTTCAAAATATAGTTTCATTTACTTTAAATAGTTAACTAGAATCTTATTCTCTTATACTAAACATCTTAAGTTACAAAATTAATTTTCATTACAAAAATATTTATTTAATCTTACCATAATATTTAAATAGCTGCAAAATATAGTTGCCTGAATTAAATTCACTACATAAAATCATATAAATAATTTTTGAAAATAATCAAATAGAGGACATCAAATAGTTAATCTTTTTCTTCCCTCCCCAAACTTAAATTTTTAAATATGAAATAATACTGGTGGAAAGAAAAAACTCTAAATATAAATCATACCTCAGCATTGTAGGAATTTTCATCATTCTAAAATTTTGCAGGTCTTCTCAAAATTTCTACTTCACCTGGTTTGTAACATTAGGAGCTTTCTACACATATAAATCATTAGAGAAATTTTTGGGTAATGAAATTTTGAAATAAGTATAAAACTAAAACGTTAAACAAGCATAATATTTCCTAACACAACCACAAAAAGAAAAAATTAAAATTAAAATGCGAAACAAAAATCACATTATATTATAAAATACTACTCAACGTCTATTACATTAAACATGCAAATTTAACTACCACACTAACTTTATAGCAATAATTAAAATTATCCAAGTACAAAATAATAATAAAAATGAAAGTCCAAATACACATAAACATCCATTCTATTACAAAAGATCACAAAAATAAAAGTACAAATACAAGTACATCACATTCAAATATCAAAATCCCAAGCTATGTCTTCATCTCCTTGATTAGCAAGTGGATCGGGCTGATACTGAGTATATCGGAGGCACTCGGGGAAAGTAACATTAGGCTCACCTCTGTGTGTCGGGTCTGAGCTTTGTAATAAGCTACCTCAAAATTTGAATGCCTTTGAAGGTACTCACTATCATAATCATGTCAACGTTATAAACCTCCAATCGTTTCATTTGTTAATTATATGCTCTTCCACTGCAAGTTTAACTCATTCATCAAATCAGTCAGACTAGGGGAACTAGAAGGTGGAAGGTCATAACTTGTAGAGGGTCGTCTCTATAGTAGAAGGCTCTTGACTCCTACTCCCAGTTCTATTTCTCATGGGATTCATAAGTTTTTTAATTTAGCCTTACTAATGGGTTTCATAGGGTAAACCCATTCTTCATCTCCAGCCTCCACTCCAAAAAGTTGACAAAGTGCATAAATAAGGTCAGGATGTCCTAAACCTCCACTTATCTCACTCCTTATTGTAGTCAATATATTCTTAAAAATAATTCACCCTACATTAATAATTCTATTTTTCTGAATACAAAAATTCAGACTAGCTCTATCTCTAGATACCTCACTATGGTGATAAGTCGATAACAGAGTAGAGGAAATAAAATAGTGCCACGCCTTAGAGGTGGCATTCAACATGGAAATAGAAAAATTTACCCGTTCTCATTGTTTAATCTTCCACGTTCCTTTTCCATCAATGAGAAAGTTGATCACATCATTCAGGGGGCCTTCCATTGCACTAAAGGATTCATAGTGACAGCTATAAGAGTCTAGGACTTCGTAAAAGGTGTTGATGCGAGTGGTAGTAAATTCAACAAGGAATCCCCGCACTTGAACGATTCCATCTTAAGAAAAGATTACATTGGCGTAGAACTCCTTCACAACATTTCAATCAGCTTTATTGGTGGTGTAACAAAAGTTTTCCCACCTCCGCTCGACAATAACTCGTTCAATTTCTTCTAAAGAACTCTCAAAAACTCAATTTGTATACACTTCCTTCCTTTAAATACTGAAGTAAATCTTGTTTGAGCCATCGCATTGATGAAGCGAAACTCGTCGAACTCAAGTCGTCTCTTTTGACGTGGAGCCAATTCAATCTAATCACAATCATAAAAAATTCCAAAATAAACTTCAAAGACTCAAATAATGGCTTCCAAAAGTAATTCTAAGAGTTCAACACTAAGTTTCATGAATTTATTCCCAATATTTCCTTCACATTCTCAAAATTTTTGGATCTTCTCAATGTGTATGAAAATCATGGTGAAAACCAAATATTTTTAGTTTGGAGTGAAGCTCTTACCTAGAGATGATCAAGTTTGATGTCAAAATGCCTTGAAATTGCCTCCCAATCCAAGATCTCTCAAGCCCTAGGTCAAAAATTGCATTTTTAGAAGGAAAGGGGATGATGAATAGTGGTGGTTGACTGGTCAGTTAAAGGTTTTTTTTCGCGAGCTTGCCGTCGGCGGGGTTGATGGCGCCGTTGACATGCTCTATTAGAATTAAATCCTAAGTCTCGGAAAAAATCCATCGTCGGCAGCGTCGAGGGCGCTGTTGGCGGGCTCTATTGATTTTGTTCAATTCTAAAATTTTTGTAATTTTTATCAATTTCAAGCCTTAATGACATACGTTTAATCATTATAGACATAATATTAAGTGACGAAATGATGTACTTATCACAAATAAACTTTCACAACACAAAACATCACATTTATATATGAATTCCAAGGGGTACAATATACGTTACATAACACACCTAAGTTTAGTATTTTCTCAACCTCAACACATTGATTCAGCATCGCAATCCAAGCCACAACACTAAAAATGCTGAAAATAAAACATCCTATGCTTAGTCTCAACTATACAGAGATCTAAAAGCATAATTCTAAAGCAAAGCAAATACAAGGTTTAAATCAAAATATATAGATAGATAGATAAAGTAGTATAAATATACTAATCCTCAGATTCAGTACTACCTCTGAGATCACCCATTGATTGCACATGAATGAAGAGGTTGTAGAAGGGTTGGAATGGAAATCACCCATTGATTGCACATGAACGAAGAGGTTGTAGAAGGGTCGGAATGGAAATTCTTCAACACCCATTGATTGCACATGAACGAAGAGGTTGTAGAAGGGTTGGAATGGAAATTCTTCAGTAAAATCCTCCTCTATTAATTTCATCCTCCTCATCAGCCGTATCAAACTATCTTCTAAATGTCCATAATGATCAAAATGTTCTTTCATCCTCTAGTCTAGATGATCAAAGAAATTGGAGATATTATTAACTGCATTCATGACATTTTGTACCTCCTCCAATTTCTTGATTTGGCGCAGGATCACTAGAGTTTTATCAGGAATTAAGGTCTGAATTGGCAGTGAATTCTGAGATGATTGATCTACTATAATGACCATATCATTCTCATCTTCAAAAGCTGAGAATCTCTCAGTTGGGTCCAAAGGCTTCCAAGGTAGAAGTACCTTCTCCCAATTTTCACAGGACACTTAGAACTGATTCAGAGTGAGAAAATTGTGGAAGGGTGTCCAAGCCCATAAGTTGATCCATGAATGATCAGGCCCAAGACCGACTTCACAATTATTGATCCAATATCGATAGGCAGTCCCCTTTGGATGCAGTAATTCAAAATAACACTTTCTTTAGAAACTTTACTGATCTTCATTGTTGGTGACAGTTTCGCAGAAATGAAAAAGTGTCAGTGCTTTGAAACGGGATTTAGGAGTGTCGCAGAAAAACTAACACACCCGTTCTCTCTCGTTTCTCAGTCGTCAGTTTCGTCCGTTAAATATTGGTAAATTTCATTCATCTGGTTTCTTATCGGGATGAAGTTGGAATAGTGGTAGAGAGGAATGTTCTCGATCATGTATAATTCATTGATCCATGCAGGAGTGAAAGTGATTCATCTACCTCGCACATAAACAACTCCCTGGTTGATTCCATGCAAATTTGCATAAAATTCATTTACCACAGAAACAATCACGGCGGTGGTAGTGTAGCACAACACTTCCCATCTTTGTCGCACTATCGTCTCTTCAATTGCCATCAAGGGATTATTCAATCCATGATTTATGAATCCTCGTTCCTTGATCAATCTTTTCTTTGTCAGTAACTTGTTAAAGATTCACTGCGCTTTCACACTAATAAACTTTCGCCGATTAAAAACTCACATTCTGGGATTATCAGGGGAATTGGACACCATAGGAATCAAATTGGTGGAGTTTCACTTCATTTTTTGGGGAAATATGACTTTAGGAATCGAAATTGGGAGTTTAAAAGGGTAACTCATGCCCAAAAACCGCCAAAAACTGTCATTCAAACCCGCTATCTCGCTGGTCTCGCCGTCGGTGGGGTCGGGGGCATGTCGGTGAGCCTCTGTATTTATTTTTCTTGGACTCTCGGGAAAAACCGATCGTCGGTGGCGTCGAGGGCGCTGACGATGCCCAAGGCAAAAATTGCATAATTTCGCTCTTGTCCGAATGCATTCCAATTTTTCTTTATGGATCTAATTCTTATGATGATTTAAGAGTAAATAAGAGTAGTAGAGATTAATACTACCATAAACTAATGATAATTTAAAATAAAGACTACTAGAATCGTAGTAAAAGTAGAGATAACCATGGGTTGCCTCCCATAAAGCGCTTAGTTTAACGTCGTTAGCCAGACCTATTCAGGTGTTATTCAGGTTGGCTGATCATTAAAACCTATTTAAAATTTGTTCTTTTACCCTTAAAATATGTTTTTAATCTGTGTCCATTTACTTTAAATCTATTTCCAATTATTTGGTCTTTTACCCTCATAATATGGTTTTAATCTGTGTCCATTTAATTTAAATCTATTTCCTTCCGATCTTCAACTCTAATCTGTGTCCATTTACTTTAAATCTATTTCCCGTTTTCTGATCTTCAATTTCAATAGCTCTGTAAGTTTAAACTTGAGTCACAGTAAAGGGTCCTAACCAACGAGACTTCAATTTCCCAGGGAATAACTTCAGCCTAATATTGTAAAGCAAAACTTGTTGTCCTGGTTCAAAGTTCTTTTGATTAATCTTCTGATCATGCCATAACTTTAGTTTTTCCTTATAAATTTTGTCGTTATCATAAGATTCATTTCATAATTCTTCCAATTCATTTAATTGTAACAATCTCTTCTTACTAGCTTCTTTCAAATTATAATTGAATTCTTTAATCGCTCAATATGCTTTATGCTCCAATTCTACTGGTAAGTGACAAGTTTTTCCAAAAATTAGTTTATAAGGAGTCATTCGAATAGGAGTTTTATAAGTAGTCCTCTAGGCCCATAATGCGGTATCCAGTCTAGCGGACCAATCTACTCTACTAGGGTTACAATCTTCTCAAGTCTTTGTTTAATCTCTCTATTAGAAACTTCAGCTAACTCACTGGTTTGCAGATGATAGGTAATAGAGATTCTATGAATAATATTAAACTTTTCTGTCAATCTCTGAATATATATATTCCTAAAATGGGATCCTCCGTCAGTGGTAATCATTCTATGCATTCCGTATCTAGTGAAAATATTTTTCATTAAAAATCTTGAAACACTTTTAGTATCACAATGAGGTAAAACCTGTGCTTCAATCCACTTTGAAATGTAGTCTACTATAATTAACATGTATAAGTTCCCAAATGAAGGAATAAATTGTCCCATAAAATCTAATCCCCAAACATCAAAGATCAACTTCTAATATGAAATTCAGAGGCATTTCATTTCTTATAGATATATTGCCTACACGTTGACATCGATCACAAGTTTTTATATATCTATAAACATCTCTAAATATGGTAGGCCAATAAAATTCAACTTCTAATATGAAATTCAGAGGCATTTCATTTCTTCTAGATATATTACCTACTCGTTGACATCGTTCACAAGTTTTTATATATCTATAAACATCTCTAAATATAGTAGGCCAATAAAATCCAGCTTGCACAAGTTCTTATGTATCTATAAACATCTCTAAAGATAGTAGGCCAATAAAATCCAGCTTGTACAATTTTATAAANCATAAAATAAAAATACAAACATAAGTACCTCAATTTCATTCTAAATATCAAAATCCCAAGCTATTTCATCGTTGCCTTAATCAGCAGGTGGATTGGGTTGATACTGAGTATATCAGGGGCATTCAAGAAATAAACATCACCTCTCCTCTGTAGTGTCGGGCCTAAGCATCATAATAGACTATTTCAAAATCAGAATGCCTCTGCAGGTACTCACTATCATAATCATGTTGATCATAATAGGCTATCTCAAAATCGGAATGCCTCTGCAGGTACTCACTATCATAATCATGTCGGCATTCTAAGCCTCCAATCCTTTCATTTATTAAATANTCAAGTAATTGAATTAACTCTGTAGCCACAAGATTATCTAGTAATCAAGTTTAAAAGTTCTAGTCTTCTATTTATTTCAAGAATGACTACATGTTGTATTTTTAAGTCACTTAGAATATCTAAAAGATAGGAACTTCCTGAGAACTCTACTAGTAAAAGACTTATTCCATAATAATAAGTTTAGAAATGTATTTAAGTTTTTCCTTTAGGTAGGCCCGGTGAAGCCAATTTCTTTAGGCATATCTCCTCAAGCTTCTCCTCACTTCCATAATTTTTTTTCTTTCTTTTCTCTTTTTCATTTGGATTTCTTTCAATCCTATATTTTTTTTCTTTTTATTTCAGGTATTGTTTTCAATCCTTTCTTTTTCCTTTTTCAAGTGAGGTTACTATATTTGGATAGCATTTAATGATTTTGAACTTCACTANAAATAGTCTTATTTTCAATGTAATCAAAGTGATATGGTGATATTGATGTAGGAAGTAAAGTTTTTATGATAGGTGTAAATACATAGAAATTGGGTAGTAATATGTAAATGCCTCATTTTTTATATTTACAGATATCATTAGATAGGGTTGGGTCAAGTTGAAAGAATGAAAAGTGAAAAAGTGCGGCAAATGAAGAATTGGCAAACAAAGGTGCAGTGGTTAGGCCACTAACACTATGTCCAATTCTCAAATTCTCCTTTAGAATTTTTTATTTTTATGCTTTTTGTTATGCTATCATAAGGAAAATAAGCTTTTGTTCAAGAGTAATATTATAGCAGCCATGCAATTATTTTTATACTCGGCGAGAAGCCAGCCGCTCAGAACTCCGGAGTCCAATAGGGGAGCGGCGCGTGTAAGGTGGACTAATCATGGTTTACTATGATAATTATTCGACTTCGGATGATCGAATGTCCTGACCTAATATTTTCTTCGGAACTTCATAGTTATTTATTTGCTACTTTAATTATCCAGGAAGCATTTAAAATTTCATTATCAAGTGTATTTATTACTAATTCAAACCCTAAAGTTATTTAAACGGAGAAAGAGATGAATAAAAAAGCTTACTTGCACTTGATATAATATAATTACAAAAGTATAATACGACCAGTTCAGTTTAGATTTTATTAGTTAATTGCAATATCATGTTGTTGAATTTATTTTAACAAACTGAGCTAGCAATGTGATGTATAATATGTAGTATGACTAGTTAAAATATTAATTAATCTTAATTAAGAAATTATTTTTATAAATTTGATTGAGATAATCATGATAATCGTATATGGTACCGTATAGTTTGTTTGATGAACAACTGAGGGTCCGTTCGTGGCAACTTATTTAGTGCGGTAGCGTTTTGAAAACACACCTAACATGTTTGGATAAACTGCATTTTGGTAGCTTGTGAGCGCTTTCACACCGTACCTATCTAAGTGTGGTGACAACTTTCTGGCTGCGGTCTGGCTTTTACATAGAAATTAAATTTTGTAATAGCTACACTACCTAACTTATCAGCAGATTAATCAATAAGTTACAGCTGCCCCAAACAGACCTTGAATTAGATTGCATTTTCCCTAGTTTTTTGGATTTAATTTTGAATTTTTTGTTTTTTTAATTATCATTAAAAAATTGCAAAATTTTGAAGCAAATAAATCACCATTTAACCCCATTTAACCTTCTAAATTTTTATGATCCTTAATTTTTATAATAATAATATTCAATATTTAAATTATTAATTTCTAATGTTAGAGGTAACCTCCAGTATATTATAGAAAAAATTGAGATTTTTTTTAACTCTTAAAAACTATTTTATTCTTTAATAAGTGAATTTTAATTCAATATTCTTATGAAGTTTTAAAATTAAGAAATTGATTCCAAAGACTAGTAAATAGTTAGAGATATTTCCATTAAATATTTGGGGCAATTTAGAGCTTTTTTATTTTTGAAAATTTAAATTCTTTATTTGTTTTAATTTTGAATTTTGTAAAACTAATTACTATGAACAAGAGAAATCACATAAAATATTTGTCCTATTTTGAGTGTTCTTAATCAATTTTAAAATTATTTGATTTATTATTTAATACTTTTTAAAAAAGGAATAAGAGAAGCTTATGTTTAAAATTTTATTTGAATTTTTTAGATATTTAAATATGTAGATATTTTTTAGCAATTTATTTGTATTATTTAAATATTTTTTAACATTTTATTTGTATTATTTAGATATTTAAAGCTAAAGCTAAGGGTAGCCTTAAGCAAAAAATCTTGAATGTGTTTAAGCATCCTAATTTATTTAGAAAAGCTTTATCCTTTATTAAAAACAAAAAAAAAGCGTAATTTAAAGTTTTATTTAGAAATTTAAGATATAATTTAATCATGAATTATAAAAGNCCCGTTCTTGCTACTTTATCTTCCATGTTCCTTTCCCATTAGTGAGAAAGTTGATCACATCATTAAGGGGGCATTCCATCTTACTAACGGATTCATATTGGCAATTATAAGAGTCTGAGACTTCATAAAAAGTATTGATGCGGGGGGCAGTAAACTCAACAAGAAATCCACACACTTGGAACGATTCCGTCATCAGAATAAATCACATTGGCGTAGAACTCCTTCACAACATTTGCATCAGCTTTATTGGTGGTATACCAAAATTTTTCCCACCCCCGCTCGGCAATAACTCGTTCGATTTCTCCTCCCGGACTTTCAAAAACTTGATCTTATATGCACTTCTTTCCTTTAAATATGGAAGTAAATTTTGTTTGAGCCATCGCATTGATGAAGCGAGACTTGTCAAACTCAACTCTCCTCTTTTGACGTGGAGCCATTTTAATATAATCAAATTATAGAAAAATTCCAAAAATTACATCAAATATGCAAATCATGGCTTCCAATAGTAATTCTAAGAGTTTAACACTAACATCCATGAATTTCTTCCCAAATTTTCTTCACATTCTCATTTTTTTTGGACCTCCTCAATGTGAAGGAAATCCATGGTGAAAATCAAATATTTTTAGTTTCGAGTGAAGCTCCTACGTAGAAATGATCAAATCCGGTGTCACAAAGCCTTGAAATTGCCTCCCAATCAAATATCTTTGAAGCCCTTGGTCAAAAATGGCATTTTTATAAGGAAGGGGAAGATAAATAGTGGCGGTTGACTGGTCAAAATTGTGGTTGAAGGTGTTTTTTGTGAGCTCACCGAAGGCGTGGTCGATAGTGCCGTCGCCATGCTTTATTGGAATTACAATCCTAAGTCTTGGGAAAAACTCGCCGTTGGCAGCGTCGAGGGCGCCGTCGGCGGGCTCTATTGATTTTGTCTAAATTCCGGATTTTCGCTATTTTGATGAATTTCAGGCCTTAATGACATCTTTTTAATCATTATGGACATAATTTTAAGTGATTAAATGATGTACTTAGCACATATAAACTTTCACAACACAAAACATCACATTTATAAATAAATTCCAAGGGGTACAATATATGTTACATAACACATCTAAGTATGGTATTTTCTCAAGCTCAACACATTAATTCAGTGTCGCAATCCAAGCCACAACACTCAAATCGTTGAAAAAAAAACATCCTATGCTTAGTCTCAACTATACAGAGATCTACAAGCATAATTTTAAATCAAAGCAAATGCAAAGTTCAAATCAAAATACATAAATAGACAGATAGGTAGTAATATAAATTTACTAATCCTCAGACTTGATACTCGATTCTCCCTTGAGAGCAACCATTGATTGCACATGAACGAAGAGGTTGTAGAAGGGTTGGAATGAAAGTTCTTCAGTGGAATCATCTTTTATCAACTTCATCCTCCTCATAAGTCATATTAAGCTATCTTCTAAATGTCCAGAGTGCTCAAAATGTTCGTTCATTCTCCAGTCTAGATGTTCAAAGAAATCGAACATAATATTAATCGCATTCATGACATTTTGTACCTCTTTTTCCAATTTCTTGATTCGGCGCAGGATCACCAGAGACTTATCAGGGACTAAGGGTTGAACTGGCAGTGAATTCTGAGATGATTGATCTATTATGATGGAAATGTCATTTTCATCTTCAAAAACTGGGAATCTCTCAGTTGGGTCCAAAGGCTTTCAAGGTAGTGGTACCTTTTCCCAATTTTCATAAGACACTTGGAACTGACTGCAAAGTGAGAAAGTTGTTCCAAACCCATAAGTTGATCCATGAAAGATCAGGCCCAAAACCAACTTCAAAATTATTGATCCAATGTCGATCGACAGCCCTCTTTGGATGTAGTAATTCAAAATGACACTTTCTTTAGAAGCTTTACTGATATTCATTATCTGTAACAGTTTCGCAGAAATGAAAAATTGCCAATGTTTTGAAACGGGTCTTAGGAGTGTTGCAGAAAAACTAGCATACTCGTTTTCTCTTGTTTCTCAGTCGTTAGTTCGTCCGTTAAATATTGGTAAATCTCATTCATCTTGTTTCTTATTGGGACGAAATTGGAATAGTGGCAGATAGGAACATTCTCTATCATGTATAATTTGTTGATCCATGCAGGAGTGAAAGTAATCCATCTTCCTTGCACATAGACAACTCCTTGGTTGATTCCATGTAAATTTGCGTAAAATTCTTTCACAACTGGAACAACTACGGCGGTGGCAGTGTAGCACAACACTTTTCATCTTCACTGCATTATCATTTCTTCAATATTCATCGTGGGATTATTTAATCAGCGATTTACGAATCCTGGTTCTTTGATCAATCTTTTCTTTGTCAAACACTTGTTGAAGATTCGATGCGCTTCCGTACTAATAAACTTTCACCGATTGACACTCACATTCTGGGATTATCAGGGGAATTAGACGCCATAGGAATGAAATTGGTGGAGTTTCACTTCATTTTTAGAGGGAAAATATGACCTAGAAATCAAATATTTGAGTTTAAAAAGACAATTCCCGCCCAAAAAACTGCCATTTTGAACCCAAGTAACCGCCAATTCACCGGTCTCGCCGTCGGCGGGGTCGAAGGTGCCGTCGGCGGGGTCGAAGGCGCCGTCGGCACGCCTTTGTATTAATTTTTTATGGACTCTCAAGAAAAACCTACCATCAATGGCGTCGAGGGTGCCGTCAGTGGTGTCGAGTGCACCGTCGGCGCCCAAGGCAAAATTTACACAGTTGCACTCTGGTCCAAATGCGTTCCAATTTTTCTTCATGGATCCAATTTTTATGATGTTTCAAGGGTAAATAAGAGTAGTAGAGCTTAATAATACCACAAACTAATGATAATTTAAAATAAAAACTACTATAATCGTGATAAAAGTAAAGATAAATATGGGTTGCCTCCAATAAAGTGCTTGGTTTAACGTCATAAACCTGACCTATTCAGGTGACATTCAGGTTGACTGATCATTAAAACCTCTTTAAAATTTGGTCTTTTACCCTCATAATATAGTTTTAATCTGTGTCCATTTACTTTAAATATATTTTTCATCTTTGGATCTTCAATTTCAACAGCTCCGTAAGTACAAACTTGAGTCACAGTAAAGTGTCCTAACTAACGAGACTTCAATTTCCCAGGAAATAACTTCAGCCTAGTGTTGTAAAGTAAAACTTCTTATCCTGATTCAAATTTCTTCTGGTTAATCATCTGATCATGCCATAACTTTAATTTTTCCTTATAAATTTTGTCGTTATCATAAGACTTATTTCTTAATTATTCCAATTCATTTAATTGTACAATATCTTCTTACCAACATCTTTCAAATTATAATTGAATACTTTAATTGCCCAATATGTTTGATGCTCTAATTCTACTGGTAAGTGACAAGTCTTTCAAAAAATCAGTCAATAAGGAGTCATTCCAATAGGAGTTTAATAAGCAATCCTGTAAGCCCATAATGCGGTATCCAGTCTAGTGGACCAATCTACTCTACTAAGGTTTACAGTCTTTTCAAGTATTTTTTTAATCTCTCTATTAGAAAATTTAGCTAACCCACTGGTTTGAGGATGATTGACAGTAGAGATTCTATGAATAATATTAAATTTTTTTGCCATTCTTTGAATATATTTATTTCTAAAATAGGATCCTTTGACAGTGATAATCATTCTAGGCATTCCGTATTTAGTGAAAATATTTTTCATTAAAAACCTTGAAACACTTTTAGCATCACAACGATGTAAAGCTTGTACTTCTTCAATCCACTTAGAAATNATACTGCTGCTAAAAGCTTTAATTCCTCAGCAACTGTACCAAAACTTAATAACAGTTATAGATTTGATAAATCTGGACGTAATAAATTTTCAATAATTATAAAGTCACATTTATCAATGCAAGTATACGTATCGCTCAAGTAATATAGAGCTCTAATGGAGTCTTAGATATCGATCCCATAGAGAGTAATATTAGAAAAACGAACTAAGACTTTAGAAAAGCAATACTTTAATTGCAACAACAAAATTCAATTTGCTTATCTATCACTAATAGGCAATTGAAATAAATATGAAATTTTAACTATTAAATAATTAAATATACTAATGAAGGTTCGAATGTGATATTCACTATATAAGAAAGCATCCTTCTCCTTGTCAAGAAATTTTAGTAAATGGATAAAGTGAATTAGTTCAAATTATATTCTGTCAAATAGGAGCATACCTATTTTTTACTNTTTTAACTATTAAATAATTAAATATACTAATGAAGGTTCGAATGTGATATTCACTATATAAGAAAGCATCCTGCTCCTTGTCAAGAAATTTGAGTTAATGGATAAAGTGAATTAGTTCAAATTATATTTTGTCAAATAGGAGCATACCTATTTTTTACCCTTTGGTCCAGGCATAAACAACATTGACTAATCTTACACTTGTTTACTGAATCTGCGGCTAGGATGGGAGGATACCGGCTCTCACTTCGGAGTTCTCACGTTCCCNCTTTGGTCCAGGCATAAACAACATTGACTAATCTTACACTTGTTTACTGAATCTGCGGCTAGGCTGTGAGGATACCGACTCTCACTTTGGAGTTCTCATGTTTCCCTCGCCTGAGGGCTAACATCTACACTTCAGCAGCGAAACAATAGGACCGAATTGGGGATTTTAGTCTGTCACTCTAAAATCTCCAGTTCTACGCTTGATAATTTTATTTCCCTATTTATTTGGACCCAACTTCCAAGGGCATTGACCTCCCTGAATCTTGGATGTAATCTTCACTTTAGTTATTAAATGCAACATATTTTAACAAACCAATTGGCTAGATTGAAAGTAAATTAATTTCGAAGAGAAAAGTTCATCAGAATTTCTTAAACATTTTCATGGCTTCACCAATTCAAATCTTCATTTCACAAATCTCAAGACAAGGTGAAGAACAGAGAAAACTACTAAGATCACATGGGAAAAACACAACAAAACTCGGAATTCAAATATAAAATTAAAGTCATACAAATTACAACAAGAAATAAATTTATCTCTGATTTCTCCCCAAAAAAACTCTTCAAAATTCCTCTGAATCTCTTCCTTTCTTTACAGCACACATAATTCCNACAAACCAATTGGCTAGATTGAAAGTAAATTAAGATCGAAGAGAAAAGTTCATCACAATTTCTTAAACATTTATATGGCTTCACCAATTCAATTCTCCACTTCACAAATCTCAAGATAAGGTGAAGAACAGAGAAAACTACTAAGATCTCATGGGAAAAACACAACAAAACTCGGAATTCAAATATAAAATAAAAGTCATACAAATTACAACAAGAAGTAAACTTATCTCTAATTTCTCCCCAAAAAAAACTCCGCAAAATTCCTCTGAATCTCTTCCTTTCTTTACAGCACACATACTTCCTCTTTGAACCGGTAAGGAGGAAGAAATCTCTCACTTTCCCCCAGTCTTACAATCTCTCAAAGAATTCTTCAAAATTTTGACACTCTAGTAAATTCTCTGTACACTAATGGAACCTCTCTAACCTCCATGATCTCTAGAGTTTTTCAATTTTTGGCCAAAATCTTCTTTTAAAGTTGTGGATGAGCTTTCCCAAGAGTTGCCTAAGCATCCCTTAAAAATTTGTCCTCCTCCAAAGCCTAGTTATACATAACCGCCGAGCTTGCCTCGGCAGCCTCAAGGACGCCGTCGGCGGACTTTCTTAATGAATTAATTCTGGAGTCTCAGGAAAATGTCACCGTCGGCGAGGTCGATGGCGCCGTCAGCGCTCTAGTTCAATTCTTCACATTTTGGTCCTTCTCGCTCCAAATTTGCTCCTGTTTACATATTTTTGCTCCAATGATACTATTTTATCATTCCTGCAATAAAACATCAAAAATAACTTTCTTTAAAGTGCAATATCATCAAAAACAGTGTAAAATAGGTATAAAAATCTCAACACATTTTCCTCTAGTCAAAATCCCCCAAACTTAACTATTACTTGTTCTTAAGTAATTTTAGTACTATATAAAAGTTATGATCTATTGTAGTAAACTTTTAATTCAGAAATAGTATAAGTTTGATTTAAATAAATATCATAGTGAGATTTTCAGAAAAAATTTGAGTAAATGAATTAACTTTGTAGCCACAAGATTATCTAGTCATCAAGTTTAAGAGTTATAGTCTTCTATTCATTTCAAGAATGACTATATGTTGCAATATTAAGTCACTTAGAATATCCAAGGAATAGGAATTTCATGGGAACAGAAGATGCATCCATAAATATAAGTTCAGGAATGTAATTAGGTTTTCCCTTTAGTAGTAAAAGATCTAATCCATAAATATAAGTTCAGGAATGTATTTAGGTTTTCCCTTTAGGTAAGTCCAGTGAAGCCAATTTTTAATTAGGTGTATCCNAATAGTATAAGTTTGATTTAAATAAATATCATAGTGAGATTTTCAGAAAAAATTTGAGTAAATGAATTAACTTTGTAGCCACAAGCTTATACCATAGTGAAATTTTTAGAAAAATTTCAAGTAATTAAATTAACTCTGTAGGTACAAGACTATCTAGTCATCAAGTTTAAGAGTTCTAGTCTTCTATTCATTTCAAGAATGACTATATGTTGCAATATTAAGTCACTTAGGATATCCAAAGATTGGAACTCATGAGAACACTACTAGTAAAAGATCTAATCCATAAATATAAGTTCAGGAATGTATTTAGGTTTTCATGACTATATGTTGCAATATTAAGTCACTTAGAATATTCAAATGATAGGAACTTCATAAAGATGCATCCATAAATATAAGTTCAGGAATGTAATTAGGTTTTCCCTTTAGAAAAGATCTAATCCATAAATATAAGTTCAGGAATGTATTTAGGTTTTCCCTTTAGGTAGGTCGAGAGATGTTAATCCATAAATATAAGTTCAGGAATGTATTTAGGTTTTCCCTTTAGGTAGGTCCAGTCCAAGAATGACTATATGTTGTAATATTAAGTCACTTAGAATATTCAAATGATAAGAACTTCATGAGAACACTACTAGTAAAATTAAGTCACTTAGAATATTCAAAAGATAGGAACTTCATGAGAACTCTACTAGTAAAAGATATAGATGTTGTAATATCAAGTCACTTAAAATATTCAAATGATAGAAACTTCATGAGAATATTACTATTAAAAGATGATATTCTATAAATATAAGTTCAGGAATGTATTTAGGTTTTCCCTTTAGGTAGGTCCAGTGAAGCCAATTTTTAATTAGGCGTATCCTCAAGCTTCTCTTCACTTATATATATATATATATATATATTCTTTTCTCTTTTTCATTTCGATTGCTTTCAATCCTATATAATTTTCTTTTCATTTCAGTGATTGTTTTCAATCCTTTCTCTTACTTTTTCAAGTGAGGATTACTACATCTGGATAGNTATATATATATATATATATATATATATATATATATATATATATATATATATATACTCTTTTTCATTTGGATTGCTTTCAATCCTATATAATTTTCTTTTCATTTCAGGGATTGTTTTCAATCCTTTCTTTTACTTTTTTAAGTGAGGATTACTATATCTGGATAGCCTTTAATGATTTTGAACAACACCTTTCTATCCCTAAATTTGAAACTCAAAGCATTACCTTACCTTATAAATATTTTATAGTTTGTACATCATTGAGCCCCAATCTTTTCTTCTTAAATGAATTTTCAAATAACTGTTACATCATTGAGCCCCAATCTTTTCTTCTCAAATGAATTTCCAAGATTCTTAATAATAACTGTTACATCATTGAGCCCCAATCTTTTCTTCTCAAATGAATTTCCAAGATTCTTAATACTTTTATAGTTTTCTTTACTTTAAATAGTTAACTATAGTCTTATTCTCTTATACTAAATATCTTAAGTAATAGTTTCCTTTACTTTAAATAGTTAACTATAGTCTTATTCTCTTATACTAAATATCTTAATTTACAAAATTAATTTTTCTTAAGTCAAAATTAATTTTCATTACAGTTAACTATAATCTTATTCTCTTATACTAAATATCTTAAGTTATCATAGCTTTTACATCATTGAGCCCCAATCTTTTCTTCTCAAATAAATTTCCAGATTATTAACACTTCAAAATATAGTGTCCTTTACTTTAAATAGTTAACTATAATCTTATTCTCTTATACTAAATATCTTAAGTTACAATATTATTTTTTATTTTTACTTTAAATAGTTAACTATAATCTTATTCTCTTATACTAAATATCTTAAGTTACAAAATTAATTTTTGTTATCTTTTCTTCTCAAATGAACTTCCAAATTCTTAATACTTCAAAATATAGTTTCCTTTACTTTAGTAGTTCTTCTCAAATGAATTTCCTGATTCTTAATACTTCAAAATATAGTTTCCTTTACTTTAAATAGTTGACTATAGTCTTATTCTCTTATACTAAATATCTTAATCTACAAAATTAATTTTCCTTACAAAATCTATAAGCTCTTATACTAAATATCTTAAGTTACAAAATTAATTTTCATTACAAAAATAATTTTTTAAATTTAACATAATATTTAAATAGCTACAAAATATAGTTACCTGAATTAAATTCACTACACAAAATCATATAAATAATTTTTGAAAATAATTAAATAGAGGACATCTAATAGTTAATCTTTTTCTTCCCTCCCCCAAACTTAAATTTTTCAATATAAAATGATGCAGGTGGAAAGAAAAACTCTAAATATAAATCATACCTCAGTATTTTAAGCATTTTCATCATTTTGAAACTTTTGCAGGCCTTCTCAAAATTTCTACTTCATCTAGTCTATAAAATTAAGAGCTTTCTACACTTATAAATGATTAGAGAAATTTTTGAGTAATGAAATTTTGATATAAGTATAAAACTAAATTATTAAATAAGCACAATATTTCCTAACACAACTACAATACTAAACAAAATAATTTAAAATGTGAAATAAAAATCACATTACATTACAAAATACTACTCAACATCTATTATGCTACACATGCAATTTTAACTATAACACTAACTTTATAACAAAAATTTAAAATCATACAAATACAACATAATAATAAAAATGAAAGTCCAAATACACATTAACATCCATTTCTACTAAAAAATATCATAGAAATAAAAGTACAAAAAAAAATACAACAATTACATTCAAATATCAAAATCCTAAACTATGTCTTCATCTCCTTGATCAGCAGGTGGATCGGGCTGATACTGAGTATATCAGGGGCACTCAGAGAAAGTAACATCAGGCTCACCTCTGTAGTGTCGGGCATAAACTTCATAATAAGCTACCTCAAAATTTGAATGCCTCTGAAGGTACTCACTATCGTAATCATTTTGATGTTCTATACCTCCAATCCTTTCATTTATTAATTCTATGCTCTTTCGCTCCAAGGTCATTTGTTCATCAAGTTAGTTAGGGTAGGGGAACTAGAAGGTTGAAGGTAATAACTTATAGAGGGGACATCTCTACTAGTAGAAGGTTCTTCACTCCTACTTTCAGTTCTCCATTTTTCATGGGATTCATAAGTTCTTAAATTGGCCTTACTAATGAGCTTCATAGGGTAAACCCATTATTCATCTCCAGCGNGGAGGAAGAAATCTCTCACTTTCCCTCCACTCTTACAATCTCTCAAAGAATTCCTCAAAATTTTGACACTCTCGTAAATTCTCTGTACACTAATGGAACCTGTCTAACCTCTAGGACCGCTAGAGTTTTTCAATTTTTGGCCAAAATCTTCTTTTAAAGTTGTGGATGAGCTTTCCTAAGAGTTGCCTAAGCATCCCTTAAAAATTTGTCCTTATCCAAAGCCTAGTTATACATAATCGCCGAGCTTGCCTGGGTGGCCTCAAGGACTCTGTCGGCGGACTTTCTCAATGAATTAATTCTGGAGTCTCAGGAAAATGTCACCGTCAGCGGGGTCGATGGCGCCGTCAGCGCCCTAGTTCAATTCTTCACATTTTGGTCTTTCTTGCTCCAAATTTGCTCCTTTTGCATATTTTTGCTCCAATGACACTATTTTATCATTCCTGCAACAAACATCAAAAATAACTTTATTTAACGTGCAATATCATCAAAAACAGTATAAAATAGGTATAAAAATCTCAACATATTTTCCTCTAGTCAAAATCCCCCAAACTTAACTATTACTTGTTCTAAAGTAATTTTAGTACTATATAAAAGTTATGATCTATTGTAGTAAACTTTTAATTCAGAAATACTATAAGTTTGATTTAAATAAATATCATAGTGAGATTTTCAAAAAAAAATTGAGTAAATGAATTAACTCTGCAGCCATAAGATTATCAAGTCGTCAAGTTTAAGAGTTCTAGTCTTCTATTCATTTCAAGAATGACTATATGTTGCAATATTAAGTCACTTAGATTATCCAAAGAATAGGAATTTCATGGGAACACTACCAGTAAAAGATCTAATCCATAAATATAAGTTCAGGAATGTATCTAATCCACAACACTCAAAACGTTGAAAACAAAACATCGTATGCTTAGTCTCAACTATACAGAGATCTAAAAGCACAATTCTAAAGGAAAGCAAATACAAAGTTTAGACCAAAATACATAGATAGACAGACATGTAGTAATATAAATTTACCATTCATCAGATTCAGTACTAGATTCTCCTCTGAGATCACCCATTAATTGCACATGAACGAAGAAATTGTAGAAGGGTATGTATGGAAATTCTTGTCTTCTATCAATTTCATCCTCCTCATCAGTCATATCAAACTATCTTCTAAATGTCCAGAGTGATCAAAATGTTCTCTCATCCTCCAGTCTAGATGATCGAATAAATCAAAGAAATTATTAATTGCATTCATGACATTTTATTCCTCCTCTAATTTCTTGATTCGACGCAGGATCACCAAAGTTTTATCAGGAATTAAGGATTGAACTGGCATTGAATTATGAGATGATTGATGTACTATAATGGCCATGTCATTTTCATCTTCAAAAGCTGGGAATCTCTCAGTTAGGTCTAAAGGCTTCCAAGGTAGAAGCACCTTTACCCAATTTTCGTAGGACACTTGGAATTGAATGCAAAGTGAGAAAATTGTGGAAGAGTGTCCAAACCTATAAGTTGATCCATGAATGATCAGGCCCAAAACTGACTTCATAATTATTGATCCAATATCGATCGGCAGTCCCCTTTGGATGTTGTAATTCAAAATAGCACTTTCTTTAGAAACTTTACCGATCTTCATTGTCGGCAACAATTTTGTAGAAATAAAAACGTGCCAATGTTTCGAAACAGGATTTAGGAGTGTCGCTGAAAAACTAACATACTCGTTCTCTCTCATTTCGCAGTCATCAGTTTCGTCCGTTAAATATTAGTAAATTTCATTCATCTGGTTTCTTGTCAGGACGAAGTTGGAATAGTGGCAGACAGGAATGTTCTCGATTATATATAATTTGTGGATCCGTGTAGGAGTGAAATTGATCCATCTACCTCGCACATAGATGACTTCCTGGTTGATTCAATGCAAATTAGCATAAAATTCCTTCACCACAGGAACAACCATGGTTGCAGTAGTGTAGCACAACACTTCTTATCTTCGCTACACTCTCATCTCTTCAATTATCGTCGAGAGATTATCCAATCATTGATTTACAAATCTTTGTTTCTTGATTAATCTCTGCTTCGCTAGTACCTTATTGAAGATTTGCTGTGCTTCCGCCCTAATGAACTTTCTCTAGTTGGACACTCGCATTCTATGATTTTCAAAGGAATTGGACGCCATAGGGATGAATTTGGTGGAGTTTCACTTCATTTTTTGTGAACTATGAACTTAGGAATCAACTTTAGGAGTTTAAAATGGTAACTCCCGCCAAAAAACTGCCAAAAAGTGCCATTCAAACTCCAGAAACTGCCATCTCACCGGTCTCACCGTCGACGGGGTCGAGGGTGCCATCGGCGAGCTTCTGTATTTATTTTTCCTGGACTCTCAGGAAAAACCCACCGTTGGTGGCATTGAGGGCGCAGTAGGCGGCATTAAGGGCGTCAGTGCCTAAGGTAAAAATTGCACAGTTTCTCTCTGGTCCGAATGCGTTCCAATTTTCTCTATGGATCCAATTTTTATGATGATANCTCTGGTCCGAATGCGTTCCAATTTTCTCTATGGATCCAATTTTTATGATGATTTAAGGGTAAATAAGAATAGTAGAGTTTAATACTACCACAAACTAATGATATTTTAAAATAAAAACTACTATAATCATAGTAAAACTAAAGATAAATAAGGGTTGCCTCCCATAAAGTGCTTGGTTTAACGTCGTTAGTCCGACCTATTCAGGTGCTATTCAGGTTAACTGATCATTAAAACCTCTTTAAAATTTTGTCTTTTACCCTCAAAATATTTATNAATAAGGGTTGCCTCCCATAAAGTGCTTGGTTTAACGTCGTCAGTCCGACCTATTCAGGTGCTATTCAGGTTGACTTATCATTAAAACCTCTTTAAAATTTGATCTTTTACCCTCAAAATATTGTTTTAATCTGTGTTCATTTACTTTAAATCTATTTCAAGATTTTTGTTCTTCAATCTCAATAGCTCTGTAAGTATAAACTTGAGTCACAGTAAATGGTCCTAACCAACTAGACTTCAATTTTCCTGGAACTAACTTCATCGTAGTGTTATAAAGCAAAACTTTTTGTCCTGGTTCAAAGTTCTTCTGGTTAATCTTTTGATCACGCCATAACTTTAATTTCTCCTTATAAATTCTATCATTGTCATAAGATTCATTTCTTAATTCTTCTAACTCATTTAATTGTAACAATCTCTTCTTACTAGCATCTTTCAAATTATAATTGAATTCTTTAATAGCATAATATGCTTTATGCTCCAATTCTACTGGTAAGTGACAAGTCTTTCAAAAAATTAGTCTGCACAGAGTCATTCCAATAGGAGTTTTATAAGCAGTTCTGTAAGCCCATAATGTCGTGTCCAATCTAGTGGATCAATCTACTCTACTAGGGTTTATAGTCTTTTCAAGTATTTGTTTAATCTCTCTATTAGAAACTTCAGTTAACCCACTGGTTT
>JXCR01147038.1:51076-62705 GCA_002079205.1 Phalaenopsis hybrid cultivar | reverse complement strand
TAATCCATAAATATAAGTTCAGGAATGTATTTAGGTTTTCCCTTTACGTAGGTCCAGTGAAGCCAATTTTTAATTAGGCGTATCCTCAAGCTTCTCCTCACTTATATATATATATATATATATATATATTTATATATTCTTTTTTACTTTTTCATTTGGATTGCTTTCAATCCTATATAATTTTCTTTTCATTTCAGGGATTGTTTTCAATCCTTTCTTTTTACTATTTCAACTGAGGATTAATATATCTGGATAGCCTTTAATGATTTTGAACATCACCTTTCCATCCCTAAATTTGAAAGTCAAAGCATTCCCTTACCTTATAAATATTTTATAGTTTGTACGTCATTGAGCCCCAATCTTTTCTTCTGAATAATTTCTAAGATTCTTAATATTTCAAAATATAGTTTTCTTTACTTTAAATAGTTAACTATAGTCATAACTGTTACATCATTGAGCCCCAATCTTTTCTTCTCAAATGAATTTCCAAGATTCTTAATAATAACTGTTACATCATTGAGCCCCAATCTTTTCTTCTCAAATGAATTTCCAAGATTCTTAATACTTTTATAGTTTTCTTTACTTTAAATAGTTAACTATAGTCTTATTCTCTTATACTAAATATCTTAAGTAATAGTTTCCTTTACTTTAAATAGTTAACTATAGTCTTATTCTCTTATACTAAATATCTTAATTTACAAAATTAATTTTTCTTAAGTCAAAATTAATTTTCATTACAGTTAACTATAATCTTATTCTCTTATACTAAATATCTTAAGTTATCATAGCTTTTACATCATTGAGCCCCAATCTTTTCTTCTCAAATAAATTTCCAGATTATTAACACTTCAAAATATAGTGTCCTTTACTTTAAATAGTTAACTATAATCTTATTCTCTTATACTAAATATCTTAAGTTACAATATTATTTTTTATTTTTACTTTAAATAGTTAACTATAATCTTATTCTCTTATACTAAATATCTTAAGTTACAAAATTAATTTTTGTTATCTTTTCTTCTCAAATGAACTTCCAAATTCTTAATACTTCAAAATATAGTTTCCTTTACTTTAGTAGTTCTTCTCAAATGAATTTCCTGATTCTTAATACTTCAAAATATAGTTTCCTTTACTTTAAATAGTTGACTATAGTCTTATTCTCTTATACTAAATATCTTAATCTACAAAATTAATTTTCCTTACAAAATCTATAAGCTCTTATACTAAATATCTTAAGTTACAAAATTAATTTTCATTACAAAAATAATTTTTTAAATTTACCGTGTAATTTAAATAGCTAAAAAATATTGTTACCTGAATTAAATTCACTACAAAAAATCATTTAAATAATTTCTTAAAATAATTAAATAGAGGACATCTAATAGTTAATCTTTTTCTTCCCTCCCCCAAACTTAAATTTTTCAATATAAAATGATACAGGTGGAAAGAAAAACTCTAAATATAAATCATACCTCAGTATTTTAGGCATTTTCATCATTCTGAAATTTTTGCAGGCCTTCTCAAAATTTCTACTTCATCTGGTCCATAATATTAAGAGCTTTCTATACTTATAAATCATTAGAGAAATTTTTGAGTAATGAAATTTTGATATAAGTATAAAACTAAAACATTAAATAAGCACAATATTTCCTAACACAACTACAATACTAAACAAAATAATTTAAAATGCGAAATAAAAATCACATTACATTACAAAATACTGTTCAACATCTATTACACTACACATGCAAATTTAACTATAACACTAACTTTATAACAAAAATTAAAAATCATCCAAATATAACATAATAATAAAAATGAAAGTCCAAATACACATTAACATCCATTTCTACTACAAAAGATCACAGAAATAAAAGTACAAATACAAGTACAACAATTACATTCAAATATCAAAATCCCAAACTATGTCTCATCTCCTTGATCAGCAGGTGGATCGGGTTGATACTGAGTATATCAGGGGCACTCCGAGAAAGTAACATCAGGCTCACCTCTGTAGTGTTGGCCTGAGCTTCGTAATAAGCTACCTCAAAATTTGAATGCCTCTGAAGGTACTCACTATCATAATTATGTTGATGTTCTAAACCTCCAATCCTATCATTTATTAATTCTATGCTCTTTCGTCGCAAGGTCATTCATTCTTCAAGTCAGTTAAGGTTGGGGAACTAGAAGGTTGAAGGTCATAACTTGTAGAGGGGACATCTCTACTAGCAGAAGGTTCTTCACTCCTACTTTCAATTCTCCATTTTTCATGGTATTCATAAGTTTTTAAATTGGCCTTACTGATGGTCTTCATAGGGTAAACCCATTCTTCATCTCCAGCTTCCACTCCAGAAAGTTGGCAAAGTGCATTCATAAGGCCAGGATGTCCTAGAACTCCACTTATCTCACTCCTTGCCATAGTAAATAGATTCTTAAAAATAATTCTCCCCACATTGATAATTCTATTATTCTGAATATAGACATTCAAAATAGCTCAATCTCTAATTAACTCACAATGGTGATAAGCCGGTAATAGAGTAGAGGAAATAAAATAGTGTCATACCTTAGAGGTGGCATTTAGCATGCAAGAAGATCACATCATTGTTTAATCTTCCACATTCTTTTCTCATCAGTGAGAAAGTTGATCACATCATTCAGGAGGCCTTATATCGTACTAAAGGATTAATAATGGTAGCTATAAGAGTCTGAGACTTCGTCAAAGGTGTTGATGTGGGCGGCTTAAATTTAACAGGAAATCCATGCACTTGAACGATTCCATCTTCAGAATAGATTATGTTGGCATAAAACTCCTTCACAACATTTGCATCAGCTTTAATGGTGGTGTAACAAAAGTTTTCCTACCGCCGCTCAGCAATAACTTGTTCAATTTCTCCTCCTGGACTCTCAAAACTCCATCTTCTATACACTTCTTTCCTTTAAATACTGAAGTAAATCTTGATTGAGTCNTATTTGATCTAGAAATGGTAGGGGAAAATGATCTTTCCTGGTGGCAGTGTTTAATTTTCTATAATCAATGCACATGCGCCACCCAGTGACTTGTCTGATAGGTTTCAACTCATTATTTTCTTTTGTTTCAGCAGTCACTNAAAGGGAAACTTCTTATCCTGGTTCAAAGTTCTTTTGGTTTATCTCCTGATCATGCCAGAACTTTAATTTTTTCCTTATAAATTCTGTCGTTATCATAGGACTCATTTCTTAATTCTTCCAATTTATTTAATTGTAATCATCTCTTCTCACCAGCATCATTCAAATTATAATTGAATTCTTTAATCGCCCGATATGCTTTATGCTCCAATTCTACTGGTAAGTGACAAATCTTTCCAAAAATTGGTCTGTAAGGAGTCATTCCAATAGGAGTCACAAGTTTTTATGTATCTATAAACATATCTAAAGATAGTAGGCCAATAAAATCCAACTTGTAAAATTTATTAAATCGATCACAAGTTTTTATATATCTATAAACATCTCTAAATATAGTAGACCAATAAAATCTAGCTTGTAAAATTTTATAAATAGTTTTATCAAATTCTCACATCTCTAAAGATAGTAGGCCGATAAAATCTAGCTTGTAAAATTTTATAAGCAGTTTTATCAATCCCAAAATATGATGGTAGGCCAACAAAATCCAGCTTGTAAAATTTTATAAGCAGTTTTATCAATCCCAAAATGTCTAGTAGGCCAATAAAATCCAGCTTGTAAAATTTTATAAGCAGCTTTATCAATCCCAAAATGTCCTTTAGGCCAATAGAATCCAGCTTGTAAAATTTTATAAGCAGTTTTATCAGTTTCAAAATGTCCTAAAAATTCAGAATCATGACATTTCTGAATGATTAGCTCAGTTTCTTCATAAAGAACACATCCTCCTACAAGATCCTTACATTGTTTATATAAATAAGGCTCATCCCAAAAATATGCTTTTGCATCATGAAAGAATTTCCTTTGTTATTGCAATGTCAGCATAGGTGGCAAAATATCACTTACATAGTTAACAATATCAGCATACCATGGTATTTTCCACTCATTAATATTATAAAGTTGTTTATTAGGGAAACTGTCTGTAATTTCATTGTCGGTGTCGGATAATTCTTGATTTTCTAATCTTGACAAATGATCAGCAATTTAATTATCAGTTCTCTTTCTATAAATAACCACAATATCAAATTCTTGCATCAAAAGTATCCATCTAATCAATCTTGGTTTAGCATCCTACTTTTGCATGAAATATTTAATAACAGAGTGATCAGTATGCACAACACATTTAGCTCCAATTAAATAAGATCTGAATTTATCTAAAGCATACACAATTGCTAGTAACTCTTTTTCAGTAACAGTATAGTTAATTTGTGCATCATTAAGAGTTTTACTAGCGTAGTATATAACTTTAAAAATCTTTTCATACCTTTGTCCAAGGACAGCTCCAATAGCATAATCACTAGCATCACACGTTAGTTCAAATGATTTCTCTGAGTTAGGTGAAACTATAATAGGGGTTGTGATTATTTTTACCTTTAATAACTCAAAGGCATTTAAATAGCTTTCAAAAAATTCAAATTTCTTGTTCTTTTCTAAAATTTGGCATAGATGTTCGGTAATTTTTAAAAAAATTTTAATAAAACGCCTTTAAAATCCAACGTGTCCAAGAAAACTCTAGTAGGAGGTGTTAGTTTAGATATAACTTAATTTTTGCGGAGTCTGCTTCCATACCATCTTCCCAAATTTTATGCCCTAACACAATTTCTCCTACAACCATAAATTGAAATTTCTCCCAATTTAGAACCAAATTAGTTATTTTTCATAACTCCAAAACTTTTTCAAGATATTTAAGCATGCGTTAAATGATGTTCCAAATACAGAGAAATCATCTATAAATAATTCTAATCCATCATCAATTAATTTACTAAATATGGACATCATACATCTTTGGAATGTTGCAGGTGCATTACATAATCCGAAAGGCATTCTTCGAAAAACAAAAGTTGCAAAAGGACTAGTAAATGTTATCATTTCTTAATCCTCAAGAGTAATAGGATATTGATGGTAACCCGTATATCCATCTAAAAAAAATATTTGTGCCCAGCAAGTCTATGTACTATTTGATCTAAAAAGGGTAAAGGGAAGTGATCTTTCCTGGTGGCAGTGTTTAATTTTCTATAATCAATGAAAATACGCCACCCAGTAACTTGTCTGATAGGTATTAATTCATTATTTTCTTTTGTTTCAACAGTCACTCCTTTTTTAGTAACACAATGAATAGAACTTACCCACGCACTATCTAAAATAAGATAAATAATTCCAATGTCTAACCATTTCAAAATTTCCTTCTTAACTACTTCTGTCATCATCGGATTTAATCTCCTTTATGGATCAGCTATTGGTTTATATTATTCATCTAATATAATTCTTTGGATACAGATTGAAGGACTGAATCCCTTAATATTCTAAGGTCCAACCAAAAGCTTTCTTATATCTTTTCAATGTATCTAACAGTCTTTGCTCTTGCGGATCATTTAATTCTGAAGATGTAATAACAGGTAATGTAGATGAGTCTCCTAAAAACATATACTTGAAGTGGCTAGGCAATACTTTCATCTCAAGTTCAGGTGGTTTTATAATTGATAGAAATAGATTTTTATCAGCATTTTCCGTAATATCCAATATCTCGAATCTTTCCTGAACATAATCTAATTCTTCATTTTCTAATTCATCCAGTCGTCACTCTCTTCAAATTATTCTCTCTTAAAAATGTTCTTTAAAGNATTAAATAAGATCTAAATTTATCTAAAGCATACACAATGGTCAGTAACTCTTTTTCAGTAACAGTATAATTAGATTGAGCATCATTAAGAGTTTTACTAGCGTAGTATATCACCTTAAAAATCTTTTCATACCTTTGCCCAAGGACATCATTAAGAGTTTTACTAGCGTAGTATATAACTTTAAAAATCTTTTCATACATTTGTCCAACTCATTAAGAGTTGGCTAGTAACTCTTTTTTAGTAACAGTATAATTAATTTGTGCATCATTAAGAGTTTTACTAGAAGTATATAACTTTAAAAATCTTTTCATACCTTTGTCCAAGGACAGCTCCAATAGCATAATCATTAGCATCACACATCAGTTCAAATGGTTTCTCCTAGTTAGGTGAAACTATAATAGGGACTGTGATTATTTTTTCCTTTAATAACTCAAAGGCATTTAAACAGCTTTCAGTAAATTCAAATTTCTTCTCCTTTTCTAAAAGTTAGAACAGGGGTTTGGTAATTTTGGAAAAATCTTTAATAAAATGCTTGTAAGAACCAACATGTCCAAGAAAACTTTTAGTAATTTTTGAAAAATCTTTAATAAAACGCCTGTAAAAACCAACATGTCCAAAAAAACTCATTCTCTTACACTAGGTAGGAGGTGTTAGTTTATATGTCCAAGAAAATTCCTAACCTTTCTTACATTAGTAGGAGGTGTTAATTTAGATATAACTTAGATTTTTGCAGGGTCTGCTTCCATACCATCTTCTGAAATTTTATGCCCTAACACAATTCCTCCTGCAACCTTTTTGCAGGGTCTGCTTCCATACCATCTTCTGAAATTTTATGCCCTAATACAATTCCTCCTGCAACCATAAATTGACATTTCTCTTAATTCAAAACCAAATTAGTTCCTTCACATAACTCTAAAACATTTTCAAGATAATTTAAGCATGCGTCAAATGATGTTCCAAATATAGAGAAATCATCCATAAATACTTCCAATCCATCATCAATTAACTTACTAATATGGACATCATACATCTCTGGAATGTTGCAGGTGCATTATATAATCCGAAAAGCATTCTTCGAAAAATAAAGGTTACAAAAGGACTAATAAATGTTGCTATTTCTTAATCCTCATGAGTAATAGGAATTTGATGGTAACCAGTATATCCATCTAAAAAAAAAAAAATATTTGTGCCCAGCAAGTCTATCTACTATTTGATCTAAAAAGGGTAAAGGGAAGCGATCTTTCCTGGTGGAAGTGTTTAATTTTCTATAATCAATACAAATACGCCACCCATTAACTTGTCTGATAGGTATTAATTCATTTCTTTCTTTTGTTTCAACAGTCACTCCTTTCTTAGGAACACACCGAATTGGACTTACCCACGCACTATCTGAAATAGGATATATAATTCAAATGTCTAACCATTTCGATATTTCACTCTTAACTACTCCTTTCATCCTAGGATTTAATCTCGTTTGTGGAACAACTCTTGGTTTATATTGTTCATCTAATATAATTTTGTGCATACAAATCGAAGGACCGATTCCCTTAATATCAGCTAAGGTCCAACTAAAAGCTTTCTTATAACTTTTCAATGTTTCTAATAGTCTTTGCTCTTGCAAATCATTTAATTCTAAAGATATAATAACAGGTAATGAAGAGTTGCCTAAGCATCCCTTAAAAATTTGTCCTCATCCAAAGCCTAGTTATACATAACCGCCGAGCTTGCCTCGACGGCCTCGAGGACGCCGTCGGCAGTCATTCTTAATGAATTAATTATGGAGTCTCAGAAAAATGTCACCGTCGACGGGGTCAATGGCGCCGTCAGCACCCTACTTCAATTCTTCACATTTTGGTCCTTTTCGCTCCAATTTTGCTCCTTTTTGCATATTTTTGCTCCAATGACCCTATTTTATCATTCCTGCAATAAAACATCAAAAATAACTTTCTTTAAAGTGCAATATCATCAAAAATAGTATAAAATAGGTATAAAAATCTCAACTTAACTATTACTTGTCCTTATGTAAGTTTAGTACTATATAAAAGTTATGATCTATTGTAGTAAACTCTTAATTCAAAAATACTATAAGTTTGATTTAAATAAATATCATAGTAAGATTTTCAAAAAAAATTTGAGTAATTAAATTAACTCTGTAGCCACAAGATTATCTAGTCATCAAGTTTAAGAGTTCTAATCTTCTATTCATTTCAAGAATGACTATAGGTTGCAATATTAAGTCACTTAGAATATCCAAAGAATAGGAATTTCTTGAGAACACTACTAGTAAAAGATCTAATCCATAAATATAAGTTCAGGAATGTATTTAGGTTTTCAGAACAATACTAGTAAAAGATCTAATCCATAAATATAAGTTCAGGAATGTATTTAGGTTTTCCTTTTAATTAGGTCCAGTGAAGCCAATTTTTGATTAGGCATATCCTCAAGCTTCTCCTTACCTTCATCTTTTTTTTCTTTCTTTTCTCTTTTTTATTTGGATTGCTTTCAATCCTATATATTTTTCTTTTCATTTCAGGGATTATTTCTTTCTTTTTTCTTTTTCAAGTGAGGATTACTATATCTGGATAGCCTTTAATGATTTTGAACATCACTTTTCTTTCCCTAAGTTTGAAACTCAAACCATTCCTTTAACTTATAAATATTTCATAGTTTTTACATCATTGAACCCCAATCTTTCTTCTCAAATAAATTTCCAACTTCTTAATACTTTTAAATATAGTTTCCTTTACTTTAAATAATTAACTATCATTTTATTCTCTTAAACTAAATATCTTAAGTTACAAAATTAATTTTCATTACAAAAATATTTCTTTAAATCTACCATAATAAAAATAGCTACAAAATATAGTTACCTGAATTAAATTCACTACATAAAATCATATAAATAATTTTAGAAAATAATTAAAAAGAGGAAATCTAAAAGTTAATCTTTTTCTTCCCTCCCCCAAACTTAAATTCTTAAATACGAAATAATACAGATGGAAAGAAAAACTCTAAATATAAATCATACTTCAATATTTTAGGCATTTTCATCAATCTGAAATTTTTGTAGGCCTTCTCAAAATTTCTACTTCATTNAATATACTCAGGGGTGCTTGAAATTTTAGTTTCTAGTAGAATGATGAATGTCATAGCTGCTTTTGAGCAACTAAAGAGATATTTGACTTCTTTTTCCCCTCCTTTCCAAGAACGTACAATGAGAGATGAATCATATCAACATGGCTATTTCAACTCACGTGAAAAGCTATGTTCTGGGCAGAAAGGAAAACTTAGTCAAACTACCAGTCTACTATGTCAACAAGATCCTCTCCAACATGAAGAGTCACCACCCATTGGCACGCAAGGCTGCACTAGCACTTGTATTCCTATTAAGGAGACTACATATATACTTCTAGGCCCGCACCATTGGCGCCACCCGAAAGCTATTCTGGAAAGACCAAAAGCATTAAAAGTTGAATTAAATACTAAGTGGATTTGAGAGAGTTTGACATTTGCTACCTATTCTGACTAAGCATCAAATCATAAGTACTGGCCGACGCTGTCGTCCAGTGCATTTTACTTACCTTTGATAAGCAACCTATTTATCAAATAAAATAATCTAGTGGACTCTATATGTTGGTGGATTATTCGGGATGTCTAAACTTTATGCTAGAACTTTACTAATTTCCCCACAACAGAACATCATGGAGTATGGACTAAGTCTAAAATTTCCAACTAACAATAATGTTGCATAATATGAAGCCCTCATCATTGGGCTAAAAATCATCGTTGACTGTGAAGTGCAAAACATGGTCATCCACACTGACTCCCGTCTTATCAAATCACAAATAAAGCGGCGACTTTGTTGCCCACAACTTAAAACTAGTGTAGTATCTTGACCTAATAAAGTTGCTTTTTGCCCTTATCAAAATGTATCAAGTTGTCCACAGGCTTTGGTTGCAGAACACCTGGGCCGATGCCCTCTTCAAACTTGCAACTTTGAAAATAGGGGTCTCTTTAAAAGAAGGTGCACTGAGGAGAGAAAGTTTTGCTATATCCAAATCCTTTGGGTAAAACTATTTGTAGATGAGCAATAAAAGTCAGCTTTGATGGGCTCTGCCATCTCCTTCCTCTATTGAGGGGCATTTTTAGAAGATGCTACTATGTTGGTTCACCATCGTTATATAGTCACCAATGTTATCATCATCTGGGACAAACTATATAAGAAGGCTTTCTTTAGTCTATGCCTTAAATTTCTTCCAACATTCAAAGCTGATTACACTATACGTGAGCTCCATTCAGATGTAGAAGAGGAGCACATTAGTAGTAGAGCTCTCACCCTAAAAATAATGAGACAAGGATTTTATTGGCCAAAGAACAATAAATATGCATTTGATATCATGCAAAAATATAAAATTTATCAATTACACTTTAACCTTATGTATGCACTTCGGGTAGAACTCACATAACTTCTAAGCCCATAATCTTTCTCCCAATGAAGGGCAGACATCATTGTATTATTTATGATAGCTATCAGTCAATGGATGTTCATCAACTTGGTTGTTGGCTACTTCATTAAGTGGGTGATGCAGTATTTTTTGTGTATGTATTGTAAATATCTTTCAATAATACAACACGCACACAATAGCACAATTAATAAAAATATAGGTCAAACACATTAAAAATCACTTCAATTTAAATAGTTGTATATTTTAAAATTCTTAAACTGCAAAACCTAATAATTACGCAAGTATATGTATCACTCAAGTAATAAAGAGCTCTAATGAAGTCTTGAGTATCGATCCCACATGAAGATGTAAATTCTTATGGTTATAATGTTCAACACAATATTCAAACTATAAAAACTTAATTAAGAAAAAGAAATCTAAAGTAAATTAATGTATGTTAAATGAAATGTAGCTAAAAGAAATAAGTTAACTAAACTATTTTCTAAACTTCAATGTTAAACTTATTAAGACTAAATAAAGTTTTTTAACAAAGAGTTCAAATTTATGAAAGACTATTTTCTCTTAACAATGAGTTCTTGGTTAGTGAAGTAATTAAAATCTTTTAAAATTATATAAAATATTATATTGTGCCAAAGAGGAGAAATCCTACTCTTTTCCATCTCTCGAGTACATAATGAGCATTGGTTAATCTAGAGTTTGTTCCTTAAGTCCGCGGTTAGATTGAGAGGATAATAGCTCCCACTATAGAGCTCCCACTTCTTCTTCCCATGAGGGCTAACAATCTCACCTTAGTTTCCAAGAAACTGGACTAAATTGAAGATTTTAGTCTGTCAACCTAAAATCTACAATTCTTTCAATTCTGCGAGTATCAAAATATATTTTCCTATTTATTTGCACTCAACCCTATGAACTACATTCTCACCCATGAAATTGAATGTGACTCTTACCTTATTGTAGAAAACATAGCCCTTTTGAATCATATGTTTCTAAAAAAATTTTAACATTTCAATTGGCCAGATCTAAAAGTAAATGAAGATTAGAGTTCGAATCATCACAATTTATTGACATTTAAAACCTTGCACAACAATATTAATTGTTCACAAAATCATATCTCACTATAGGGAGAGGGGTAAAGAAGACTACTCAGAATTCATGAGAAGGATACGAGTAAACAAGTTTACAAAATAAAGAAAGAAAAGAACACAACTTATCTCACTCTCGTCCTCAAGCAAATCCATTGAAGTTATCTTTAAGCACTTTCTCTTCTTATAATCACACTCAATTCTCTCTTAGAAATGCAATGAAGAAGAAATCTCTCACTTCACCTCTCATCTTACAACTTTAAAAGAAAATGATCTCCAAAGGTCATGTTAAATTAATTTTTTT
>JXCR01147038.1:23922-41234 GCA_002079205.1 Phalaenopsis hybrid cultivar | reverse complement strand
GTTATTCCAATTAAAATTTGGATGATTCTTCCAACCTGGGTTATAATAGTTTGAATAAGGGTTGTTAGGTCTATTAATAACGTTTAAAGTCTCATATGAAGGTTGAACATCCACAAATTGCCCAAATGATTTCTCTTCCATCATAGGAGGTGTTGGAGAATGCATAATGATCTAATTTCTTTGATATTGCAGCAATCTGCGAAGCCAACATAGATATTGCATCATTCATGGATACTAGCTACTCTTTTAGGATTTACCCATTCAGAGGGTCATTGAAAATTGTTGGTCATGATCTAATTTCTTTGATATTGCGGTAATCTGCGAAGCTAACATAGATATTACATCAGAATCGTGGATACTAGCTACTCTTTTAGGATTTACCCGCTCAGAGGGCCATTGAAAATTGTTGGTAGCAATACTAGCTACTCTTTTAGGATTTACCCTTTCAGAGGGCCATTGAAAATTGTTGGTAGCCATCTCATCTATTAACGAATAAGCCCCACCAAATAGTTTTTACATTAATGAACCACCAACCGCAACATCTATAATCGATCTAAGTGATTCCACTAATCCATTATAAAAAGTTTGAATTATCAACCATTTTGCATTATAAAAAGTTTGAATTATCAACCAATCTGGTAACGAATGATGAGGGCATTTCTTAATAGTCTTTTAATCTCTCCCAAGCTTCATATATCGACTCTCCATCAATCTGACAAAATGATGTTATGTCATTTATCTCCTAACCTTCGTATATTGACTCTCCATCAATTGGGCATTTCCTAAGAAGATATTTTAATCTCTCCCAAGCTTCATATATCGACTCTCCATCAATCTGACAAAATGATGTTATGTCATTTACTCTCCCAAGCTTCATATATTGACTCTCCATCAATTTGACAAAACGATGTTATGTCATTTCTAAGTTTATTAGTTTTGGATGGAGGGAAATAATTGGATAGGAATTTCTATGAAAGTTTTCCCCAAGTTCTAATAGATCCTGATGCTAATGAATTTAACCACATCTTAGCCTTATCCCTCAGTGAAAAAGGAAAAAGTCTAAGTCTAACAGCATCATTTGAGACTCTGTCATATTTAAAAGTAGCACACAGTTCTAAAAACTATCGAGGTGTAAATTAGGATCTTCATTTGGTATACCTCCAAATTGATTGTTTTGTACCATTTGGATAATAACAAGTTTAAACTCAATTGAATTAGCAGCTACATCAGGATTTTGGATAGATCAGTGAATTTCATCTGCTGTAGGATTTGCATAATCTTGTAGGGGTCTAGGTTGGTGTTCATTCTCTATTCCTTGATTGTTCATGTTGTTTTCCATTGTATCAGAATTTCTAAGTTCTCTTCTTAATCTTCTAATCTTTCTAACAGTGCATTCTAATTCTGAATCGTAGGGTATAAGATTTTCAGGTCCATTTTGAAATCAGTACACAGTAAAATAAGTTGCAATTCAAGTAAAATTTTTCTAATTATCTTAATTTGTCCGTTACTCTAATTGTGATTTTTTTTACTCACTCCCCGACAACGGTGCCAAAAANCCTCAAGAAAGATAAATTTATCAACTTTTACTAACACATCTTCTATAACTCCCTTAAGATATGTAATTGAACAATCCGCTAACTGTAGAGTTATAGAAGTAGGTGAGACTTCTCCTAGTCCTAATTGTTAAAAATTGATCGAGACATAATATTAATGTTGGCTCCCAAATCACATAAAGCTCTTCCACAAAATTTTTCACCAATAGCACATGCTATAGCAAAACTGTCAGGGTCTTTTAATTTTTCAGTAAGTTTTTTCTGAATAATTGCACTACACTCTTCGCTAAGTGCAACAGTTTCATTATCCGCAAACTTCCTTTTCTTGTTCAAAATATCTTTCATAAATTTCACATAATTTGGCATTTGCTCTAATGCTTCTACGAAGAGAATATTCAATATTAACTTCTTAAGAATTTCTAAAAATTTGAAAAATTGTTTATTCTATTTGTGTTACTTCAATCTTTGAGAAAACGGTGGTGAAGGTTTCTCCATATTAATTTTCATTGGTGTAAATGGATACTATAAATCCGGGTACTCTTGATCCTTTTCTTTTTTAGTATCTACTTTCTCTTTTTCAGTTTCTATTTCTTTTTTCACTCTTATTTCCAATTTCTTTTCACTTCGTAATTGTATCGCTTTGATTTATTCTTTTCCTTGATCTTTAGGATTTGGTTTCAAAGTACTAGGAAAAGTTCCTAATGTTCGGTTACTAAGTACAGTAGCGATATGTCCAAATTGTTTTTTAATATTCTTAATAGTAGTTTCTTGATTTTGTAATTAATTTCATTGAATCTGTAATTGATTTCCTTGATTCTGTAATTGTTGACCCATGTTTAATATCAGCTCTTTCATATAAGAAGTTCTATAGTTAACATTTCCTTGGTTGGATGAATTTCCTAATGGGTTCACTGGGTTTGCCCATTATTGATTTGTAGAAGAATTGTTATTCCAATTAAAATTTGGATGATTTTTCCAACATGGGTTATAATAGTTTAAATAAGGATTGTTACGTCTATTAATAGCATTTGAAGTCTCATATGAAGGTTTAACATCCACAAATTTCCCAGATGAATTCTCTTCCATCATAGGAAGCGTTGGAGAATAATTCATCCCATAATGATCTAAAATGAATTCTCTTCCATCATAGTAGGTGTTGGAGAATAATTCATTACATAATGATCTAATTTCTTTGAATTCTCTTCCATCATAGGAGGTGTTGGAGAATAATTCATCCCATAATGATCTAATTTCTCTGATATTACAACATCTGCGAAGTTAACATAGATATTGCATCAGAATCATGGATACTGTCAACTCTTTTAGGATTTACCATTTCAGAGGGCCATTGAAAATTATTGGTAGTCATCTCTTCTATTAATGAATAAGCCTCATTGTTGACCTCATTTTTGGTTGAGGTTTAGTTTTTCCTCTTTAGTAGCCCAAGTTCTAGCCATATGATTTTCCTATTGACTATTCTTAGAAAACTATATGTGAAACCCTCACCACTAGAAATTCCAAACTATTCTCTACTCAACGTAAATTTCTACATGTTGGTCTCAACCTCTAGCATTTAGTAGGAGGGATCACTATGGGGGAAACTCAAGATGAGTCACCCTTAAGACTGTTGGACCCTTAGGGTTGACCTTGGGTGTTGGTCTAGAGCTAAGGCATTCACTACATTCACTACACTCACTACACTCACTACACCCATCTATACTCACAATCACTCAAAACCCTAAACTCAAATTTCTAGCCTAGATCCCTTGATCTTTTGGGATACTCATGTAAGCAGTCCACTAAACCGACTAGCCCTAGGGTTATGGTTTGACTAAGAAGGAACCCAAAATGGGGTTTCCATTGGTCCATGGCTTGTTGGTGATGATTGGTACCTCAACTCTACAAAAATACCCATCTTGGCCTTTTACCCCTAAAACACCCCCAAATTACCAAAATACACCTCTTGGACCTAAAATTCCAAAATTCCAAAAATTCCCAGAAGCTTCCAATAAATCCCAAATATTTCCCATTTCATTTCTCTCAACTACCACTTGACTCAATTTGGCCAATTTGATCATCTTTAATCAAAATCTCCAAATTGCCCTTTAAAGACCCAAATTTCCCTAAATCCAACTCAAATGCCCATCAATTTGATCTCAATTGACGCCAATTTCATTCCTAAACTCAATTTAACTTTTGATATGACATAACTAAACCAAATTCAATCTCAATTTGTCCATGATTTTAGCCCAATTTTGATTTGGGTCAAAATCACAACTTTGACCATATGACCTAATCTCACCAAATTGAACTCATAGCCTGGTCAATTGGCCTCTATTAATGTTGCAAAATCTTTATAGCATTCCTATAAATCAAAATCAACCATCAATTTTCCTTGGTGAAGTCTCAAATCCATTTGATTTTGGCCTAAATTCAAAATTCCCAAATTTAGCCCCAAATTTCACCCAATTGATTGCCTTAACCTCCAAATTGGCATCCAATTCATGGTGAAAACTCTTCATGAGGTTCCTAGTGACCATTTACAACAATCAATTTGGACGTAGCCCAAGGCTAACCCTAGCTAAACCCAAGCCTAGCCCAACATGACCAAATTGATTAAAGTTCAAAATTCCCTCAAATTGACCCTTCAATTGAACTCAAAACCCCTTCCATCCTTCACTAAAGTTCTTCCTTATGATCATCTACACCAAATACAATAGTTAATTAGGCCAGTTGACATGCCTCTCTAAACTTCACACAGAGCTTCCCTAAGATCCTCTCAGTGCATTCCAACCATTTTCCCTCACCAATTCCACTGTCGGATCTCAATTTTGAGCTTGAAACCTTGTCGGAAACCAGGACAGAACACAATACACCTCCACACTCCAAACCTCAATTCCTTGTGCCCACACCTTCACAATAGCAAGAGAAGACAAAGCCCCATTAAATTACCCTTTGAAATAGCCTCCACCATAGCTCTAGACCAACACCTGAAATCGAGCTTGGTCGAACTCATACCTAGGCCTTACACCAAGACCAGGGACTCAATCCCTAGCCTCCTTGGACCCCAATGAATGTGTCGAGCACCTCTGATTGAAGCTTCCCTTCTCAGAGCAAAGGTATAAAACTTCTCCTCCTCCCCTACTCATTTTGATTCCCCATTTACTTAAGCTTGATTTCATGGTACATTAACCGTATGGATGTGTTCGTCTCACTTAGATGAGTCCACAAAATCAAACCCAAAGTGATTTGTTTGAGTCTAGGCTGAGATCTTAGAGTTTTAGTGTGAACGAACATGGGATCATTCTATCTGGGATGATGACGAGGAGTCGTTTGATCAAGCGTCTATCAAATGGACTGGGAGATCGATTCGGACAGTGCTTCGGGACATAAACAGTGGGCCAAGTCAGCAAGCTACATGGATGGTGGTGTCCAACCAGAGAGTGCCACACATGCCTTCGGATTCATCGTAGGTTAAGGTACCCAATAGAGACATGAAGAGGGTATGGGTACCCAAGGTCGTTGCACCGATACAGTTCAGTGAGCCTACAGGACAGGAAGTGAAACCAGTGCCTGAAATATCTGACATCATCGCGATAATAGCCAGCGAGATGGAGGAAAAAATAGAGGATGTCCATCAAAGTTCTCCAGATCTTAAAGCAATCAAGGAATCAATAATTGAGGAAAAAGTTGAGAAACTCAGGATCGAGATTTCTGAGTTAGCTCGAGAGCATGGAGTTTTCGTCAATAGCGACAATGAAGATTTTGATTACGGTGATTACTTGGAAGAAGAATTTCATGGATGTCCATGTGATCAAAACTAGAGCTACCACATCTGCGTGTGAGGCTCAAACTCACACTGAAGAGAACACCATAGATGAGTTGTGTAGGGTTATCCTCCAAAGGGATGAGCAAGTCAATCTAGTGGAGAAAAGAATAGAAGAGATGACTGCAGCTATGACCGCCATGGCCACCATTCAGAGGCAATCACAAGCACCAAGGTTGGCTTCTCCAGAGATTAATCAGCCAGAAATCATACACGTCACAGATGAAAGAAGGGAGGCTACTTTGACAGACAAAGATGAACAACCAAAGAAATATTCTCTATCAGGTGCCATGCTAGAAAAAGAGTTCAAGCAAATGGTTGAACAAGTACGGGATGCCTTAGCCCAATCTAAGGGCGGTGCATCGATTCTAAAGGGTAGACCTTATCCAGAGGAATTTGATGCCATCCCTTTTCCCAAGGGTTTTGTGGCCCCAAACTTCAAGATATTCAATGAGACTAGAAATCCTAGACAGCACATAGCACATCTTTGAGCCAGTTGTGGCAACACGAGGAATAACGAGGCTCTACTCTGCCAGCAATTCATCAGCAGCTTGTTAGGGATTGCTTTTGACTGGTACGCTGAATTACCCAATGGGTCAGTTAAAATATTTTCTGAGTTGGAACAGTTGTTTGTGAAAAGATTTGTCGGGGCGCAGCATCATGTGTCTATTGGAGAGCTCATGATGGAGAAGCAGAAGCCCAGTGAAACCTCAGCATACTATATTTTGAGGTGGAGAAACCTTAGCATGAAATGTGAACCTCAGCTACAGGAACATCAAGGGATTGAGATTCTACTCAAAAGCATTCATGGGACAGTAGCTTTCATGCTTAAGAGACTTTCATCAAATCTTTTCAGTAAAGCCAGCAGTCTTCAAGAAGAAATGAAGCACATGGAGCCACATGAAAAGGCTAAGGTAACCAGAGTGTTCGAAAATAAATCAAGGGTAGTCGTAACTATCGACAAAGGAAAGCAACCGATAATGATATATGCAGAAGAGCATCGTCAGCCTTCATCACAGTTATCTGAGAAATAGAGTAGATAATCCAACCAACGGTCGTCTCAGGAGGGATCACCTCGAACAGCGGGTAAAATAATATCGCTGTTAGAGCAACAAAAAGTTGTGTATTCCTTCAAAGATGAATCTTTACCTAAAATATTCAAAAGCTTGATGAAGAAACCAGAATTCAAACTACCTGATCCAAAGAAGCTCGAAGAGGTGGATAAGAAGAATGAACCAAATTATTACCCGTACCACCAATTGCTTGGGCACACTATAGACAAGTGTTTTGTCTTTAAAGACTGGCTCGAGAAGAACCTCAATGAAGATAATATAACAATCCCAAAGGAGTATTTGAGAGAACCTAAAAAAGGTTCCATAAACATGGTTTCAGCTGAGTCAATCTCTCTAATTGATCCATATGTTAGAACAGATGGATGGGAACTTGGGATGAACTCAAGAGGGTCCTCAATCAAATACAGGATTCATCAAAACAAGCTTCTATGAAAACCTAAGAAGAATGGAAGGAGGCCTGGAATAGGTCGTCCAAAAATATACTGAACAAGATACAGTCTGCATCAAAACAAGCCTCCATTCAGAGTCTGCAGCATACCGAGCACGAGATGAAGGTTTTGCCGGAAAATTCATCATCGTATAGGACAAAGTGCAAGAAGAAGAAAAGCATCCTTGCCAAGATTGATAGCACTAGGGTAGGATAGGGGCTGCCTCTAGTAGACTGGTTGTCTCAGATTTGGGGAAGAAAATCCTCGAACCCTTGACTTTGTATGATTATTATTTTGTTCCTCCGGGGTCTTATGAATATAATGATTTTGATTTTGACTACGTTTTGACTATTTCTGATAATAACGTAACTGATTATGACCAATCTAGCTGCGATCTCAATCCCCAAAACGATCCTCAAATTGTTCTCGAGTTTGATGAACTTATTGTCAAGGCCAAAGAAGAACTCAATGATATCTCTTACGACAACACCGATAACGAAGAGACAACTTTCGAGCATCATGGTACACCGCTTGCCATCAACTTATATCTTTACGACAAGGAGGAAAAGACATCGGAAGATTCAACAATGATATCTCAAGAAGAAGAAATCACAGAAGTCAACTTAAGGAGCGGGAAAATGTTACCACCAAGAACAGCTCCAATAGACAAAGGAAAACAAATAATGACTCGAGAAGAGATACCCCCACCACCGCCAATGCAGGAACTACATAATCATGATAAAATCGAAGGACCCTACAAAGTAGACTACAACATGCTAGCTCATCTCAGGAAGTTGCCTGCTCGACTAAGCATCTACGATGCTCTGATCCTATCAAAGAAAATGAGAGAATCTCTGGTTACAACTTTGCTTGATCCAAAAATTTGCTTAGCTCAGTTGGCTAGCACATCCTTAGATGAATTTTGCTCGTTGAGAGAAAATTCAGGGGTAACCTTTACAGATGAAGACTTGTTGCTCGGTACCGCCGACCACAACCGCCCGCTCTACATCTCCGTCAACATCAGCAGATTTGCGTTATCCAGAGTTTTAGTGGATCCTGGGGCATCTCTTAACTTGATGAGCCTACCAACATTGGCCTATTTGGATATTGAAGCTCAAGAAATTACAGCTGATAAAATGATGTTAAGAGGATTCAACCAAAACGAGAAAGAGCCCTTGGATCAATTTCATTACTTATGAAGGTTGGAGAACTTGTAACAACCGTTAGCCCTTGGATCAATTACATTACTTATGAAGGTTGGAGAACTCGTAACAACCGTTAAATTTCTTATCATCGATGCCGAGACATCTTTTAACACTCTATGGGGTCGACCATGGATTCATGATCACAATATGGTTCCATCATCTCTACACCAGTGGATCAAATACTGCAAAGATGGTCAAGAAAACTGCATCAAGGGAGACCTACAGCCATTTTCAGTACATGAAGTTGGTATCCATGAAGATGCTGCCTACTACGCGCCTCCAAAGAAGACAGTCTTCTCAATGAAGTTGGTATCCATGAAGATGCTGCCTACTACGCGCCTCCAAAGAGGACTATCTTCTCGAGTGAAGTTATCACAAACAAAGATGAAGATTCAGAAAAATCACAAAAAGGAGGCCATACAACTCCGCTTCAATAACCTTCCACCACTCCCCCTACGACGAGTTGGTGGAGGTTCTTCTAGTTCACGCTCCCGAGGTTGAGGCCAGGGATGCGGACAAGAAAAGATCAATTTAATTGTTGAACGGACTAGGCCAACTATCAACATTGATGATGAAGACAGTTCTGAAGATGAAATAATGATTACAAAGCAGAAGAAACCTCCGTACGGTATATCCTTAGAAGATACAGAGAAGAATGAATATGAAACAATGTATGATCGGATAAACCACTATGTGAATATTATGACCCTTGCTCCGATTCTCCCTCAAAAGGTCGAGAGTTTATAGGTCAAGGAAGCCCGTAGTGTTTGTTCAAAGCCGATCAAATTTTACCATGCTTCTACCTCTACTGAGCTTGAAAAACATTTTGGATGGTGATTCTAATGAATTAATGGAATTGCCTTTTGGTTAGTTCTCGCCTTGTGTTCAAAAGTTAATTCAACAGGTTCTAATGAATTAATGGAATTGCCTTTTGGTTACTTCTTGCCTTGTGTTCAAAAGTTAATTCATTAAGGACACTTACCAAAACGAATATCGAAAGACAANAAGGACACTTACCAAAATGAATATCGAAAGACAAATTTCAACTTTTTGAAAAGTTATGGAATGCTAAAAGTCGAACTCCCAATTCAAAAAAAGGTCTCGGATTTGATACAGTTGGACCAGTCGATGATTCTGAATTTTGCATGGTTGTTACTAGTGAGTCAGAAGAGGATTGTCTCGATATAGAGGATGACTCTGCTGATCAATGAATAGAGAATTTTGCATGGTTGTTACTAGTGAGTCAGAAGAGGATTGTCTCGATATAGAGAATGACTCTGCTGATCAACCAATAGAAGATGCTCCGCCAGAGTTGAGGAAGAAATTAAATCCACTGTTGATGAATTGAAAGAGATTAACCTCGGGACTGAAGAATGGCCCCGGCCTACATTTATAAGTTCTCTACTCGATGATGAAGAATCTGCATAACTGGTCAAACCATTAGTACAATTCAAAAATTGCTTTGCCTGGAGCTACAATGAAATGTTAGGGTTGTCAACAAAGGTTGCAATCCATAAACTTGGGGTGGACAAGAATATAACCCCAATAAAATAAGCTCCAAGGAGAATGCACCTTGAAATAGAACAATAAGTCATCGCTGAGGTAAGGAAATTGATAGACACCAACTTTGTTAAAGAAGGGCAATACCCCACGTGGTTAGCCAATATTGTACCTTTTAAAAATAAAAATGGATAGATCCGCGTTTTTGTCGACTTCAAAGATTTGAACAAGGCATGTCCAAAAGACGAGTTTCCACTACCTATACCAGAAATGCTGGTGGATATCGCTTCGACACATGAAATTTTCTCCTTCATGGACGGATCGTCGGGATACAAACAAATTAAGATGGCTCCTGAGGATGCAGCCCTTACAGTTTTTAGAACACCGATTGAAATTTTCTGCTAACAATGATGTCGTTCTGCCTAAAGAACGCAGGAGCAACATATCAACGTGCAATGACAAAGATTTTTGACGGCCTCATTCACAATCAAGTAGAATGCTACGTGGATTATTTGGTCATCAAAAGTAAACAGAAAATAGACCATTTGTACGATTTGAGGATCGTGTTTGAACGATTCCAATGATATGACCTTAAAATGAATCCCCTAAAGTGCGCCTTTGGCATTACCTTCTGTAAATTTTTAGGATTTGTTGTCCATCATCGAGGAATCGAGATCGACCCGGATAAGATTAAAGATATCTTGGAAATGCCTCCCCCTAAAACCTTGAAACAACTACGTTCCTTCTAGAGGAAGTTGGCATATCTAAGATGCTTTATTTTTAATCTCTCAGGTAGGTGTCAGACTTTCTCGGCATTAACTAAAAAGGACGCCAAATTTATTTGGAAAGAGAAATGCCAGTGGGCCTTTGAGAACGTTAAATAATATTTAATGACACCTTCTGTTTTTGCAGCCCTTATCCCTGGGAAACCATTGATACTTTATACCGTGGCTTTAGATGACTCTCTTGGAGCCATCTTAGCCCAAGTCAATGATGAGGGAAAAGAAAATGTGCTCTACTACTTGAGTCGTCATCTAATACCGACGAAGATAAGGTATTCACCTATTGAGAAGCATTGTCTGACATTAATTTTTGCCGCCCAAAAGCTTAGACATTACATGTTCTCTCATAAGATTACTCTGATTTCAAAAGTTAATCCATTGCAATATCTGATGACCCGACCAACACTCTCCGGATGTTTAGCGAGTTGGTTAATGATCTTATTACAATTTGATATAACTTTTGTTCCCCTTCGTGCTATCAACTGACAGATTTCGGCAGACTTTCTCGTTGCACACCCACTGTCAGCTGGGTCCTCTCTCAACGATGAGTTACCAGACGAGCAAATAATACAAATGGAATTTTCTAGTACACAGTGCTAGGAAATGTACTTAGATGGTGCTTCGTCAGCCAGGAAAGATAAAGGATCAGGCATAGTTATACCAGGTAAGGCAGGGATCAGTTTGATTTTTGTCACACCAGATAAGGGCATGATGAGGTTCTCCTACCACCTGATAGAGCCATGCACCAATAATGAAGCAGAATATGAAGCCTTAATCACCGGGTTGGAAATGGAAATATCAATGGATATAACAAACATTATCATTTGTGGCGACTCCCAACTCGTCATTCAGCAAGTCGTCGGACAATACAGAATTCTGAAACCAAGACTAGTAGAGTACCATCAGTACACGATGAAGCTCCTGGAACAAATCCCTTACGTGACTTTCTACCAAATTCCTCAAGGAGATAATGCCCATGCCGACGCTATAGCAAAACTCTCTAAGGAAATGACATTTCCAAGGAAAACAATTCTTGTCTCAAAATGACTTCAAAACTCTACAGAAACTTAGAAAAGAAGAGATAATAAATACAGTTGCAGACATCAACAAAGATTGGTGCAAGACATTAATAGAATATTTGCATACTGGGAAGTTGCCAGAGGACAACTTTGGGGCGCACCACATCATAAGAAGGGCCATATCTTATGTCTTAGTGGGAAATGTACTCTACAGAATATCATTCGACCAAATGTGGCTACGATTTTTTAGCAGAGCCGAGGCACAGAATATTATCAAAGAAGTACATGCCGGATTGTGTGGCGCTCACCAGTCGGGACGAAAAATGAAAATGAAGATCAAAAGACTCGAATATTATTGGCTAGCAATGATGTTCGATTGCATGGATACAACCAGAAGATGTCACCAATGTCAAGTGCATGGGGTGGTCTTACACGAACCTCCGAATGTGCTGCACCCAACTATTGCCTCGTGGCCATTCAAGTGTTAGGGCACAGACATAATACATCTGATAGACCATCCATCTTCTAAAGGATACAGGTTTATACTTGCCGCTATAGATTACTTCTCTAAATGGGCAGAGGTAATACCGTTACGTGAGGTTATGACACAGCACGTCCATCAATTTTTTGAAGGCCAAATTGCGTACCATTTCGGAGTACCGCGAAGAATAATCTCTGATAATGGGACAACTTTCAAAAGCACAAAGATCAACAATTTTGTCAGAAGACACGGGATAGATTGGAGATACTCTACAATTTACTATCCCAGAGTGAATGGTCTAGCTGAAGCTATCAACAAGACACTGGTACAGATTTTGAAAAAAGCACTGGATGAAAATATGAGAGATTGGCATAACAAATTGTTAGAAGACTTGTGGGCCTATCGGACGACTTTCAGGACTCCCACTCAGTGTACACCTTATATGCTTGTGTACGGGATTGAGGTCGTGCTACCGCTAGAAATCCAGACACGATCTCTCAGAGTCTCTGTTACCAACCAACTCACAACGAAAGAAAGCGCAAAACTCACTTTAAGAGCTGGAGAGTCTCAAGGGAAAACGATTGGAAGCACAGCAACATTTGGAGCTCTACCAGGCAAAGATGGTGCAAGCCCATGACAAATTGATCTGCCCAAGGACATTCAAAATTGGTGATCTCATACTTGTGCTCAAAAGACCTATTCTTGCTCGCTGCAAAATAGGTGGGAAATTCAAGCCAACTTGGGAGGGATCATTTGTCGTTGAGAAGTTCTATATAGGAGGAGCCTACCAGTTAGTGGACTTCCGAGTGAAAGACCCATATTACCGATAAATAGACGATACCTAAAAATCTGTTACGCAGCCTGATGTCGCATGCCTCAGCTTGTCTCTGCTTGCTTTGAAACTTTGAAACTTTGATTATTTTAGGGTTATCGATGTGGCCAAATGTCTACAACCGGGTCCAAATTTTGTAATTAACCTCAATATAATGAAAATTTTGAGAAAGTTTTTGAACTTCACACGTTCTCTTTTCTACTTTTGAATTTAAATACCCTAACTAAATTAAACGAAACTCACACATAAAATGAGCAATCCTTTTCACCAAAACTAACTAAAATTTACTTTAACGAATACTTTGTTTTGTTCTTGTTCATGCCAAGCTTTGGCTCACTGACATATTTTTTCTGTCATCTGCAGAAAAATATCAAGTCAGAGGCTGATCTTTGCCTTCCAGGACGGCTAGAACCTCGCACTGAATGAAGAGATGGCATCGCAATGAGGTGTCATAGATTTCAATGTGGATTTCAACCAAGTTGATATGGACTACGAAGGTCCTCTAATGGACGTAGTCAGCAGTAAAGAAAAGGAGGGACTGTTTTCACTGTTGAGGGTGACCACTAAAGACAATGTGTCACACAAAGTTAAAAATGTGATAGCAGGACAAGATTCGAATGAGGGGCCAACCGTCTGCCCTCCATGGGGGATACTCCAGCAAGAGACCTGATAGCTGCCCGTAGTGAACAACTACTGAACACTCCACTACGCAGAACGCAACGCAGAATTGCCAGTCAAAAGAAATAGAGAGCCTTTCTGCGATAGGAATGCAAACGCCAAAGAGACGTGAGCAATTTTCTTACCCTCATTGCTGAGGGACATATTTATGACCCAGATCTGAGAGAAACTTCTGTCAGCCTGCCCACTATAGATAAAGAGTCAGGATTTGTGACAGAATCAGATATGCTCCCAGTTCCAAATATGTTATGCAGAGGTTGCCCAACATGTAATGTTGAGGTATGGGCCGGGACTCAGTCATGGGCGCATTTGTAGAATGCCCGGACTGCAATGTTCTGCATCTACAGTATTTCAGTACATTAGAAGAATACACTTCAAGCACCAACGAGTCTCAGACTCCAGACTTCGTGACAAATGAACCATATCACCCACTGGGGACAGATCAACGCGCACCATGGAGCCTAAGATCATACATCCCACTAGAGGCTGAATCTCATATTCTGGATTGACCAGTACCAGTTTAGGTTCCCTCCAAGGCTTGGAGGAAGGAACGCCCCAGGCAGCTGCCAACTCTTGGTATGGTAGAATACTACAAGATAAGAAAAGTAAATAAAAGAGAATTTGAGTTCTATGAAAAAGTTCAAGGAAAGTTTATCAACATATTGGAGGGCCTGGAGCTATATACCAAGGTTTTATCTGAAACTGATGAAAGAAGCATTCTGGACTGCATCTTCAATTTAAGAGATAGAGGTTGAGCGGGCCTTCTCATGGAGAGAACATATTCTGAGCCAAAGAAATGAATGCGTGGAAAGGGAAGAATCATCATCCAATGCGGCTATTGCTACAATTTTACGAACGACAAACAAGGGAATCCATCGGGATCCTCAAATACAACCAAGTGGATCTGTTACCACCGATGATAAAATGGATGATCAAGAGAATGGTCAAGTGGAATATTCTACCCTCTTCTTGCATTCCTAATAATTGCATCATCAACAGTTACAAAGAAGGTGACTGCATTCCCCCACACATCGACCATCATGATTTTGTGAGGCCTTTCTGCACGGTCTCATTCATGAGTAAATGCAATATTCTATTTGGAAAAGAAATCGATATAGTCAGCCCTGGTGAATTTAGAGGAGCTGTGGAGATTCCTCTTCCAGTTGGTTCAGTACTTGTTCTCAAGGACAACGGTGAAGACATTGCCAAGCATTGCATTCCAGGAGTACGACACCGTAGGGTGTCCGTAACCTTCCGTAGAATGTATGACAGTAAAATACCATATGGATTCCAGCAAAACCAAAATTATAGGAGTTGTTTCCTTACGAGCTATGAGAAGGTTGTACCTCTAAGTACATGTGAAGGGAACTCTTATCTTAGAGCATTACTTAGAAGGTCTGCTTGATCAGGAGCTCAACATACCAGGCATAGAGGGTTCACTTGCTTTCTTTTAACAGCATGACATGTATCTGATATATTCAGTCTATGTTGTATTCATATCATAAGAAGATTCTCAATGTATTTCAGCATGGATTAGATGATGTACCTTTTGAGGCATTAGCCTATGTCTGATTTATGGCATCCCTTTTTGGGGAAAATTAATGGAAATTTCTCTCAAATTGTGCCTTTTTATCAATTGCCTTTTTGTGCGATGGATGAAAGCCGCGAACCATGCGATGGTTCAGAATTTCAATGAACAAAGAACGAAACAGCAAATCTTCAACAACGAACAAAACACAAATGAAAGATAATCATAAATGAGTGAATAACAAAAAAAAATTCTTTTAAATCAACCTATTAAAATTAAAACTTTAAAAACAAATTTTGAAAAATTAAATTGTGATAAAAACAACAAGAAAGTAAAATAAACCCGTTGAGTGGATGATTCAGTTTTGAAATTTCCTACTCTTTGTGCGCGTGGTACAACCATCGTTATCGACACTAACTCTCTGCACATCCCCACAAAATTTCACATTCTTCAGAAAAAACTCACAAAGCTTTACAAATCTCCTTCAACAAGATCTAACTTTCTCACATGATACATTTCTATAAATTCAATGCTACTAATTTTTTTTTCAGAATTGAACTACATTTCAATTCTCATTTTGGAATCAGTCCTATATTTCTGATTCGTTACATTTGAGGTCGGTCCTTACATTCTGGAACCTTCCTTTCAGAAGTGACCTACATTTCAATTCTCATTTCCGAATCAGTCCTACATTTATGATTCATTACATTCGATGTTGGTCCTTACATTCCGACACTTTCTTTTTAGAATTGACCTACATTTTAATTTTCATTTCCGTATGAGNACTTTCTTGCATATATTAATAGGGCCTCCACAATACTTAGGATCATTCTAGATAATTGCATTCATATTTGCAAGTCCCGAGGAGGACTCCCCGTATTTTTCCAACTTGATTGGCCTATCCCTTCATATAGGTGGTTGTCTAGTGCGCCTAGGGTGTTAGAAGACTCCCCGACCTAGACGGGGTGTAAGTCCTTTTGTTTGGATCTAGTGCGCCTAGGGTGTTAGAAGGCTCCCCGACCCAGACGGGGTGTAAGTCCTTTTGTTTAGAGTGTTTCTCAGCTTTGTAGCTGAACCTGCACTTTTCCTTTCTTTCCCGAGGCATCCTTGCTATTTCAGTAGGTATAAGTCCCACCTCTTGGAGCCCCAACTTGTAGTCATAGGATAGAGTTTCTTTCCTTTGACCTTAGGGCTACCGAGGTTCCCGTGGATGATGCAATTCACAGATTGCTGACCGGGGTTTTCAGGACGTGTTGGGTCGACCCTTTTTGTTTGGAGTGTTTCCAGCTTTGTAGCTGAACCTCCATTTCTCTTCTTTCCAGAGGCATCCTTGTCATTTCGTAGGTATAAGTCCCACCTCTTGGAGCTCCAGCTTGTAGTCATAGGATAGAGTTTCCTTCCTTTAAGGGCTACCGAGGTTCCCGTGGATGATGCAATTCATGGATTGCTGACCGGGGATTTCAGGACCTGTTGGGTCGACTACCTTCACGACCAGGTAGACTTAGGGTCCTAGTAGCTGTGTATGGCGGGTCTGTGGTACTTCGACCCAGTTACCTCTTCCTTTGAGGATAACTCTACCTTCTTTTCGTTGAGCCCATGTGAGCCGTGTCGCTCCTTAACCTCATTGATATCACCTTGACAGCCCGATGCCAATGAGCTGCCGCCCATTTGGGATACGACGATTTGTCCTCTGCCCTTTGGCCCGAATGTGCTTTGACATATTGAGAGATCCCCATTAAGATGATTTAGGATATTTCGTGGGCCTCATGTGCTGATAAGCCGCTATCCATTCCGGGATGTGAGAGAGTCGTTTTCTGCCCGATTGTTTAGCGTGAGCTTTGAAGCATTGAGACTATTCCCATGTGGAATAACCTTCCTTTGGTTGCCTATACCCCAGGTTTATGATAATATGAAGCGAAACTCCTTTGATCAAGAGTATTCTTGGGTATCCCCCAAGATGTAATTAACCAGTAGGAACACGTTTCTCTAGGAGTGCTCTTGACCCCAGAACAGGTACATACACCTGACTCTCTGGTTATGGGTAGTCTATGTAGATACTTCTTTCGCGGATATTGGTTTAAGGTGCCTCCGCTCGATCTCGTTTGGGCGGACATTCTTAACCTATCTTTGTGAGGTTTATCGCACGTAGACTCCCCATGTTTTACTTTTTTTATTGTTTGTCACTTTGTCGTATGTCCCTTCTTATTTGATTCCTCTCCTATTCGAATCATTTATATGGTTCGGGAGGGAGATTTATTCGAATGGGGGAAGTATACGACAATCGACAAGCTGGCGACTCCTTTTAAAATAAAAAATAGAAAAATGAACGGAAACATTATTCTTAAGAACTAATTGATATAATACATAAATATTTAATATTATTTATTTTCAAATTTTAATATTATGA
>JXCR01147038.1:0-11684 GCA_002079205.1 Phalaenopsis hybrid cultivar | reverse complement strand
CATCAAAAGGTTTTGACATTAAAGAACCACCAAACGCAACATCTATAATCAATCTAAGAGATACCACTAATCCATTATAAAAAGTTTAAATTATCAACCAATCTGGTAACAAATGATGAGGGTATTTCCTAATAAGATCTTTAAATCTCTCCCAAGCTTCATATATTGACTCTCCATCAATCTGATAGAACAATGTTATGTCATTTCTAAGTTTAGCAGTTTTGGATGGAGGGAAATATTTGGATAGAAATTTCTGTGAAAGTTCTCCCCAAGTTCTAATAGATCCTGGTGCTACGAGTTTAACCACATCTTAGCCTTATCTCTCATTGAAAAAGGAAAAAGTGTAAGTCTAACAGCATCGTTTGGGACTGTGTCATATTTAAAAGTAGTACACGATTCTAAAAAACTAGCGAGGTGTAAGTTAGGTTCTTCATTTGGTGTACCTCCAAATTGATTGTTTTGTACCATTTAAAAAATAGCAGGTTTAAGCTCAAATGAATTAGTAGCTACATCAACATTTTGTATATATAAGCGAATTTCATCTGCTGTAGGATTTGCATAATCTTGTTGGGGTCTAGGTTGGTGTTCATTCTCTATTCCTTGATTGTTCATGTTGTTTTCCATTGTACTAGAATTTCTAGGTTCTCTTCTTAATATTCTAATTGTTCTAACAATGCATTCTAATTCCANGTCATTGAGTTTTGCTTTGGACGTTGGGTACTACATTACATAGGTTACATAATCTTTGTTCACTTAACGAACAAGTGTTGATGGAAAAATCTAGTTAATGTTCTGAACACTAATAAACAGCATTCAAAAGTATTCTGCTGAGGACTTTGGAATATAAACCCAGGAACTCTTATGCCAGGAGAATGAGCAGTGAGTTATGACAATTGGTTTGACAGACATATGTCGTTAATCATAAGGAGAAGCCAACTAGTTGTTGCCAATTTGAGTGGCACTGGAAGAAGGAGATTCCTATTCATTATAAGACCTTTCTAACCACGTAAATTGGGTATAAGAAACCCTCTTCAATGTTTTGATAGGTTACATATAGGAAACCTAATGGATAGCTGTGGACGTTTGGCGCTATGTTAGATAGGTTACATTATCTTTGGTCGCTTAGCGAACAAATGTTAGTGAAAGAATCTAGTTAATATTCTCGATAGGAGAAGATAATCAAAATTTTCATGAACACTTATAAAAAGCATTGAAAAGTATTCCGCTTACAACTTTGAGAAGATAAGCCTAGGAATTCTTGTGCCAGAAGAATGAGCAGCGAGTTATGACCATTGGTTTAACAGATGTAGGTGATTGACCAGTGGTGGAAACCTAATGGACAGCTATGAAAGTTGTTCGCCATTCTCTGGCCCGCCTTGTGAGACAGCGACAATAGAAAAACTGCAAAGTAGAATCCCCAACAACAACAAAGGGCTTGCAAAACACATGGGAGTGACAGATGAATGTGCTCTAATTACCATCTACAGGTTATAAACTTAAGAAGGGATTTCAACGTAGTAGGCGGGAGTAAGGCAACCATAAAGAAGATCTCTGACTCCCGAAGCTGACTGTGAAGAGATCCAAGCACAAGATTGCCAAATTATGAACCCAACAAACTTGCAAACCTTGGGGAATTCAAAGTGACCATTAAACAGACGCTAAAAGCTGGCAGCCTCGTCTATCTTCTCAGTCAAAGCTTCACATAGACCGTGAGAAAATAGAGAGGGTCAGGGTTGGTTGATCTTTATTGTTTTATTTCCCCGAATCGAAGGTGAGAAGCCTACGTTCTCCATTCCTCCTAAATAAAAGCGGAAATAACTTTAAGAGGAAAAAGTTGACAACAAGCAACTGAATGGAAGATATCAATGAAACGAGGGTCAACATCCAAGCCGGTGAATGGAAACATCACAAAGGATGTTCAGAAGTGAATTTAGTGTGATTCACCCTTTCAACAAACAGGTGCGCAAGAGCCGGACATTCGCACCACCCAATCATCGAAAAGCGAGATGATCATAAAAAGAATACACCAATAAAGTTGTCAACTAAAGGAGTCAACAGAGAAATGAAAGACTAGTAAAGGTCAACATGTAACGTCCCGTTACCCAAGGAAGATGAATCGAATAGTTGAGGAGGAGAGAAAACTAAGCGAACAGTTAGGCATATGAAGGGTTGAAGAATAGGAAATGAAAAGAACGGGAAGTCAAAGAGGGGAGGGAAGAAGCGATAAGGTTGGGAACCAAATATACGAGTCCGTCCTACAAATTGAGACAAGATGCGGGTGCTCTAGAGTGTGTGATCAATGAGCAGAGAAAGGAGGAGTAGTGTGTCCTCTTACCGAAGAAGCGACGCAGCGGTCGAAAAGATCACATCAATTTAGTCATTGAGCCGCCACCTCAAAGTTGTGTGAAGGTAGAAGGGACAACGACGAGCTCAAGGAGGAAGAAACATGGCGTCAAAAGGAGGAAGCGATCGGTTAAGCTCGCGAGTTGGAAAAATTATTACGTCCGGACACCGTATGCAAATTTGTGTTCGGTGTCCAATTTAAAAAAGACGTGTTAAGGTGGGTCCCACTCTTTTAAAAAACAAAAAAATTGTGCATTGCAGTGGGACCCAAATTTCTACATGACCAATTTTAATTGGACACTGTTGACCTCATTTTTTAGGTCATTACTCTTTCCCTTAAGATCCTAGAATCTAGCTCTAGGAGTTCCTATTGACTATCTTAGAAAACTAAAATTGAGACCCACCCTTTTTAGAAATTCCAGCAACTTCCTATTTTCCTGTGATGTCTAGCATTTATGGACTCAAAATCATCATCTTATGGACGAGCGGTTAAGGGTTATTCTGTGGAAACTCAAGGAGAAGTTCTCAATAGGATTTCAAGCCCTAGGAAAACCTCTTCATGTCTTTATCGCCACATACAAACACAAAATGCACAAAATTCACTACATTGCACAAAATCGGACTTTAATTGAGCCTAAAAAAAGGGTGAAAATGTGAACTTCTCCGGACGACCTCCGACGACAAAATGAATTGTGCCAACGCGTTCGAGACACCAATTTTAGTAGAAAATTACACTTATATTATCATATTTCCGACACGAGAAAATTTGCACGCAAATCGATAAATTCATCAAAACGACCTCCAACAGTAAAACGGACCGCGCCAGCGCGTCTGAAACGTCAGGATTACTTAGAAATGATACCAATTTTGTTATGTTTTGACGCATGAATGAAAGGCCCAAATCAAATTTTATTTTTCGAAATATTTGATATTTTTATACTTAAATCACTAATTATAATCTAATTTAAACCCTAAACCCTATTTACACCTCTACCCGCACATTTGGCCTTTCGTTCAATCCATTCATGGGTTCAAACAGAGATTGCACTCGTCCCGCTCCCTCTCGCCCGTGCCCTAGGTTCCACGGTGGATCCACGCGGCTCCCGTCTTCTTCCCTATTTCTTCCCCTTCTTTACGTGGCACGACAGCCGTTCAACTCTCCAATTAGAGGAGGCGAGCTGGCCGACGCTCCTACTCGATGTTGTACGCTCTCCTCATTTATGGCGACGCTTCCTTCCTTTCCCTCGATTCGTTGGTTAGGACGGCAAAAGTGGTGCTCTCTTTTCTATTCCCTGCCTATTAACTTTTTAGTGGTGTGTGTGTGTTTTTTTTTTGTGGGGGCGTTGTTGAAGAGGCTGCGTTCTTTTCTCCTGCCCTAGAGAATGTTTTCCTTCTTCTTTACTGTGGGAAGTTTTAGGGAGAAAGCTCTACTAACATCTTATCTAAAATTTGATTTTTGTGTGCTGGGGTGTGGAGCATCCGTTGGTGGCTGTTTCTCAAAGCTTTTAAAAAGATGGCTCTGTAGAAATTTCTGTTTGGCTAGCTTTTTGTGTGTTGGAAGATTAAAGGATTTGTTGGTTGCTCCTTTTTTTTGAAGTTTTTAGGAAGAATTTTTTTGGGAGACACTTTATTGGATCTTTTTTACATTTTTTTTTTTTTTGCTTTAAGTCGACATTAAGAGGTATTTTTCTCCTCTCCTCTATTCTTGCAATATTTCGGATGTCATAAAATATTTCCTATCTCATGTGGAAGCAAGATTTGGGTATGTTTTAAGATTTAAGCATGAAATAATTCCTATAAACATCACAATATAGCATGTATGGGTGTCTTTGTTCTTCTTGCTTAAGATATTTGGAAGTATCATAATGGTGGTTTTGAGATGAGATTTGCCCCTCTGGAAATGCATGTTAGAATGGTTATCAAACCCCTTTATTACTCATGTTCAAAAGCGAATGATTGGCTCATGTTTATCTATTTCATGCTACCTATCATTATTTGAAACATATGTTGTAAACATTTTTTTTATGTGGTGGGTTTTGGTCTTAGCTCATTTAGGAGAAACAAATGCTCGAAATTTCCTCTGTCTTGCCCCTCTTGTTTTTGGGCTCGGTTTCATCCCTATGTTGCTCGTTTTTTTGCCCCTGATTTGGTTTCGGTTTTGGTTAAGCTGGATTAAATGCTAGCTGAAAATTTTTATGTTTTAGCCCATTGTGAGAGGTTCGGTCCTGGCTTCATAATAGTTGAAAGTGGCATTTCATTTAGCTCACTTGTTGGGTTCGGCTTTAACTCTTTTTGAAATGGATTCTTGCTGGAGATATTTGCATTTGTTTTGCTCATATGTTGGGCTCGGTTTGCTCATATGTAGTGTTCATTTTGGACTTCTTTTGAATCAAATTATAAATGGATCTATTTTGGGTCCTGTTTTCCCCATATGGTTGGGCTCGGTTTGGATCCTTTTGATATCATGTCTTGGCTGAAATCTTTGTTGTTTTAGCCCTTTGATGGGCCCAGTTTTGTTCCTATGTTGGAAGGTTGTTTTGACCCGTTTGGAGGGCTTGGTTTTGGCAATACTAGGTGGGAATCATACATGAAAATTTTCTCTGTTTTGGGCCCCTTTGGTGTGTTCAGTTTTAGCTTCTTTTGGTATTATGCCTTGGTTGAGATCTTTGTTGTTTTGGCCTTCTGCTGGGCTTGGCTTACCCTTGTGCTGGGCTCGGTTTGGGCTCATTTTAGTGATTTATGTTGGTTAGAATCTCTTATTGCTTGAACTATTCTTTGGGTTCGGCTTAACACTTTTATTGGGCATAGTTTATCTGGGGCCTTCTCTTCAATGCTCCTCCTAAGATTTTTATTGGTAATCAAATTTGTCATCCAAAAATGCATGAATTTCAATACCTATCGCTATGTGGGAATGTTTAGTTTGAGCATTGTTATGCCTTATGGGATGAAAGTGGGTTCAGTCCTGATGATCTATAATGGTTTGTCCATTCACTCTCTTATGCATATCAAATACAATGTGATGGTATTACCTATTGTGGCTTCCTTTTCGACTGACTTGGTCGTGATCCTTACTTGGTGTTTGCTACCTTTGCAGTCGCCCTTTTGCTGCCCCTTTATCCATGAGCCTTGCTGCAGTGGTTCTTTGGTCTTGTGACATGATTCGGGTTTGGCTCTCTCTTTGCTACCCCTACCTATCAGCTTTTTCCCTATTTCTTGTTTTAAATTGTGGACTTGTGCTGAAGTTTTGTTGTGCATTTCACAATTCTTGTTCATGGGCTTGTTGTGAGGCTTGGTTGCCTTCCTTTCTGGTCCTACCCGTGAGCCCCACTCTTCTTCCTGGTCTTACCCATGAGCTGCTCTAGGCTGTTTGGGGGATGGTTTCTGGTTGTTTTGTTCCTTTGCCATGCTTGGTCGTGAGCTGTTTGGTGGTGGGTTTTGTGGTTGTTTAGTCCCTTTTATGGGCCTTACCCGAGAGCGTATATTTGGTTTCCTTTATGTGATGTTGGGTGTATATCTCATCGTAATTTTTTTATGAAGGATGAAATTAAATGACTTTTTACGTTGGCATGATTTTCTGGAAAGCTAGAAGGTTACCTCCTTTATTGGTTAGCACCCCCACCCCTTATTTTGGTGAAATATGAAAGGCTCTTGAAGCTTTATTTTGGGAAGTCATCAAGTTGATATAGGTTGGATTTATGAAATGATTTGAAAGCTTGTGAAAGTGTTTGGAAAGATAACATGAAGGCTTAATAAATATAAACATCACATTTAGGTTCAGATTTGGACATAAAAATTCATATGAGTGATGGAGTTGTGAGTATAGCGTTATGATAGTCTTGAGCCTATTTCAATTTATTTGAAACAAGAATAGAAAATGATACTATTCCAGGGTTGATCCAATTATAAAACTTGAGAAGATGATATCCTCTGGATTGATTCAAGGATCCTGAGCCTCTTTTCTAGATCTTTTGTCACATTTTTTAGGTTTGATTCACCCTTTACCCTTTCGATCTTTTGGGTGAATTAATTCCTTTTCTCTCTCATCCCCTTTTTTATTATTTTTTCTTGCTTCTTGGTTCGATTTTTTGTGTTTGTCTGATACATAAGTGCTCATGTATAACATTTTGTTATATGCAAAACCATCAAGAAGGTCGCAAGTATGTCGGTTTTGTTTTGGGGCGTAGGGCGATGATGACAAAGGCACGCCGGTGATAGAGCAGAATGATATCTCATCCTACAACACCAAGACTCAATTCTGATACCTGATGAAATGTAGGATGAAAGTATCATTCTCCGACATAAGACTAGAGGGGGACCCGTACCTTCTTAGGTTGTTGGTAGTCCTAGGCCCGATAAAGCGATCGACTTGTGGACAACTACACTTTCTGTTAAAATTGATAAAACAAATTGATAATAACAGATACAATATTTATAAAAAAATAGTTTTATTACAAAATTAAATACAACTTTTCTTTTGTATGCTTGAAATATATGTGCATGCTAAAACTTAAATTTTAAATATGTTACAATTGGGTTGTCCACATGTTGATTACCGATCTTGGGCTAAGGAGTACCCTCATAAGTTAGGTTCAGTAGGACATCCTTCTAGTGGAGTGACGGGTTTTATACCTCCGAGTGACCGAGTAGCCTTCGACGTCCCTCGAGTACGAATATATATTTGAGTCTAGCCTCGACCCGAGTGCTTGGGTCCCCTCTTTTCGGACATTTTTATATGTTTTATTGGATTTTGGACAAAGCACTCGTGGTCTCTTTTCTTCGGGATTTTCCCGAGGTTTTGATGAGTTTTATTTGAATTTTTACTCGTCGAGTTTCCTGAGTTTTCCGTCGTTGATAATTTGTCGATTTTCTCGAATTTTCCAAACAATGTTTCGTTTGTTTACACAGTGAACAATAGCTATCTTAAAGGAGCAGCAGTTTTCCCAAATTTACAGGTGTGAATCACATCGCAGCATTTTTATTTCCTAATATGTTATACTATTTTCCTAACATGTTATACTGTTTTTCCTAGCATGTTATATTGTTTTTCAGCATGTTATATTGTTCTTTCTTTTCACTGTACATTCTACTGTTTTTTTTATTTTATACTGCATGCTTTATTACTTTGATACACACTATACCTTAATATAGAAAAACCTAGTGGTTATATAGGATTAGCATTAAACCTGGAGGTGCAACGCTGAAGAGCTTGGAGCATATAGTGTGGGCAGCGCGACGAGAACATTCAGAAGTGCAACTTCAAGGTAGATTATCAACATCAAAACACTTTCACATTAACACCGATCACTTTCCTTAGTTTAAATAATAGCCCATATGATTTCGACGTGGTTTGCATAGCACAGTGTAAACCCTCACATATCACATTTAGGCAATTATAAGTCCCAACACTTATGATTCCGAGGTTATCGTACGACACGGTATAAATCTTCTTCTTTTTAGGCTATTTACACGATCAGATATCATGTGAACATGTCCTAAATTCTAAATAAATCGCAGGATTAAACAAATCCACTTGAAAGACATAAAGTCAAACAATTGGATAGGTGGGAGGTCACCGGGGTTCTCCCTGGATCCGTGATATCCCCTATTATTTGCTCCTTTGGATTCCTTAAAATAATTGTTCTTATTTTGAGCAACTCCCACTTGATTTTCCCATGTCTAATCTTGAAAACCTAAACTTTAAATTCAGGAAAGTAAAATCACTGATCTTAATCTAGAATTTTTTTAAGTGATCCCGGTCATTTAAGATGTAATTAACTATAGGGGTTTGCCTATACAGGGAATTTGGAACCTAGGAAAAATAAACCTTATCTAATCCTAACATTAGATAGAGGAATTTGTTGGCCTAATATAAAATATTTCGCAGACCAAATGTATGTCACAAATTCTTTAGTTTAGGTGATTGAGCCTACTACAAAAGATGTGTTTATTCTTCGGGATAAGTGTATTATCTATGGTATCGTGCTTAGTCACCCAAACTATTCATAATGTGACTCATTTGACCTCACATATTTTTAAATCAAAATGTTACTTTTAAAAATCATATTCATATCAAAACTATTTTCATATTTTTCTATATTTTTTTAAAATCAAAATTAAAACGACCGACAAATTCTGGCGACACCATTAAGGACTGATTCCTCTCTCCATCTTTGATCAATTAGTTTTGTTTTCGTACATCGATAGTGTGTCCATGTCCCTCATAGGCCAGACTACCATTCTTCTGTTGACTTACTGTGCTCATTTCTTCCTTGAGTCAGTATAGTCAACTCCTCTTGGAGTCCAGGAACGTCTGCTTAACCATCCTTAAGCAGAAAGGTTCAGGAACCCCTAGGGTTTAGTGGGGTGTACCCCTAATAGGTGTGGTGTGTTAGGGTTGGAGTTGGTCCAATGTGGAATGAATCATTTCCTATTTTGGGCTCTCCTATGCCACATAATCGCTTCACTTCTCTTCTAAAATTTGCTTGTCCTTTTTATAAATCACGTCAAATTCCTTTTCAAGTTTTCTCGACAATGTTGAAATCTCAAAACCCAATACCAAAACAAAAACAAATCACAAAATTGTGACAAAATTCACATGGATAAATTTTAAAGGATACCCAGTTCACTAGGCAAGGGTGCTAGTTTCAGCTTCTATGTTGAACTTACAAGATCTTGAACACTACTGACACTCGAAAATCTACAATCGACAAAAGTAATGGCGTCCCCAAGTTTGATTTTCCTGTTCAACATGCCCACTGATAAGAATGCCCGTCACATGGCTTCTACAATTCAGTTTGGGTCCGAATTTGAGGAATTTGAGATACTACTTGGAAAAGCACCTCATGTGATAACAAAAATGGCTGCATCCAATGTTCAGGAACCGTCCTCCAAGTTCAACTTAAATGGCGAACATGATTTCCATTCCCTCAAGAAAGTGAAGATCAGTTCCACCCTTGCAGCACCAGTTGTTCCATTAGTGAAAGAAAAAGAAATTTTGTGTGAAAATGATTTGATAAATGTTCATGTTCTTCTTACTCTTCATTCGAAATTGGCTCTTCTTCTAGGTCCACATCGCTGACGCGTTCCCAAAGAAGGAACAGCAGGAGGGAATTGAGGGCTCAAAAAGCACAAGCAGCCAAGCTAGCCTCAAATCTATGGGAAACTGAGTCAATAAAGACCTCACCTCAAGGGGAGCAGGTTTCATCCTCTGTCCTCCACTAATGGAGAAGAAAGTATTCGTAAGATTGTCGTCATATTGTCATCGCCACCACGTCATCAGGGAGAGAAAGAAGTCCATGACACTCGCCCAGATTTGTTATGTTTTTGAGAGAATGGCATGAAAAGATATTTGCTCAGTAGCTGAAATCCTACGAAGGATGGGTTGTGCGGTATCCCCGCAAATGAAAAGCAAAATATTGAAAGAATATGAATCTACTCGGCATGTTCATAGACCCGTTAAAAAGCCTAAAGAAGTACCACCGCCACGTATTTCTGCCAAACTCCGGTTAGGAGATCAAGTAGTCCCCAATGTTGTTACTGCTAGACTCAACAATATCACCGCCACAAAGCAAAGGCCAGCTAAACTGCGATCGGAATCAAGATTACCGCCAGTAAGGGGTGGTAAGAGATTGTCTATTGTTGTGTCTGATCTGCGCACTACGGTACCTACTTCCCTTTGCCGTATTGATGTCATTAACGAGACACCTCGTCTCCATTCATCAGTACCTCAAGGGAAGATTTGGAGATCTAAGAGCGCTAGTCAGGTACCACCAGCAAGTGCAAGAAGCTCTCACCCCAGAGAAAATTCTAGGTCTGAAATGGAAGTTATTACACCAGAATCTGATACAAGTACAGAAGTCCGCAAGGATCCACCGATTGACCTTAAAATTGTTAAAAGAAATTCAATTGAAGACACCTTGGAAAAGCTTAGGCTTGACTTTGCAAAGCTATCAAAGGAGCAACAAAAGATTGATGAAAATGAAGATCTTAGTTTGATGGATGATGTTGAAGAAGGATATGCAGACATTCTCGTCGTTGAAACACGAACATCTTCATCATCGCGCGATGCCCCACAGCCTACAGAGGGGAACACCTATGATGAATTGCGAAGGTAGATTCAGGTACGAGATGAACAAATGGTTGAAATGGCAAAAAGGTTACAAGAGACGATGGTTGTCGTCGCTACACTTCAAAGTCAGCCAGTCTCCAATGACCATTTCTCCATAAATGAATCAGGCGGAAGTTGTGCTCGTTTCAGAGGGAAGAAATGACCCCGGCCCTTCTAGCAGAAATAATCCACCAGAAAAGGAACCAGTCCAAGTCTTAATACCAGAAAGGAGTATTCAACAAATTGTGGAAGCACAAATGCAAAAGGCATTAGCTCAATCTAAAGGAGGAACATCAGTTCTAAGGGGTAGACCATACCAAGAAGAATTCAATATTGTTCAATATCCAAAAACCTTCGTGTCACCAACATTTAAAATATACGATAGAGTTGGAAATCCCCGTCAGCATATTGCGCACTTCCGGGCGAGTTACTGCAACCCAATAGGTAGTGAAGCATTGCTCTGCCAACAGTTTGTGAATAGTCTTTCAGGGGTTATCTTTGATTGGTATGCCGAGTTGTCTAATGGCTCAATTAAAACCTTTGGATTCCGAGGTTACCGTACGATAAGGTGTAAATCCTCCTATCTTTTTAGGTTACTTATAAGATCAGATATCGTGCGAACATAAGCCCTAAATTCTAAATAAATCGCAGTATTAAACATTAAACAACATCACTTCAAAGACATAAAGCCAAACAATGAGATAGATGGGAGATCACCGGGGTTCTCCCTGGATCCGTGATATCCCATACTATTTACTCCTTTGGATTCCTTAAAATAACTGTTCTTATTTTGAGTCACTCCCACTTGATTTTCCCATGCCCAATCTTAGAAGCCTAAACTTTGAAATCTGGAAAGTAAAAACACTTATCTTAATCGAGAGTTTTCTTAAGTGATCCCGATCATTTAAGATGTAATTAACTATAGAGGTTGGCATCTATAGGGAACTTGGAACCCAAGTAAAATAAATCTTATCTAATCCTTATATTAGATAGGGGAACTTGTTGGCCTCATATAAAATATTTCGCAGATCAAACGGATGTCATAAATTCTTTAGTTAAGGTGATTGAACCTACTACAAATGATATGTTTATTCTTCGGGATAAATGTATTATTTGTGGTAGCGTGCTTAGTCACCCAAACTATTCAAAATGTGAGACTTGTTTAATCTCAACTATTTTTAAATCAAAATGTTACTTTCAAAATCATATTCATATCAAAACTATTTTCATATTT